>CAXKVI010000004.1:29509635-29904972 GCA_964058755.1 Campiglossa producta
GTTCTGATGGCAGTATTTTGGCAGACTTGTAACTTCGTCCAGTTGGTGTTATGTACATTAGGCGACCATATGGGTGCAGCATAGTCAAAGACTGGTCGGCCAATGGCCTTATATGTAGTCAGCAACGTTTCTTTGTCTTTTCCCCAAGTACTGCCGGCAAGTGACTTGAGGATCTTGTTGCGACCACGTGCCTTTGAGACCATTGCAGACACATGACCAGCAAATGAGAAAGTATTATCCAGTGTCATCCCTAATAACTTTGGGTGGCTGACAGTTGGTAGCTTAGTGCCATCAACGAAAATGTCTAATTCATTTCTCACCTGGTGCGTCCATGTCGTAAAAAGCGTCGCCGTTGATTTAGTCGGAGATATCGTCAGATCTCGCTCAGTGAAAAACCTGGAAAGGTCGCAGAGGTAACCGTTGATTTTCGTACAGAGTTCATCAGTATAGGGGCCCTTCCCCGTCGCCATTATTGTACAGTCGTCAGCATATGAAACGACGGAGACGCCCTCTGGTGGTGGGGGCATCTCTCCCGTGAAGTCACAGAACCAAGTAAGTGTCAGTTACTCGTTCTACGAATTTTCGGAATCCCGTTAAAAAAATCTATCAGGGACATCGATCCGTTTCTTCCTATCTTGTTTCTAAGTACCTTAAACTAGAAAAGTTATAAAACCAAGTAACTTAAAATGCACTGAATCAAGAATTTATTTCACAACAAAACCAAGTAACTAGTGTTCTTTTCTTAATAACTGAAAATTTTACAACAAATACTAGGCTTTTTTACAAAAAATGATTAGAAATCAATTTCTTATCGTCACTCTAAGTTTCTGATTTAGTTTCGATCTCCTATTAATGCAAAAACCATTCAAACTCAGTTGTTAATCAAGAATTATTTGAATTTCCTCAAAAAATGTATGTGATTATTTCACAAAACCAAGTAACTTTTAAAGATGCTTGATTTATCTTATTGCTATAAGATAAGTATTTGAGATAATTTTAAAATTAATGCAGGGATAAGCTAGGGAATATTATGTGATTTCAGCCCAGCATCAGATGGCGAACCAGAACACATTTTGCCAGAGAAGTAAGGACTTTTTATACTATATCTGAAAGTAATGGTAGTGCAAGAGAACTTTTTAGTCTTGAGTCAGACGCAGGCCAAGAGCTTCTTTTTCCTCAAGGGCAGCCCACTACCGGGAGGTGTAATCTTGGTTTGCCTGATGGTGAGAATCTAGAATATATATATCAAGCCAAGGCAATTTTGGTCGCTTCGATTCAAACCACGCCAATCTTTCCTTTTTCCAATTCAGTCGAGGTCGCCCCTTTCTTCTGCTACCCGATTCGGGTATCGATTGGAAAATCTTCTGGGTTGGAGCTTGCTTTCCATTCCCATAAAATGAACCAGTCAGCGGAGCCTTTGGGCTTTAATTCGCTACCTTATGGTCAGTTCTGCGTAGAGCTCGTACAGCTCATCGTTAAATTTCCTTCGATACTCGCCGTTGGCATCACAGGAAGGACCACAAATCTTTCGGAGAACTTTTCTCTCAAATACTCCAAGGGCCATCTCATCTTCTCTTGACACTTCACATAATTCCGAGCCGTACATTAGGACTCATATGATAAGAGACTTATGTGTATAGCGTGATCTTCGCCTGTCGAGAGAGGACTTTACTTCTCAATTGCCTACTTACTCCGAAGTAACACTTGTTGGCAAGAGTGTTTCTCCTTTGGATTTCGACTATCGATGAGATAAACAAGGAAAATTTAGTGTGAGACCCAAAAAATAAAAAGGATTTGCTACCGGCATGCAATCTCGTTTTTATATGAAAGTGTACAACAAACCCAAGTAACTATCAACTTGCTTGGTTTTGTCGTTACACAACATTTTTTTTTGTATGAAAGCCAAAAATCGTATCAAAGTATAATCAAAGTTACTTGGAAGTTGCTTGGTTTTGTTCTTACACAAAATTGTTTCTTGTATGAAAGGAAAAAATCGTGTTTTTTAAAAACTCTGTAACTCTTTATCGTGGTCAATGTATCCATAACTACGTCAAAAAAATTCCTGCACATGTGCATAAAAAAACTTTGGGGTCTTATCTTTTCATAATTAAAAAAGTTGTATACAAAAATTGATATTTGATGAAGATATGGGCAGCTACGCAAATCCTTAATTTCCCAACATTTTGAAAAACCTAGTTACTTGGTTTTGTTGTGTCACGGGAGATCTTCGATAGATAGAAATTAAACAGTGTCGGGGATAGGACACCACCCTGTGGCACCCCCTGTCTAATACGTCTAGGTTTTGATGTTGCGTTTCTAAAGTTAACCGACGCCTGCCGTCCGTTCAAATAATTAGCGGTCCATCTCTTCAAACCATCAGGTATCTGTTTTCGCAAACAGATCTTGTATGAGAGTGGCATGGTTGACTGTGTCAAAAGCATTCGACAGGTCAAGTGCCACTAACACAGTCCTGTGATTTGCTTGGTTTTGATTTAGGCCGCTATTTATTTGCGTTGTAATGGCATTGAGTGCGGTGGTGGTGCTGTGCAGCTTACGGAAGCCATGTTGATGACTAGCCAGGTGCAGATTTGCAGTATAACACGGGAGCAAAATGGACTCTAGCGTCTTCACTACCGGTGACAAAAGCGATATAGGGCGATATGAATCGCCTATGTTTGCCGGTTTTCTAGGTTTAGTAATGGAACCACTCTCGCCTTTTTCCATATTTCAGGAATGACGAAAGTGTTCAGTGAAAGACTAAATAGAGCCGCTAAGTATTTGTGTCCCTCCTGGCCTAGATGTTTCAGCATCTTCATGGCAATGCCGTCGGGGCCGATGGATTTTGAGGACTTAGCCTGTCTGATGGCTTCCTTGACCTCTGAGGCGGTGATGACAATGGGCGTATTTTGGTTTTTATATTTACGCGGCTGTCGCATGGTTCTACGTTTAGCTCTATCGGGCGGGGAATGTAGTAAAAATTGTTTACAGAAGGAGTTCGCACATCCCTTAGGGTCCTTCTTCACCCTGTCACCGAACGTAATATCTACTTTATCCTTGTGTTGCGTTGGAATAGATAGAGCTTTGACCGTAGTCCATAATTTGCCAACACCATCAGAGAGGTTGCATTGCTCTAGGTGTTGTTTCCATTTGGCCAGTTTATGTTTATCGACCAACCTACGAATTTCCGCGTTGAGATTCCTTATACGGGGGTCTGCGCACTTCATCTCTTTCTCTAGCCATGACCGCTGCCTCCGCGGGGAAATTTGGTCTTATTTGAGATATTCGACCCGAAGGAATGAAGCGTTTAGAGGCCAAGTCAATGATGTTGCGGAAGTCTCGTTCGCCTTTGCGTACGTCCGTAGGAATGGATAGAGCAGCCAAGGATTCGTCCGTATATGTCTGAAAACTGTCCCAGTCCGCCTTGGTAAAGTTAATATATGTACCATGCTCAGGTGTAATAAAGTCCGTCGGTTGTTGTTGTTGTTGTAGCGAGGTGTAGCCCTGCCTTAAAGTCAGACAGGATCACCCCGAGTGTATTGCTCTTGGCCGGATCGATATAAGAAAACGGCCCGGGTCGTTTCGGCACGATGGGTACAGCACAAGTACTGGTACCGTTCTCGTAGAACCGGCAATACAAGAAACTAGCCATGTAGGCCATGTAGGTCATTTAGCGTTACCCAGGGTGCACCAACGGGGAGGCGACCTACTCTTACACCCCAGTCCGTCGGTCGTTCGATGGTAATGACTATTGGGAGATGGTCAGACGCCAACGTGAGTATAGGTTGTTGTTGTTGTAACGACGTGTAGCCCTGCCTAAATGTCAGACAGGGTCACCTGTTGTTGTTGTTGTTGTTGTAACGAAGCGTAGCCCTGCCCAGCGTGTACTTTTCCTTAACCTAAACTGTCATCAATTTCTTCTAACGGGAGTCCTAGGAAACTTGCAGTTTCAACAGGGTTGGACCAGAGGGAGATGGGTGTTAGAAGAGTGGGCTCCGAAGAGCAGATAAATAAATGGTTGGTATTATGGGGTGACGAGCCGCATGCCGGACATTCATTCGGCACGTCAAGGTCTAGTCTGGATAAGTAGGAGTTTAACCTGCTACAGTATCCAGAGCGTAATTGAGCCAGAGTGACCCTTGTCTCTCGAGGAAGATGACGCTCCTCAGCCGCGACGCGAGGTGGTTTGGCGTGCAAAACGGCGTTCAGTGGACAGAGCGAGACATAATACGCAACGGACGTGTCATGGATGTGCTTCAGGGCCTGCGTATGTACCTTTGGATCAAACGGCGAAAGTGTGAGGTGCCGGATCTCATCAAAATGCTCACGTAGATGTGCCCTTACGGTCCTAGGAGGTGGCTCATACTCAAGCAGTAGTCTGTTGGGATGTTGTGGTTTGCAACAGTTCAACAGGTACTGCTTGTTTAGCATTTCATTGTGCTCCAAAACTGGGAGCATTTCCACCTCATGATGTAAATGATGTTTTGGAGACATAAGGACGCATCCCGTGGCGGTTCTGAGTGCGGTATTTTGGCAGGCCTGCAGTCTTTTCCAATGAACCTCTGCAAGCCCCGGCGACCATATCGGCGACGCGTAATTCAGGATCGGCCGACCAATTGCTTTATAGGTTGCCAGCAACGTTTCTTTGTCTTTACCCCAAGTGCTGCCGGCTAGCGACTTGAGAATTTTGTTGCGGCTTTGTAGCTTAGAGACAATTGCGGTTGAATGAGCAGCGAATTTGTGCATGGGGTCGAAAGTTACCCCTAAGATTTTGGGGTGAGAGACAGTAGGTAATTTTTGATCACCTACGTAGAATTCTAACTCCATGCCAACTTGCGCCGTCCAGGTCGTGAATAGTGTCGCCGAGGACTTCGTTGGCGACAATGTCAGGCTCCGGGCAGTGAAAAACTCAACAAGAGAGGGGAGATAACCATTGATCCTGGAGCATAGCTCATCAACGGAAGTGCCAGTAGCCAGGATCGTACAATCGTCTGCGTAAGAGACAATCGAGACTCCATCTGGTGGGGAAGGAAGCCTCGAAATATAAAGATTAAACAGAAGCGGGGAAAGGACACCACCCTGCGGTACCCCTTGTTTAATCTTTCTCGGTTTTGATTTTTTGTTTCTGAAAACTACAGACGATTGACGACCACTCAGATAATTGGCGGACCAACGCTTAAGACAGGGGGGGAGCGATGAATCTTCCAAATCGGATACCAGTTGTCCATGATTTACTGTGTCAAAAGCTTGAGACAGGTCAAGAGCAACTAGAACCGTCCTGTGATGAGGGCTTTTCTGGTTGAGTCCGTCAGTTATCTGAGTGTTAATGGCATTTAGAGCAGATGTTGTGCTCCGTATTTTTCTAAAGCCATGTTGGTGCTCGGCTAACCTCAACTTTGATGTATAAAGAGGAAGTAATACCGCCTCCAATGTCTTCACTACTGGCGAGAGGAGCGATATCGGACGATAAGACTCCCCTACGTTAGCTGGCTTGCCAGGCTTTAGTAGTGGGACCACGACTGCCTGTTTCCATTTTTCAGGTATGACAGAAGTGGCCAGGGACAAATTGAAGACGGTAGTGAGGTATTTTACTCCCTCTTCGCCGATGTGTTTTAAATGCACCATGGCTATGTCGTCAGGGCCCATAGCTTTAGAGTTTTTGGCTTTCCTGATGGCCACTCGAACCTCTGTAGCGGTGATGGAAACGGGGGCATTGTTTTTGTGTTTATGCGCACACCTGAAGATCCTACGTCTGTCCCTGTCCTGTGCAGGGTGTGGTACAAACTGTCGGCAAAAGGCCGTTGCACTTTTCTTCGGGTCACTAAACGTCTTATCACCAAAGGTGATGTCTACGTTTTTTGGTGGGCCCGTCGAATTTGACAGGGATTTGACTGTGGACCATAATTTTCCAACACCGGTAGAGAGGTTACAAGACCTCAGATGCTCCTCCCATTTGGCATGTTTGTGTTCATCTACCAACCGTCTGATTTCCGCGTTGAGACCACTGATCTGTGGGTCTGCGGGATCGATGCTACGTATATGGTCACGTTCATTGGCCAGGGCTGCAGCGTCAGTTGGGAAGTTTGGCCGTATATTTTGTATTCTCCCAGCTGGTATAAAAAGGGCTGCAGCTCTATTTATGACCTTACGTATTTCCTTTTCACCTTGGCGTACGTCAGTCGGTATGGGAAGAGCACCAAAGGAGCTCTCAGTAAACTCAGTAAAGCCAACCCAGTCAGCCCTCCTGAAGTTTACGTAGGATCTCTTCTCAGAGGTGGTGAAATCCGGGGCACGATCAACGGACAGTTTATTAGACCCGGACTAACAATTGTTATGTCCGGGGAGCTACTGCAATTTACTGCCATCCTCGTGGGGACGTCCGTGTTCACCGCGCAGAATGTGGAAGCGTCAATTTTCTCGGCTATTTCCCGTCCTCTGCCGTCAGCAGAATGGCGTGAATGCCACATGTCATGGTGTGCATTAAAATCGCCCATAATGACACGGTTATCGCCCCGTAGGAAATCGCTTAAATCAGGGCGATAACTTCTGGGACAACAGGTGACGGGAGGTATGTAGATGTTTATCAGCTCGAGATCAACACCTCCAGCTGAAATGACAATACCCTGTCGCTCTAGGGGTATGTCCTCTTGGTCGGTGTTGAATGCAAATTCCCTATACCGCACGGTTTGGTGGATGATGAACGCAAGACCACCCCCACCGTCCGTACGATCATGCCGGAGAATGTGGTAGCCACCACTCGCTCTGAGATCCGAGTGGGTGCCAAGTTTAGTCTCCTGGATTGCAGCAATTTTGATGGAGTTTTGCTGCATAAACTTGGTGATCTCCACAATCTTGCCAGTTATACCATTGCAGTTTAATTGCATTATTTTGAAATGCGGGGGAGGCAATGGTCACTCTGGGAGTCAGGGACTGGTGCGCTCGCCGTGGAGGTAATATGCTAGTCCGTGATCGTCGTCGCAGTCCTGAAGGCGACAAATTCCGCTCGTTGGGAGACGAGGTAGAATTTGTCGGCAATGTGGGCTGCACAGCTCGACAACACGGCGCAACATACGCATCAGTCCATAGATTTCTGTTTGTGAGCCCTGAGCATATGCGCAGGTGACATTGGCCAAGGCAGGTATTGCACTTGACCGATGGCACTCTGGACGCATATATTCTGTGCCGACAAACAGTGCACATAGTGTGAGGGACCAGGAGCCGATGGCCTTGATTCACACTTGTGCCGGTACCGGAAGAACTAGAGGGGAGGAGAATATTTTGGGGCGGGGGTTGTAGCTCAGCAGTGCTCACTACATCTGTAGATGTGCTACGTAGGGAGTAGCTATGAGCTGCTGTGTGAGGTGTTAGCGCGCTAGGGCGCGAGCTACAACTGGGAACACACAATGCTTGCTGAGCAATATATATATTGCGAGGGGGAGGCGATAGTGCTACGCCGGAGCGTCGCTAGCCACGAGACGTTCTAGGACGTGAACAGCAAGGCGCCACGAAGTTTTTAAAGAAACTAAGAGGCCGGTGTGTTTTTGGATCTAGTCCGGAGCAACTAGACTTGTGAAGCCAACCTTTACAAGATGTGCATTGCACCGAATGCGAACATCTGGTATAAATTTTCTTCCGGCACACACAGCAGAACCATTCTGTTGGACCAGGGTTTAGCTCAATGCCAGACCGGAACAAGAGAATAGGGAGCAGCCCTGCTGCAAGGAACTGCTCCAGGGATGACAAATTTAGGGGGAGGAATCGTGACACGTTAGACAGGGTCACTTCGGGTGTACTGCTCTTGGCCAGGCTGTAATATAAAAAAAAAAAAATACAGCCTGGGTCGTTTCGGTACGAAGGGTACTGCGCAAGCACATTTACCTTTCTCGCAGAACCGGCAGTATGTAGAATAATCCCGTCTGGCCCGGCAGCCTTGAACCGTTCGAAGCTTTTAACCGCCCACCTAACCTTTTCCTCCGTGATGGGTATGTATACAGCCAGGTTTGTTGTAGGTGCTACGGGTTCCTCATGCAAGTTCCCTGGGAAGTGCGTATTCAAGAGCAGCTCTAGGGTTTCCCTCTCCGTGCTGGTCCAAGTTCCGTCAGGTTTGCGCAAAGAGCTTGTGGCTGTTTGAGTTTTTGAGAGCACTCGTCTAAGTCTCGCTGTATCGTCGAGATTTTCGACCCCAGTGCAGAAATTTCTCCACGATACTTTTTGTAGGCCCTGAGTTTCACTTTATATTCGAGCCATTGAGTCTCCGTGCCAAGGATCTTGGCCTTATTAAATTGTGTCCTACATGATTTTCGGAGCGAGTCCAGGTCGTAGGACCACCAATGCGGCCTATGTTTACCGCGTGGTTTTGGCACTGGGCAAGCCTGCTCTAAGGCATTCGAGAGCGCCGTTGTAAAGGTCTTTATCAGATCCTCCAACTCCCCTACTGATGAGGGGACTTGTGGGGGCAGTGCTGGTAAGTCCCTAAATAGTATTTCATTGTGTAGCTGTCAGTTAGTGTTACGTGGGTTGCGTTTCATAACCGGCTGCTCAACAGAAAAGTTTAGAACTATTTCTACGTACCGATGGTCGGAGAATGAGTGCTCATCGAGAACGCGCCATTTTCTTACCCACTGTTGTTGTTGTAGCGAGGTGTAGCCCTGACTAAATGTCAGACAGGGTCACCCCGAGTGTATTGCTCTTGGCCGGGTCGATATAAGTAAACGGCCCGGGTCGTTTCGGCACGATGGGTACAGCACAAGTACTAGTACCGTTCTCGTTGAACCGGCAATACAAGAAGCTAGCCATGTAGGCCACTCATAAGCGCCTTCGCTGCAAATAGTGAGATCTATGACCTCCCTACGGGTTTTAGTAATAAATGTAGGTTCGTTACCCACGTTGCAAACTACCAGGTTAGTTGTTAACAAAAAGTCAAACAACGACTCTCCTCTAGCATTGATATCGGAGCTTTCCCACTGGACGTGTTGAGCATTGGCGTCAGTCCGATAATAAGATGACCCATGGAAAAATTTGCCACCAGGCCTTTTACCTCCCTCTGTGGCGAGGGTTCTTCGGCGTCGTAGGGCATATAGACCGACGCCATCGTCAGACTGGTGCTGTCGACTGTTAAACTGGCAGCTGTAACGTCGCCATTGGTATAGTTGGACAAGAGAAAGGCAATCAGCTCAGACTTAACCAAAATACAGGCTCTAACCCTGCCCCCTCGCTGGCTCGAATAAGCTTAATACCCTTAGTCCCCAAACAGCAAATCCTTGAGCTGTTGACCCAAGGTTCTTGGATGAGGACTACATCTACGTCGCCTTTAGAGACGACTGATTAAAGCAGCAGAGGCTGCTTTAGATTTGTGCAGGTTTATCTGAACTAGAGTTCGCCCAGTGGTTGAAATTCAACCACAAAACCTTATTTTATTTTCCTACCTTTTTGCTATTTCTTAAATTTTCCATATTTTGTATATTTTTGGTTTCTATACATTCCTATTCATTTTGCCTTTTCCTCCCTCTTTACACCATTCAGTAATATAGTTTCAATGTTGATAATTATTTATTCTTCTTAGGTCGTCTTCATACGTATTTCTTTCCTTTCCTTTCCTTAGCATTCATTTGCTTTTATTTCCTTTCATTTCCTCTCCTTTCATCTCAATTTATTTCTTTTGCTTTTCTTTCCTTCTCTTCCCTTTTATTTCCTTTCCTTATCTTCTCCGTTCTTTTCCTTTTCTTTTCTTTTGTTTTCTTTCCTTTTCTCTTCTTTAATTTCGTTTTATTTCCCTTCTTTCTTTCTTTTTTTTTTCTATTCTTCTCTGTTCTTTTCTTTTATTTTTCTTTCTTTTCGTTTCTTTTATATTCTTACCTGATCCTTCTTTCCATTTCCATTACAGTCCTTTCTTCCTTTTATTTTCTTTTTCTTTCCTTTCCTTTCGTTTCCTTTCATTTTATTCATTTTTTTTTTTCATTTCATTTCTTTTCTTTTATTTTTTTCTTACCTTTATTTTCTTTCACTTTTTCCTTAAATTTCCTTTCCTGTCATTTCGTTTCCTTACATTTCCTTTTCTTACCTTTCCTTTCCTACCGTTTCCTTATTTTCTTTTGTTCCTTTCCGCAACTCCTTTGCTTTTCTTTTTCTTTCATTAATTTCCTTAAATTATTTTTGTTTAGCTTTTCATTACCTTTCTTTCCTTTATTTTTCTTTCTTTTTATTTTCATTTATTTTCCATACCTTCTTCCTCGCTACCTTTTCTTTCCCTTCTTTTTTTCTCCTTTCCTTTCTTTGTCTTTCTCCTTTTGCTTCTCTTTTCCACTGCTTTACCTACATTACATTTCCTTTCTTCCCTTCCTTTTTTCTTTTCCATTCCTTTCCTTTCCCTTTGATTTTTCTGTCATATTTTCCGTTCCTTACCTTAACTTACCTTAATTTTCCTTTTATCCATCCCTTTCCTTTCCTATTATTTTCTTAATTTAATATTTTATTTATTTCATTTTGTTTCATTTTTATTTATGTATTTTATATTATTCCCTTTCCTTTCATTTCCAACAAATTTTATTTTTTTCATTTCAATCACTTTTCTATTTCTGATTTGACTTTTTTTTTAATTTTATCAATTTTCCATTTTATTTTATTTCACTAAGTCTAGCCACGAAGGGCCTTGTGCATGATCTAGCTTATTTGTCCTTTTTTTTTGAAAAAGCATTTGCTTCTCTGAATCCCCACGCACCGATTTTGTTTTTGTAAACACTGTTTGTGCCTAAGCTCAATAAAGTTGACGCGCTGGCTCATGTTATCTTATTGCCGCCAACAAAACAACTCACCCTACTGCAATGAATGCAAACACAACAATGCAAGTGGTCATACCTACATACACCCATAACAGCAGCTCTATAAAGCGAATGCGTGTATAGCACTTGTAGTGGTGTGATTTTCAAATCATATTATAATTAATTTTTTTTAATTTTTGGTTTGTTGTCGAACACCCTGCTCGGTGAGACATATCGATACATACCAAATTTTATATACCTTAGAATTGTGGTTATTGCAAAAAAGGGAGGAACCAGTTATGTTTGCGCATTTATATATAATAGATCACCACCAACATGAGAGCGCTCAGACTTCCCTGCCACCGTCGTTTCGCGAGTTCCGCCTCGTCTGGAGGCTTATCTTTCAACGGCGATTTGTTCAGACCACGGTTTGGCGCGGCAGAGATCCTACTAACTGTGGCAGTGTTAACATTGGTGCTCTCAGGACTAGCTGCTATCACTGTGACGTTGAGGTCTTCCCCGTCCAGCAGGCTGTCTCCCATCTCCGAGCTGTCCACTGCTCCTTCGCCATTTGACGTGGCAGATACCATACTTTCCTAGTGGGACAAATCCGACTCCCCTTCCGGCACTGCGATGTCCGAATCCTCCGGTGCAGCCGAAATAGCAGCGCGCTGTGCATCGCCGCGATATACGTGAATCACGATCTGACCCATACCGTAGTGCACTGTTGTTGTTGTTGTTAACAATGCATTGCCCTGTCTAGAGTGTATGATCATTCCGAAGATCTTCATCAAGCTCTTCTAAGGGGAGTCCAAGGAAACGTGCAGTTTCAACAGGGTTTGTCCAGAGGGACAGAGGGGTTAGAAGAGTAGGTTCAGATGAACAATTGAAGAGATGTAGAGTATCATGGGGGGTCCTACCACATGCAGGGCATGTATTTAAGATTGTATCATTAAGTCTGGATAAGTAGGAGTTTAACCTTACACTATATCCAGACCTAAGCTGTGCCAAGGTCACTCTTGTCTCCCTTGGTAAGGTGCGTTCTTCTTCAGCAATATCCGGTGGAGGACTGTTCAGAACGGGATTCACAGGTAGAGATCCGACAAAAGTGTCTACCGACTCGGTGTGGATGTCGGTTAGAGCCCGCTTATGATTCTGCAGATCAAACGGCAAGGTAATATGATGCCGGATCTCATTATAATGCTTACGGAGATGTCTCCTTATGTCTCTCGGGGGCGGATCTATGTCCAAAAGATGACGGTTTGGATGTGCTGGCTTGTGGCAGTTCAGAAGGAATTGCCTGCTCAGCATTTCCGCATGCTCTTTTACATTGAGCAGTTTTGCCTCCTGATGGAGGTGAGACTCGGAAGACATGAGGAGACATCCCGAAGCAGTTCTGATGGCAGTATTTTGGCAGACTTGTAACTTCGTCCAGTTGGTGTTATGTACATTAGGCGACCATATGGGCGCAGCATAGTCAAAGACTGGTCGGCCAATGGGGTGTAAAAGTAGGTCGCCTCCCAGTTGGTGCACCCTGGGTAACGCTAAATGACCTACATAGCCTACACGGCTAGTTTAGTTTCTTGTATTGCCGGATCTACGAGAACGGTACCAGTACTTGTGCTGTACCCATCGTGCCGAAACGACCCGGGCCGTTTTCTTATATCGACCCGGCCAAGAGCAATACACTCGAGGTGACCCTGTCTGACATTTAGGCAGGGCTACACCTCGTTACAACAACAACAACAACTGGTCGGCCAATGGCCTTATATGTAGTCAGCAACGTTTCTTTGTCTTTTCCCCAGGTACTGCCGGCAAGTGCCTTGAGGATCTTGTTGCGACCACGTACCTTTGAGACCATTGCAGACACATGACCAGCAAATGAGAAAGTATTATCCAGTGTCATCCCTAATAACTTTGGGTGGCTGACAGTTGGTAGCTTAGTGCCATCAACGAAAATGTCTAATTCATTTCTCACCTGGTGCGTCCATGTCGTAAAAAGCGTCGCCGTTGATTTTGTCGGAGATATTGTCAGATTTCGCTCAGTGAAAAATCTGGAAAGGTCGCAGAGGTAACCATTGATTCTAGTACAGAGTTCATCAGTATAGGGGCCCTTCCCCGTCGCCATTATTGTACAGTCGTCGGCATATGAAACGACGGAGACGCCCTCTGGTGGTGGGGGCATCTTCGATAGATAGAAATTAAACAGTGTCGGGGATAGGACACCACCCTGTGGCACCCCCTGTCTAATACGTCTAGGTTTTGATTTTGCGTTTCTAAAGTTTACCAACGCCTGCCGTCCATTCAAATAATTTGCGGTCCATCTCTTTAAACCATCAGGTATCTGTGTCTCAAACAGATCTTGTATGAGAGTGGCATGGTTGACTGTGTCAAAAGCTTTCGACAGGTCAAGTGCCACTAACACAGTCCTGTGATTTGGTTGGTTTTGATTTAGGCCGCTATTTATTTGAGTTGTAATGGCATTGAGTGCGGTGGTGGTGCTGTGCAGCTTACGGAAGCCATGTTGATGACTAGCCAGGTGCAGATTTGCAGTATAATACGGGAGCAAAATGGACTCTAGCGTCTTCACTACCGGTGACAAAAGTGATATAGGACGATATGAATCGCCTATGTTTGCCGGTTTTCTAGGTTTTAGTAATGGAACCACTCTCGCCTTTTTCCATATTTCAGGAATGACGAAAGTGTTCAGTGAAAGACTGAATAGAGCCGCTAAGTATTTGTGTCCCTCCTGGCTTAGATGTTTCAGCATCTTCATGGCAATGCCGTCGGGGCCGATGGATTTTGAGGGCTTAGCCTGTCTGATGGCTTCCTTGACCTCTGAGGCACTGATGACAATGGGCGTATTTTGGTTTTTATATTTACGCGCCTGTCGCATGGTTCTACGTTTAGCTCTATCGGGCGGGGAATGTAGTACAAATTGTCTACAGAAGGAGTTCGCACATCCCCTAGGGCCCTTCTTCACCCTATCACCGAAAGTAATATCTACTTTATCCTTGTGTTGCGTTGGATTAGATAGAGCTTTGACCGTAGTCCATAATTTGCCAACACCATCAGAGAGGTTGCATTGCTCTAGGTGTTGTTTCCATTTGGCCAGTTTATGTTTATCGACCAACCTACGAATTTCCGCGTTGAGATCCTTTATACGGGGGTCTGCGGGATTGAGACTTCGCACTTCATCTCTTTCTCTAGCCATGGCCGCTGCCTCCGCGGGGAAATTTGGTCTTATTTGAGATATTCGACCCGCAGGAATGAAGCGTTTAGAGGCCGAGTCAATGATGTTGCGGAAGTCTCGTTCGCCTTTGCGTACGTCCGTAGGAATGGATAGGGCAGCCAAGGATTCGTCCGTATATGTCTGAAAGCTGTCCCAGTCCGCCTTGGTAAAGTTAATATATGTACCATGCTCAGGTGTAATAAAGTCCGTCGATCGTTCGATGGTAATGACTATTGGGAGATGGTCAGACGCCAACGTGAGTATGGGTCGCCAATTGGTGTTGTTCAATAGTCCTGCACTTACGATAGAAATATCTGGCGAATTATAGCAGTTACCCGATACTCTCGTTGGGCGTCTCCGTTCAATGTACAGAAAGCCGTATCATCTATTTGTTCTGCAAGTACATGCCCCCTATTGTCTGCTGGCAAGTTTGAGTGCCACATGTCGTGGTGCGCATTGAAGTCGCCCAGGATCACGCGGTTATCTCCTCGTAATAGCAAGCTAATGTCGGGGTGATAACCGGTGGGGCAACTTGAGACAGGGGGTATGTAGATATTAATGATTTGCAGATCGACATCTCCTGTACGGATGGTAATACCTTGGCTTTCTAAGATATCATCCGTTCCTTCGATGTCGGTATCAAATAGATGATACTGTACAGAGTTGTGCGTTATGAACGCTAGACCACCTCCCAGACCTCCTGTTACTCTATGGCGGTCTTTCCGGTGGATGTTATATCCGCCATAGGTAATGAGGTCCGACCTAGGACTGAGCTTGGTTTCTTGGACTGCGGCAAGTTTTATGTCATATTGCGTCATCAAATTAGTTATCTCTGCGATCTTACCAGTTAATCCGTTACAGTTGTGCTGTAAGATTTGGAAGTGCGCCGGTGGGGTCGATGTCGAGTTAACCATAGGCGTGACAGAGGTTCCTGTTAGCGAGCCCAGAGCATAGATGTACGTGGCATTGACCTAAGCAGTTATTGCATTTGACCGATGACGCGAGCGTGTATAATCTTTGCCGACAAACAGGAGGGGGGTATGACATAGAACCGTAGTGCACTCGTCCGTTGCACCGTTTAAGGGGCTCTTGCCCTTGGCCGAGCCGGGATATCCTTCCAGTCGACAACCTCGATTCTTGCCCCATGGTAGATCTCACCTAATCTTGCAGCTGCTGCCTTGTACAGTGCAACAGTTTTTGCATCCTCGCAAGCGAATACCTTGATTCGGCCCTGGTGCCATCCCGCATCAGAACCCATCGGGGTGGCACCCGGAGACTCATCCATAATGTCGAGAAGGGCATTACCGATAGCATTCCGGACGTACCGCCACTGATCCCTAGGGATGGCCCAGCTTTCATTACCTCGGTTGTTGGCTTCACCGTGTTTGTACCGGTACTTACTTTGGCATTGCCCCCTTGTTGTCCAGAGCTAATCGACTCGTAGTTGCCATCGCCGTCGATCTCTCGGCTGATAAAGAAATGGAGTTTGTCCTCCGACGTTGCGTTCTCGCTTGCTCCAGCATTTTCCTCCTCTGCTGTGCAGTATACATTGTTGTATCTTTAGTTTTAGGGTTTTTGTTACTATCTTTCATCTTGTTCGTACGACCCCTCGCCGGGCAAGTGACGAGTCTTCCAAATCGGATACAAGCTGCCCATGATTTACTGTGTCAAAAGCTTGACTCAAATCGAGTGAAACTAGAACCGTCCTGTCATTAGGTCTGTTTTGACTTAGACCGTCAGTTATCTGAGTGTTTATGACATTTAGAGCAGATGTTGTGCTCCCCGTCTGCTCCATCACGTAACTTTTTAAAAATGGATTTTCCGACAACAACAACACCAACAACAACAACACCAACAACAACAACAAAAACAACAACAACATCGAATTACATGATAAGGCTAAAGGTCTAATCCTTCGGGGAGTGTTTTGCTGTTAACAACAACAACAACAACAACAACAACAACAACAACAACAACAACAACAACAACAACAACAACAACAACAACAACAACAACAACAACCAACTCTTCGCCACAGTGATTGAACAGATCGTTTCTTGTATTGCCGGTTCTACGAGAACGGTACCAGTACTTGTGCTGTACGCATCGTGCCGAAACGACCCGGCCCGTTTTCTTATATCGACCCGGCCAAGAGCAATACACTCGGGGTGACCCTGTCTGACATTTAGGCAGGGCTACACCTCGCTACAACAACAACAACAACAACAACAACAACAACAACAACAACAACAACAACAACAACAACAACAACAGCTCGGCGGGTATACCGTCTTTTCCAGGGGCTTTATTGCTTTTGAGCAAGAATATAGCCATCCTCACTTCATCGCAGTCAGAAGGTGGGACGATTTTTACATCGTCATGCAGAAGGAATGCTCAGCCATCTTGTCAAGCACCACCATCATCGCAGAGTAATATCAAATAGATCTATTGCATACATTAATAACAAAAAACAGACAGAATTGTGTAATGCACTTCTTGTACGTGGACACCTTCAAATTACTGCATACTTTTTTACCCAAATGAAATTACTACTGCACTTATGCTACTCATACTTGTGTACAAAACAACCAATAAGCCAACAGCTTCAACATGACAACAGACAATATGAAGACAGACTGAAATGCCATCAACAAATGTACACAACGACAAAATAGACATGGCATCCAAGTATTTGGCCATATAGTAACAAAATGCACAATAAAAGCCCAACTTACATTTCTAGAAAAACCACTTTTTCATAGAAATTGTTTTTTAGGTCGCCTTGGACTCATTTTTCGTTTTTTCTTCTACACAACGCTCGCTTCACTTCTCTTTTTCTGTGTGTGTATATTGTTTCTTTGCGCAATTGTCTGGTTATTCTTTCCCTCTCTTGGTAAATTTCTTGGCGCTTTGGCTTTTTCTTCATCAAATCCACTGTCGATCAGTAGCGGAGACTATGCTCCAAAGCCAGACAATCGCGCATACATATAATGGTTAAAAAACATACACAAACGTTTTCACATGCATATTAACGCGTATGCAATCGTACTTCATTTTCCTACTCACAAGAAACTTCTTTCGCAATTCCCGAAGAGTTTCGCCAACGTGAACGTCTTTGCAACTTTACAATTTATATGTTTTACAAGCAAATTGCAAGCTGCAAATTATGCAAAGACATGTTTTATATTTATTTCGATATTTTTACAAATATACAATTAAAATTACACAAACCATTATGCACCAAATATTTCTGCTTTCCTTTGTTTCACAAAATTTCTTCTATATCTACCTACATGAACATTTCATCATGCATTTTTTGCTTTCACCGCATTTCATTTCAAGCTTACCTTTTTGAAACTTTTTATGACGTAGACGTTGCTTGCTCTTCTCTGCAATCTAGTTGGCTTGCTTTTTCTTTCGCCTTTCACGTTGTTGAACACAAAAATGCCCACCACACAATTTCTTCTTCCGTCGTTACTTTTCTTCAAGATTTCGTTTCGGCTATGTATTCCTTTCTATTCCTCTTTCACTTTTAACTTCTACTTATTCGTTTCCTCTTCCACGAAAAAAATATTTTTCAATTGCATTAATTCAGCTGAACAATTACATACTCAAATTTACTGCAATGTTTTCACAATATTAAATGCAGGTGTAGCATAAAGCAATTTATTTCGCACAATTTGATTCGTTGATTGACTCAAGAAATGAATAACAAAAATTCCACGCGACACCGCCTTTCTGTTTCAACGAGAAAAACAAAATGAAAGTTGTTCTTCTCTCCTTTTGACAAAATTATAGTGTGATAACCACGGTTGCCACTGTTGGTGGTTTCCAACTAAATTTGGAAGTTTTTTATTTTAACGTGGTGGCAGGGTGCCAACCAAAACACTACCCTACCGGACATTTCTTATGCACATTGTAACATGAACGATCTGCCATAGTGTATCAGTACAGGTGTAAACTCTTCTGCATAGACGTCAAAATTCCAAAGAGAGTTTAACACCTGATTATGGTACATTTACACCGCACCAAATTTGGCGAAAAATTGCAAATTTGGCGTTTTATTTTCATACAAATCTCATTTTCCAAATTTGGAATTCCATCACATTTGACTTCATTTGTCGAACAATAAAATCCACAGTTCCTCAAAATAGCAACCCTGCTGCTGATCCACATTTATGATACATTTACACTGCCCCAAATGCATCGCATTTGGCGAAGTTATTTCGAGAATCTTTGTCTGCAGAATGAGGCCCTTATTATGAGCTGCATTCGGTGTTCGATCTTCGTTGGTTATCGAACATCGAAAATCGAACTTCAAATTCATATTATGGCTAGCGCATCGCTGACGAAATTTTCGTTGTGTATCCATTTTTTCAACGAATAGCATTTTGCTTTCGACGCTGTATCGAATTGTTTTAAAATTACTAAAAATGTAAGTTTTTTGTATTTATCTTCTACTTTTTTGATTTATAGTACTAATTTTAACTAAGGTCGTCAGCACAAAACAACAGCTGGAAACGTTGGTTTCTCTAATGCACCAAAATCCGAGCCTAGCAAGAGGTGTTTATTCAAAATACCAGGCTGCAAAAAAGTGGGAGCAAATAACTACGCAGCTAAATTGCTTAGGCCCATAAATCTGTTTAAAAACTTTATTATTATCAAACATTAATTAACACTTTTGTAAATGTACACTTCCGCAGTGGAATTCATCTCCAAAGGATTGGATGCATCTCTTAATCGCTTTCTGTTTCTTGCTAGTTCTAGTAAGCTTCCTTCATCATCCGATGAATCTTCGAACCATAACTCTGTCGTAGTCATATTGTTGTTTTCTGCATCAATTTTGCTCAAATATTTGCTCGGTAATTTAATTTGTTTGTTTAGATGATTTATTTTTCTAATCACAGCTGATAAAAGATGTACTACTGTGAACAGTTGAAACGACCGAAATTCACAATAGCGCAAGTATTCACCGAATGCAGCCCATAATACCAAATGAGAATTTTTTCGTTGAGCATTTTCGACCACGGTCGAAGATCGAATTAAACTCATAATAGGCACCTGAATTTGTTTGTCAAATTAGACGAATGTAATCTAATTTGACGTAATTTGGTAATCTAATTCAATCTGCGAATTAACTGTCTCAAAAAAATAGGCCAAAAGCGACGCATTTGGTGCAGTGTAAATGTAGCTTTAGAATCGCCCAGCTAGAACCTTAGGCCGTGTGCCAATTGGTTTAAAAAATCAAATTTTGACAGACCGATGGGAATTTCTGACAGTTATCGTGGTGAATACGAACATCAGAATTTACCCTAGCACAGGGGACATTCATATTATTTAACATAAGTACATTTATGTTCACACGCGTTATTAAACACTAAAGTGTAAGAGAATGCCAAAAAAAGCAATATAAGGCTGAAAACCATGTAAATTGCCAATTTATTCACAGAATATTTGCTTTTGCACGTGCTTTTTCCTTACGTCAAAATTTACTACTGTCACAGCGAAATGGAAAATTTTTGTACACCATAGGAAATTCGTTCACCTCATTTTACTCTGACAGAAAATGTTTTCAATTGACACACAGCATTAGGGCCGCTTGCATAAAAACCGACGACTAATCGGTGATTAGTTTGACAGCTAACCGAACAAAATACGTCAATTAATCTCCGGTAACCGGGCGATTAGTCGTTATAGGCTTTTGTGCAAGCGGCCCTTAAAGGGCATTTGACGTGTGATAGCTTTTGCACTATGCACAGCTGTAAATAATAATTTCAACTAATTTAATTGAATGGGAGAATTCTACCAGGAAAAGACAGAAGCCTTTTGGACTCTTTTTTTATTATTACTATACAGGTGTAAAAATCATCACGGTAATGCTCCCTACAAGAACAGTGATGGTCATTTGACACAACATGTGATACTCATTACTGGCTGTCCAATTGTCAGCACTCCATACAAACTTTTGATCACACACTCATTGAGATTTGCGCAATGCTGACTAAACAACTGTGTACTTGTGAGTTTTGTCTCACTTCAGCACATTAGTTATGCCCTCTAAGTAAGCATATACCCTGCAAAAATGGAGAGTACTCTATTTCCTCTATTTCAATTGGAGGATCAGAGCACTCCAAATGTAATCCTATTTCATATAAAAATTGTGCTCCAATTAACATTGCGATGTCTTAGGACTAGACCACCTACTCCAACCTTCGCTTTGTTTCTGCTACTCCATGGAGTGCCTACAGTCAGAGTACCCACTTTGCAATGTACTCCAATGGTGTTACTCCTTGGAGTATATACTGTCAGAGCGATAGTGTCGTAATTTTCGTCTATAAGGCACTAGCAATGATCGGCTTTCAAAAAGCTGAATGAATGTCCATCTCGCTACAATGACTGATCATGTCTCATCTCTAATATATGTCATCTCTAACTATAGTTTCCTTATTTCTCATTATCTTGCATTTCTCGTTTGTAATAATATTCCTGTATTTACTTTGAAGTTTACTTATATATATAAACATATGTACAATTAGCCGTTATTTGAAATGTACTAAAACTGAATTCCATGTAAATTTATGTACATAATATTTCTACTGCTGTGGTTTGGTTCGGCTCTGCAATTTACTTGCAAATCAATCGTTGGAAAACAGTCGGACAAACAACAGCAAAATAAACCGTCTGTTTATTCTTAAGCGGGCTACTCACCTGCCAAGAAATGCCTCAAGAAAAAAACGAGCATATATTTCTTGTGCCTGGTCAAGAAATTTTGACGTTTACCAAATTTTCCATTTTTTTGCAAATTACTCCTATAAAAATGTACAAAATATGTTTAGCGAAATATGTACTCACCTTGGCCGTGGATCTGCACGTTTACCTCAAGAAATATATACGAGCATATTTATTTCTTGAGGTAAACCTGCATTGCCAACCATCGAAAATTGTAGTATTTTTGCTTATGAGCTGAGTATTGGCTCAAGAAAATCTGACGTGTGAAAACAGTTCTTGACCATTTCTTGCGCGTTTTTTTATATGGAGTTTGACATTTCTTGGCAGGTGAGTAGCCCGCTTTACGCGTTAAATTTGCTAGTTTTTATTTCCAACGACCACATCTTTATTTTGCTGTTAGATTTTTTTTGTTGTTACAACGTTATTTTGGTGTTATATATTTTTTTTGAGTTTGCGCTAAATTCGTGAAAGTATACGCGTTTTAATTGCCGTGTTCAACAAGTATAATCTTGCCGTTTGCTACGACATTTTTGCTGCAACTTTAAACTACTTTATTTGGGAAGTATCTTGCGTGAAAATACCAATTCGAGCTTCTCACACAATTTATTTGCAGTTTATAACATTTCGCGGAAAATCTCTTTGCCGCCCGAGTACATCCACAAATGTTAGCTCGTACTCCACCACGAAGGAGTCCCCGCCTGAATAGTGATTTGCCAATAACCACCCATAGTGGTATGGAAAACAACCTGATTGCTTCAGAGGCAATTCCTGAAGAATCATCCAACATAATTAGCCAACCAGGCATGGACAACGTTATCGCCGTAACAGTATCCACATCTGACGTCGATAGTGGAGTTATTGCCAACTAAGCCACGGGTGCTAATGCCGCCAGAGCACCTAGTGACATCACAGTGGGCACGCCAACTCATTCAGCCTTCGACTTCAATGCCATGGAGCAACGTCTAGCATTGCTAGAAAGCCATTTAAGAGCCACGAAAGTACAGTTAAGGGAGCGTGACGTCCAAAACAAGACCCTATGTGCCGAGATATTTCGAAGTGGCAATTCTGCCATCACATACGCCAGCAGCGAAGTCGCGGTGTCACAGCCAGCGCTACCGCAGTCAACGTCAGCGCTACCTTTGCCAACGTCAGCACCGCTACAGTCAACGTCAGCGCCTCTGCCAGGCGCACAGTCTATTACGAGTCAACTGTACCCTGGGGTCCGTTATGAAGTCAGCTCACAGCCAACAATTCAACGCTAACTATCTACCGAGCCTGGTTATAGCATTTACTCACAGCCGAGTGTCTTTCGTACAGTGCCTTCAGCCAACAATCTGTACACCCCATTTAACATTAATAATGCATTCCCATCACATTCGCCGAATTTATCGATGCCACCGCCTCCTGCTAGTGCCCATGCGTTTCCAATGCAAACCGCATACATGCCGCGGAAATTATTGGATTTGCCGGAATTTAATGGTCGGCCAGAAGAATGGCCTGTTTTTCATACAGCCTTTGTAGAATCGACAGCAACGTATGGTTATTCTAATTTCGACAATAACCAGAGGCTACAAAAGTGCCTGAAGAGTGACGCTCGCGAGATGGTAAAGTCACTCCTCATTCATCCTAACAACGTAAGCTCCATCATAGACCAACTCATGTGAAGATTCGGTCGCCCAGAGCAGCTCATCCGAAGCCAGCTGCAACTTGTTAAGGAGATTATGCCGATCTCTGAAACTGCCTTGGGTAAGCTTGTACCTTTTGCAACAAAGGTTAAAAATATATGCGCATTTTTGCAATCCTCCAACGCCGATCATCATCTAGCCAACCCAATGTTGCTGGACGACTTAATCTCCAAACTGCCAATGAGTAAGCGCATCGAATGGGGCCGGTATGCAGTCACCGTGCAGCCGCGACCAACAACAGTACACTTTAGTGATTGGTTGACATCACTCGCCGATGTTATATGTTCGATACAAGATGAAAGCCATCTCGCCGCACGTGACACTAAACGTCGAGTTCTACTACATATGGATAAAAAACCAAAACAACAACGAAAATGCCCGATTTGCCAGGGTCAGCACAAGCCGCATGAATGCAAACGTTTTCTCGACGCATCAGTAGCCAGCAGGTGGGGCGATGTAAAATCTCAACGCCTATGGTTTGCATGTCTTAATGCAGGTCACTCCTCACGTGACTGCAGACAACGAAAAATTTGTGGCATCGATGGATGCACTCGAATGCACAACAAATTATTGCATGAGAACCAGCAGGTGCACGCTCCAGTGCAATCATCATCTTCGACAATGAACGCCTCTCGTGTCAAATCAACTCAGCCATTGCCGCCAAAACAAGTGCCGCCAGCACAGGTAAATCAAAATCAGCCAACAGATTCAGGAGCTTCAGTGCTTAGCTGCGCCGCAGATGCTAAGGAAGGTAAGCTACTATTTCGCATTCTCCCGGTCACAGTATACGGCAAGCAGCGACACGTAAACACAAACGCTCTGTTAGACGAGGGCTCGTCTATCACCATGCTCGACAGAACGCTAGCTGAAGAACTGGATCTACGTGGACAACCGCATCACCTGAAGTCCAGTGGTTTGGTGGACATGCCGTACAAGAGCCAACTAAATTGGTCGACATTTGCATCAGTGGTGCAGGTATGTCAAAGAAGCATAAAATGAAAAACGTGTATGTTGTGAAAAATCTTCAGTTGCCATCACAAAGCCTTAGCCGTTCCGACTTATTATGTGACGATAAGCGAATTCGTCAGTTGCCAGTGCAGCCACAAGCCAGTGTGGTGCCAAGATTGCTTATTGGTATTGACAATTACCATTTGGGTATTGCATCTAAAACTATAACGATGCGCAAGAATGGTCCGTATGCCGCCAATACGGAACTGGGGTGGGTAGTGTTTGGGCCCTCAAGGAACACTATGCCTACACCGGATACATGCCTTTTGATGAACATCAACCCTGATGAAGCTCTTCATACCATGGTTGCCCAATTCTTCGAAACTGAAAGTTTCGGTGTGAGAGCAGCGAAGCGAAACAGACGTCCGCGCAAGGACCATTTTGGAGACGACAACTCGTCGCGTCGGTCCCAGGTATGAAACGGGGCTATTATGGAAGAAAGACAATGTGAGTCTGCCAGACAGTTACGATATGGCACTCAAGAGATTGATGGGTGTAGAGAAACGGATGGTCCGAGACGACAACCTTGCCGCCGCATATAAGCAAATGATATCGTCTTACGTCGAAAAAGGGTACGCTCGTAAACTTGCGGACTTAGATGTCACCTCAAGAACGCCACGCACATGGTACTTGCCGCACTTCCCAGTGTCGAACCCGAACAAGCCAAACAAACTACGAATTGTTTTTGACGCTGCCGGTCAAAGGGGTTTCATTGAACCGCCATCTGCTCAAAGGTCCTCAGGAGTACCGACCACTGCCGTCAATCCTCTTTCACTTCCGTGAAGGAGCAGTGGGCGTATGCGGTGACATCAAAGAGATGTTTCATCAGGTGCTGATACGCCCAGAAGATCGACAAGCCCAGCGATTTCTGTGGAGGGATGGTGACTCCGAGAGACAACCCGATACATACGAAATGTGCGTAATGACATTCGGGGCCGCATGTTCGCCTTGCGTAGCGCATTATATAAAAACTCGAAACGCCCTGGAACATAAAAATGACAATCCCTGCACAGCCCGTGCAATAAAAGCCATATTGGATCATCACTACGTCGACGACTTCGTCGATAGCTTCGATACGCCAGAAGAAGCTATCGAGGTTGCAAGCCAAGTAAGGTCTATTCACATGGATGCGGGGTTCGAGCTCCGTAACTTCACGTCCAGCTCATCGAAAGTTATCGCCGCTTTGGGTGGCGTCGACGTCACCAAAACTCTCGGTAAGAAGGAAGGCCTAACATTCGAAAGGGTGCTGGGTCTGTATTGGCAGCCAAATACAGATTGCTTCAACTTCAGCCTGAAGTTCCACAACGTCAGTGATGCTGTACTTGAAGGTAAGAGACGCCCTACAAAGAGGGAGCTCCTAAGTGTGGTCATGTCAGTGTTTGACCCACTGGGATTTATAGCGCATTTTGTAATCGGCGCCAAGCTTCTCATGCGTGAGGCGTGGCGACAAGAAGCCAGCTGGAACGAGCCGTTGCCTGACTATGTTGCCGAGTTGTGGGAAAGATGGCGCAATCAATTATCCTCAGTTACCAAATACGCCATTCCGCGCTTCTATTTCCACGGTGGTAAGCCAGAAGAACTACAGTTGCATATCTTCGCGGACGCCAGCGAGAACGCATTTGCCGCTGTTGCCTATTGGCGGTATACAAACGCCCGTGGAGAAGTAGATGTCACTTTCGTTTGCGCCAAGTCAAAGTGCGCACCGCTTAAGCCTTTAACCGTGCCGCGGTTAGAACTCCAAGCCGCAGTTCTGGGGACACGGTTAACGCAAACTGTGAGCGAGGAGCACAACGTATCCATAGACAAGTGCTTCCTCTGGATCGACTCAAAAACCGTCGTAAATTGGATACGAAGCAAGCATCGTAGATACAAGCCTTTCGTGCGACACAGGGTCGCCGAAATTCTAGCCACTACCAAAGTATCCGATTGGCAATGGATTCCTACCACCGAAAATGTCGCCGACGAAGCAACACGCATCAACAACAAAGTCGGCTTTGCACCAACGAGCCGTTGGGTTAATGGTCCAGCATTTTTGCGCCAGCCAAAAGATGCCTGGCCATACGAAGACTTTATTGCCGAAGAAACGAATGGGCCAGATGAGGAAATACGACCTCAATACGCCTTGAACATAGTAAGTCATAACTTCATTGAATTTAATCGCTTCTCGTCTCTTCACAGGTTGGTCAGGACCACAGCCTGGGTCATTTTATTTACAAATTTATGTCGCCGCCGCATTCAGATCTTACAACCATATGGTTTGACAGCCAGTGACCTTGAAGTAGCAACACGTATTCTGTGCCGAGTCGCACAAAGTGAAGTCTTTGGTACGGAGATCCAGGAAATCCGAAACGAACACGACGTATCTCAACGCAGTTCACTGATCCAACTATCGCCCTATCTCGACGAAGAAGGTGTCCTACGTGTGCGTGGACGCATCGATGCTGCAGGCTGGCTCCCGATAGACGCAAGACACCCGATCATACTACCATCAACACACGCTCTCTCGAGCTTAATAGTCGCACATCACCACGTACTTATGGGTCATCAAAATAACGAAGCCACAATTTGCTCGATTCGACGTACTTATTGGATTCCTCGTATACGAACACTCCTTCGCCGTGTCATCGCCAACTGTCAAGTCTGTCGCGTTCGTAAGACAGTTCCGATACCGCCACTTATGGGACCTCTACCCGTCGACAGAGTCACGCCCTACGTAAGACCGTTCGCTTACACTGGATTGGACTACTTTGGCCCGTTGAACGTAACAGTTAGAAGAAGCACAGAGAAAAGGTGGGTGGCCCTCTTTACATGCCTCACCATACGAGCTGCTCATCTCGAAATAGCGCACGACCTTAGTACGGACTCGTGCGTCCTAGCCATCCGAAATTTTATAAACCGTCGGGGCGTGCCTATAAGATTGAGACCCGATAACGGCAAGAACTTTGTGGGAGTCAACAATGAAGCAAAGCGATTTGGCGAAGTTTTCGACTGCGAACGTATACAATCCGAGTTGTCTAACAAGGTATCGAGTGGATATTCAACTCGCAGTTTAATCCAGGCGAAGGTGGAGCATGGGAGCGCATGGTCCAATGCGTCAAGCGAGTCCTACGCCAAACGCTCAAAGAAGTCGCCCCAAAGGAGTATACGCTTAATTGTTTCCTAATTGAAGCGGAGAAACTCCCGTCCACTTACTCACTTGCCAATCGATGTTAATTAAGAGCAGCCATTAACACCTAATGATTTCCTGCTGGGATCATCTAATACTGCCAACACGCCCGGGAAAGAAGATGATATAACCAACACGTATGCCATACGACAGCAGTGGCGCTTAGCTCGTCAAATGAGAGACCACTTTTGGAATAGGTGGATAATGGAGTACCTTCCTACACTTACGCGCCGAGCAAAATGGTGTCAACGAACAATGCCGCTAAAAAAGGGTGACTTAGTGTTCATATGCGATCCCAATGTGCCGCGAAGGGAATGGTGTCGAGGTGTTATAGAGGAGATATACCCGGGGCGCGACGGAGAGATTCGACAAGCTGATGTCAAAACCACTACAGGAGTCAAGCGGCGGGCAGTGTCCAAACTGGCCGTTCTGGATGTTAATGTTGGTGAATCGGGTTGATTCACGGGGGTGGGGATGTCACAGAATGCCCATCTCGCTACAGTGACTGATCATGTCTCATCTCTAACTATCGTTTCCTTATTTCTCATTATCTTGCATTTCTCGTTTGTCATTATATTCCTGTATTTACTTTGAAGTTTACTTATATATATAAACATATGTACAATTAGCCGTTATTTGAAATGTACTAAAACTGAATTCCATGTAAACTTATGTACATAATATTTCTACTGCTGTGGTTTGGTTCGGCTCTGCAATTTACTTGCAAATCAATCGTTGGAAAACAGCCGGACAAACAACAGCAAAATAAACCGTCTGTTTATTCTTACGCGTTAAATTTGCTAGTTTTTATTTCCAACGACCACACTGAAGGTGTTCCGATGAAGGCCTGTTTACATTGTTCAATTTTGGAATCAATTTTCGTCGCATGTGGCGTTGATTCCGAATTGAGTTGACTACCCGTTTACATTAATCAATTTTTTTGAAAACTATTTGACGATTGTTTATGTCATTGAAAAAAATTAAATAAAAATAGAAAAAAACTATTTTCATTCAATTTTTTTTAATGCACGTCTTTCTGGACACCGCACCCAGAAATGACACGCGTTTACAGGCAGGCACTCAACTACATCCACATAGAGATGGTGATCACCTTAATAAACTCCCGCCCGACGAATGCCGTCCTGAAACCGCAAGCCCACCGGTTGCTGCGTAGGAACACCATCTCCCGAGAGTGTTCAGACACACTTTCGTTTAACTCTGATTTCGATAAGGTAACAAGTGAAGCCCTCACTTATCCAGAACGAACCCCGAACTGCAAAATGTTTGCCTGGCATGTGGCTTTTCTCACCACACTAACCATTTATTCACCTGCTCCTCTGAGCATACTCCTCTAACACCAATCTCACTTTGGTCAAACCATAATGAAGCTTATGCTCTCCTTCCAATCCTGTTAGAAGAGTTTAATGATAATTTAGACCAATAGCGGTAGGATATGTTTCTTTATAATAAGAACAACAGAACAACGGTCATCCTGGCTAGGCAATGCTTTACAACTCCAAGCCAACAAAATACGAAGCGTTTCCAAAAGAAGCGAAAGCCAATTTGAAGGAATGATTATGGGAGCGTCTACGGATTTAATTGTAAAGGGGAGCCCGCTCGGAGTTCTTCCGCACTACAACGAAACACTTTCCATTATCTGGGTATCTGCGGGAGTGTTTTGGAACGCCATAAGCGCTTCCTCAAGAAGTCCTATAAGAAACTTTTCTGGATATGTACATTTTTAAAAGGCACTTCCCCGTCGATACGCTACGCCGGGAGTCCTAACGGAGCACCTTACGGACTCGTTTGGTTAGATGGGACTGAATGCACAGGTTTTTCTGTAGGTTTTGGTGTTGAACACGAAAAAGAAACGCCAATTAAAGGAGAAACAATTTATTTTTATTTTTTGTATTTAAAAATTTGTTTATAAAAATCTGACAAATATTTACATCCCTCAATTCGTAAACAAACCCAGGGTTGTACAGAAGTTGAATGTTGAGTTGATCAAAAGTCGGCTGGCTACCAACTTTGTTGCAAGCAATTTTGCAAGACCCGTTGACACTAGTCAATTTTCAGAATCATCATGAAATTGAATGAAAAATCGAGCAATGTAAACGGGACTTGAGGTATACAAAGGATAACAATTGGAGTACTTCAATATAAAAAAATTGGAACACATAATCCATGTGTCATTGCTAACCATAAGACTATCATAACTGACCATTGTAAAAAGAAACTGTCAGTGCTGACCATAAAATTATCACCATTGTTATAAAATGTCAAAAATTAAACGTAGCGTATCCGACAGGGAAGTGCCTTTTAAAAATGTAGGCAGAAAAGTTTCTTATAGGACTCCTTGAAAATGCGTTTATGGCGTTCCAAAACACTGCCGCAGATACCCAATAATGACAATAGAAGTCTTTTTTTCTTAACTTTAAAATCGTTTTGCATGCCAGTTACGTAGTTACTACAAATGTAGTAATCCGACCGGGTACGTTAGTTATATATCCCGGGCACATGAAGGTTGAAACACATGTGTGCAAATGTGTGTTTGCTGTCGGACGGCAGAAGTCTGTCGTAATGTGAGCGTAGCCTTAGGGTCCTCAGTCATTGTCTGCATTCATACAGAGGCAACTTTTGTTGCTTTTATCAGCAATTCTCTTTTGGTGTTGCTCAAGTGTTGCTGATGCTCTTCATACACAGACAAGGAGTTGCAGTTTTTTTTTTTATGAGAAACTGTGTTTTTATCACAAATTTTTCGAAATTATTGTGCTAAGTAGCTGATTTCTGCTGCTTATTAAGAATTTAGACCGAATTTGAGAAAAAAAATGAGAAACTACGCAATTTAAAATTGCTGCTAATATAACGAAGTAGCGAAGAATGGCAACACAAAGCGTGTTGACCGAGTACAGGCAACTCGGTACCATTCCCCTTCCGTCGTCGCTCTCTCTCACATCATTCGCTAAAAAGCAAGCTGTTGCCAGCAAGCCCTTGCCTTGTTTGAATGCTGAATTTCATTCCTCTTAGAGCTGCAAAACTATCGATAGTGGCGCCATTCGATAGTTTCAAAAGTACTATCGATAGTTCGAAACTATCGTATACTATCGTAATTTAATTTTGGAGGAACTTCAACTCCGATCATATCCATACATAATTTAACAAATTACAGATATTGCAATTTATTTTGAAATAAGTACGATCACAGCGTCACTTAATATTATACGCTCCACAAATTTTCAATACACTGACACTATCGAAACTATCGACTATCGCAAAAAAAATCGATACATCGAAAAAAAAACTATCGATTCTATCGAAAATACCATCGATAGTTTTGCAGCTCTAAATCCTAACCTTTCTTTTGTTAGCCGGACGTGTTGCTTTTAAAAACGTGTCTGGTGCTTGTCTGCAAATTTTTTAATTAAGTCGAATAATTATGGCAGATATTGGTAAGTAAAGTTATCAAATAGCAACAATTCAATAAAAGTGTGCTATATAAATTGAAATGTGTCACGATTGTGACATTTTACCATTCATCTCGCAAATCTCTAAACACATGTGTTCATGCATTAAAATACCGCGTGTCTTCATCAAATTCTTTCAGAAATTAAAAAGGAAAAGAAAAAGAAGAAAATCAAGGAGGAACCAATTGATGTTGACGATCTTGGTGTACTGCAGAAAACGGGCGACTTCTCCGTCAAACCCTCGGAGAAATCAGCTAAACTCGATGCATCCCAATGGCCATTATTATTGAAGAATTTTGATAAGCTGAATGTGCGCACCAATCACTACACGCCATTACCACATGGTTCATCGCCACTTAATAGAGATATCAGGGAATATATGAAAACTGGTTTTATTAACTTGGATAAACCATCCAATCCAAGTTCTCATGAAGTCGTTGCATGGATTAAAAAGATTCTAAAAGTTGATAAAACTGGGCATTCGGGCACATTGGATCCAAAAGTTACAGGTACATATTTAAATTCTAGCGTAATAAAAATGCATATTAAAAGACGGATTTTATATTCATCAAAGGATGTCTCATCGTATGCATTGATCGCGCCACTCGTCTAGTTAAGTCGCAACAGAGCGCTGGTAAAGAATATGTCGCCATTTTCAAACTACATTCTCCCGTAGAGTCCGTAGCAAAAGTACGACAAGGTTTGGAGAAATTGCGTGGTGCGCTTTTCCAGAGGCCACCATTGATTTCGGCTGTAAAAAGACAGTTGCGTGTACGTACAGTTTATGATAGTAAACTCTTGGACTACGATGAAGCGCGCAATATGGGTAAGTTGAGTAGGAATATTATATGTATGTACATAAGTAGTTTATAAATACGATGGCATTTGTTCAAATGGATATAACAACACGTCTTCTAAATGAGTGTTGTCATTTCAGTAATTATTGAATTAGTTATAATTTAATATATAATTAATGCTATATTAAATATTTATTAACTTGTGTAATTTGTATACAATTCAGAAGTACATTTTACTTTAAGTGGTTAAAACTGTTTTTTTCTCTTGATTTGCCTCATATTCTGAAGGTGTTTTTTGGGTAAGCTGTGAGGCTGGATCGTATATACGAACAATGTGCGTACATTTGGGCTTAGTTTTGGGCGTAGGAGGCCAAATGTTAGAACTAAGGCGTGTGCGTTCTGGAATACAATCGGAACGTGATGGCATGGTAACAATGCATGACGTTTTGGACGCTATGTACCTGTATGAGAATCATAAAGACGAGTCTATGCTGCGACGAGTAATAAAACCATTGGAAGGTTTACTTATCAATCATAAGCGCATTATTATGAAGGATAGTTCGGTAAGTGTGATTTGAATTATTATTTATTTGCGTACATATTTGTGAATTGTGCAGATATAATGAAGCGTATATATTAGATCTTAGACCGATGTCGAAACTTCTCAACAACAGGGGCCAGAAATAAATTTGAATCGCAATGGCTTAAAACTTTTTGAAAAAAGATTTCAAATTAAAAAAAAAAATAAATACTGTTTTTCGACCCCATGAAATAAGCCGGCAGAGAATAAACATTTTCAGTTTTCTCTGTGACTATGATTGGGAACAATAACTTTAATCTGATGTGTGTATATTTCATAAAGCCAAATCTGCTGTGAAATAAAGTTTTATTCAGCACACAATTACTTATTACTTAAGCATATCGACGCTAAACTTTCAATATTAAAATTTGACAAATATAGCTGTGATACTAATGTTTATATGTATTGATATTATCAAATTTTATTTCTCTGTAAGTTTATTGATTTACATATTTAAGCAAACCCCTGAATTCTGTAAGCTTTCTCTAATCCCTAGTAGAACCTATTCGTGTTCCTTTTCCATGTTGTCCAATTATAATTCAAAGGTCAAATTTTAATTTTCTGACTTGAGATGAGATAAAATTACAGAATTCGGCGGTAAGTTTAAGATCGAAGTGAAAGTTAAAAAAAAATTTGGTTAGAAACTAATATAAGAAGATCGAAATAGACCCTCTAATCTGATAACTGAGGAGATCTAAACGAAAACGGAATAAGTTACCCCATAATTTTTTTAGGTATTGATGGGTTTCAACATTCCTTTCTAAAATCTATATAACATAGATTTACCGCCCGATTCTGTGCTCTTGATAGGTCCCCGTACGATATGTCGAATTTCCAAGACCGAATTTAAAAAAATTTTAAAATACCGAAGAGATTTTTGACCGAAAAAAAAAAGTCGAAAAAATGCAAATGACCGAAAAAGTTCGAAATTTGGATGCTTAATGTAAAATTTCGGAAATTTGAGTTTAACAACGTATTTTATGACAGTATACAATTATTTATCACTTCCTTACCTCTTACCAAGAACTTTTCAACCATTTTCCAATACAAAGCCTATTCACATTTTCCCCTTGTTAGAGTTAACAACAGAAATATTCTCAGACATTTTCGGGCTACAAACTGCACATGTAAAAATTAAGATTGAGAATGACTTATGATTTGTACTTATTAAAAGCATAACACTAATCATTTGGTAATGATCATTTCGAGAAAGTTACCGTTATTATTGAGCTAAACTATGCTGGAGTCACCAATGGCAAAAATAAATCGATGTGTCTTTGATGCGAAGTCTATGTACATTTGTTTCGCTATATATGTACATCGATGCTTCGACTTGGTTAGTTTTCTAATATGTGTATATTTTTCTAATTACGTGCATATTTTTGAACAAGGAAAAGATGTTGGTCCAATTTACTTTTGTTTTTGAACAAGTGCGAAACCGAAATAACGTTTAAACGTTCAAAATTTCACAATTTTTATAGAAACATCGATGTATCGATACATCAAATATTTACGTGACTATAAAAGTCGCTAAAAATCAAAATTTTTCTGACTCTTTAAACCGGAGATTCGTTTCTGAGAGGTTGTTGTTAATTATATTGAGAAGAGCTTAAGAGTTTGTGCTTGTAACTTTACCGTCAGGTTTTATATTTGCTTGCAAGAGCTATTGCAAAACACTAGAAAAATAATACTCAACATTAATATATAAGATGTAGAAATAATGTATTGAATGATGTGTTAAATTCGCGCGAATTTTTTTTTCGACATTTTTAGTTTCGACTTTTTTTTTCGACATCGTACCAGACCCCTCTTGATAAATTTGTCAATCTTGATAAATATTCACCCCTATTATGGTTGTCAATATCAATTGCCACTTCGTATGTTGTTGTTGTAACGATGTGTAGTCCTGCCCAACGCGTATTTTTCCTTAACCTAATTGTCATCAATATCTTCTAACGGGAGTCCAAGGAAACTAGCAGTTTCAATAGGGTTGGACCAAAGAGAGATGGGTGTTAGAAGAGTGGGCTCAAATGAGCAAGAAAATAAGTGATTGGTATTGTGGGGGGACGAGCCGCATGCCGGACATACATTCGGCACATCAGGGTTCAGTCTAGATATGTAGGAGTTTAACCTACTACAATATCCAGAGCGTAATTGAGCCAGAGTGACCCTTGTCTCTCGAGGAAGATGACGCTCCTCTTCAGAAATGCCAGGTGTTGCGGCATGTAAGACATTGTTTAGCGGACAGAGCGCAGAGTAATGGCCAACAGACGTGGTATGGATATGCCCCAAAGCCTGTTTGTGCACCTGTAGATCAAACGGCGTTGTTATATAATGACGGATCTCATCAAAATGTTTACGTAGATGCGACCTTATGGTCCTAGGAGGCGGAATGAGTTCAAGCAGTTGTCTACCGGGATGCTGTGGTTTACAGCAATTCAGTAGGTACTGCTTGTTTAGCATTTCATTATGCTCCCTAACTGGAAGCATTTCCACCTCATTATGTATATGAGATATACATAGGTGACATAAGGACGCACCCCGTAGCGGTTCTGAGCGCGGTGTTTTGACAGGCCTGAAGCTGATTCCAGTGAACGTCTGCAAGCCCCGGCGACCATATCGGCGACGCATAGTTCAGGATCGGCCGACCAATTGCCTTGTACGTTACCAACAACGTTTCTTTGTCTTTACCCCAAGTACTGCCGGCTAGTGACTTGAGGATTTTGTTGCGGCTCTGTAATTTTGAGACAATTGCAGCTGAATGGGCAGCGAAAGTGTGCATGGTGTCAAAAGTCACTCCTAAAATTTTTGGGTGAGCGACAGTAGGTATTTTATGATCACCTACATAGATTTCTAATTCCATGCCAACCTGCGCCGTCCACGTCGTGAATAAGGTCGCCGAAGACTTTGTTGGCGACAATGTCAAGGTTCGGACAGTGAAGAACTCGACTAGAGAGGGGAGATAACCATTTATTTTGGAGCACAGCTCATCAACGGAAGTACCAGTTGCCAATATCGTGCAATCGTCTGCGTAAGAAACAATCGTAACTTCTTCTGGTGGAGGAGGAAGCTTCGAAATATAGAAGTTAAACAATAACGGGGAGAGGACACCACCCTGTGGTACCCCTTGTTTTATCTTCCTGGCTTTAGATTTTTTGTTTCTAAATACAACAGACGACCGACGACCACTGAGATAATTGGCGGTCCAACGCTTTAGACAGGGGGGGAGTGACGAGTCTTCCAAATCAGCTACAAGTTGCCCATGATTTACTGTGTCAAAAGCTTGACTCAAATCAAGTGCAACTAGAACCGTCCTGTCATTAGGCCTATTTTGATTAAGACCGTCAGTTATCTGAGTGTTTATGACATTTAGAGCAGATGTTGTGCTCCTACCTTTCCTGAATCCATGTTGGTGCTCGGCTAACATCAAGTGTGATGTGTAGAGCGGGAGTAGGACCGCCTCAAGTGTCTTTACTACTGGCGAGAGGAGTGATATCGGGCGATATGACTCCCCAACGTTAGCTGGCTTGCCAGGCTTTAGTAGTGGGATCACAGTTGCCTGCTTCCATTTGTCGGGTATGACAGCTGTGATCAGAGACAAATTGAAGACGGCCTTTAAATATTTGACTCCCGCTAGGCCGATGTGTTTTAGATGCACCATGGCTATGCCATCAGGGCCGATGGCTTTGGAGTTTTTGGCCTTCCGGATGGCCTCTTGAACCTCTGTAGCGGTGATGGGAACGGGGGCATAGTTTTTGTGTTTATGCGCACGCCTGAAGATTCCACGTCTAGCCCTGTCTTGCGCAGGGTGTGGGACATATTGTCGACAAAAAGCCTGTGCACATTTCCTGGGGTCATTTATTGTCTTGTCACCAAAGGTAATGTCGACATTTTTTGGTGGACCCGAAGGATTCGACAAGGACTTGACGGTGGACCATAATTTCCCAACACCGGTAGAGAGGTTACAAGACCTGAGGTGCTCCTCCCATTTGGTTTGTTTGTGTTCGTTAACCAGCCTTCTGATTTCCACGTTGAGATCACCGATCTGTGGGTCAGATGGATCGATGTTGCGTATGAGGTCACGTTCGTTGGCCAAGGCTGCGGCCTCAGCTGGGAAGTTAGGTCTAATATCTTTTATCCTACCAGCTGGTATAAAACGGGCTGTAGCCTTTTTAATGACCTCACGTGTGTTACGCTCGCCAACGTTTCCCTAAAGGAAACAAATACCGACAGTTTTTATGAAAAAATTCAGCTGTTGAGAGCCAATAAACAATTGTCAAAATAAATGATCGTAGTTTTGCTATAAAATTATCGATAACACGTCAACGTCAAGACATTGATGAAGTAAATACCAGAACTGCATTCATGCGACGTTGATATTGATACGACTTGATGTTGATATTGATACGAAGTGGCAATTGATATTGACAACCATAATAGGGGTGATTAAATTTGCATTATCATTAATTTCAGGTTAAATTTGAATTTTTTTAACTGAATTAGACGCTAATTTAGATGCCCTTTTTTAATACATTTACACTGCAACAAATTTGGCGAATTCAAATCAGCCAGTTGGACACCGTTTACACTGGCAAATTTGCATTTGGCTTCACCTTCCCTCCAAGAATCTTCTACCAGGACAAGCCACCGAAAGAAAATGCACCACCGTGATGTTTTTAGATAATAATAAAAGAACTCAAGAAGAATTCATCTTTTCCTGGTAGAATTCGCCAAAAAGTAGTTTAAATTGTTATTTACAGCTGTGCATAGTGCAAAAGTCAAAACGTCAATTTCACATTAATACCAGTATTCTGTAATTCTGTCTCATATCAAGTCACTAAGTTTGAGATATTTCATTAGTAACAATTTTTGTTACTTGAGATGATTCCGGTATTCTATAAGAGAAAGTCACAAGAAATTTACCATAGTCTCTCTCGCTCATTTTAAGGTGTGGTGAATACAAAAATTGCATAAATTTCAAGTAACGTATTTGACACTCGCCCTATAGATGTGGTGTAGCCCAGGTGTTAAGCGTCCGGATTATGACGCGGGAGGTCGCACTTTTTTTTTAAACATATAAATACTTCGAATTGGTAAATTCACTTTTTTTAAATTTTTTAAATTTTTTAACAAATTTTCCTTAATTAATTTCGTTTGTTACCTGCCTATAAGCAGATGACTCTTAGTGACTCTTTATTGAGACTAGAGATGGGAGATAGCTTACTGAATACCAAATTGTATCAAATATGAAATAGACCACGAAATGTCTCTATTAGTGACTAGATACAGCTTACAGAATAGAGGTATAAGGTTCTTGCTGGGAAATACTTGATGTGGAACAGCCATTTTAAGGAATTCTGAATGGTATTTTTCGGCAAATGAGGTCAAATGTGATGGAATTCCAAATTTGGAAAATGAGATTTGTATGGAAAAGCGCCAAATTTGCAATTTTCCGCAAAATTTGCCAAATTTGGTGCGGCGTAAATGTACTATAATTGGGATAAATTAATAAAAAAGCAATTGCTTTTTCGAAACCTTTTCTCAAATTTTAAAAGTTTCTTTTGTGAAAATTTAAGAAAAATTAGTGATACTTTTACACTAAAAATATGTAAAATGCAGTACAACTCACTACTGCTCTAAGAGTAGGTCGCCTCCCCGTTGGTGCACCCTGGGTAACGCTAAATGACCTACATGGCCTATACGGCTAGTTTCTTGTATTGCCGGTTCTGTGAGAACGGTACCAGTACTAGTGCTGTACCCATCGTGCCGAAACGACCCGGGCCGTTTTCTTATATCGACCCGGCCAAGAGCAATACACTCGGGGTGACCCTGTCTGACATTTAGGCAGGTGCATGAGACTAAGCACACATTCCGTTCTCTAAGCATCCAACAACTTACAAACCAAAACGCAGTAAATATAAATTTTGGAACCAAAATGAAATAAATCCAGACAACTTTCTGCCTTAACTTTAAATCTAGTTATCCGTAAAATGTAATGGTTTGGAGCTCCTTAATTTATTTTATAGATTATCATATACCCCATGAACTAAGCCGGCAGGGTGAATATTTTTATCCAATTTTCCCTGTGATTATGATTGGGAACACAAATATTTTCCGATGTGTGTATGGGGCAAGACTATTACATGGTTTGCAACAAAGATTTTATTTGGTGTACATTTAAAAAGGTCTTTAATATATACACTGGAGTGCAAAATTTGTAACAATTATGCAGAAAATAAATTTAGTCGTTCGATACTGACTTAATTGGTTAACTTTTTAATAAATCAACTTAGCATTTCTCTTCTTCATTGTTTGGGTTACCAAATATAGAAAAAAATTCAATTAAAAACTTAAATAAAAATGCGAATCCATAGTTAACTGTGGAACTTAAGTTAACCTGAAACTGTGTAATTGGGCCTTAGTATCTAATAATTGAATTTGCAACCAAAGCTTTTTTTTTGTTGAAATGATGAAGAAAAGAAATACAAAGTTTATTAGTGCAAAGTTAACCATTTAAGCCAGTATCTAACGACTAAATTTATTTTCTGCATAATTGTTACAATTTTGCTCCTCAGTGTATGTTCATATAACCGCCCATACATAAATTCTTTTCATAATTGCATCAATTTATTGTATCTCTCTTTGTTGTCTAGGTGAATGCCGTTTGTTATGGTGCCAAGATTATGTTACCTGGTGTATTACGTTATGAAGATGGTATAGAAATTGATCAAGAAATTGTTATTGTAACAACAAAGGGTGAAGCAATTTGTTTAGCTGTCGCTCAAATGACCACTGCTACAATGGCGTCATGTGATCATGGTGTCATAGCAAAGATCAAGCGTGTCATTATGGAAAGAGATACTTATCCGCGTAAATGGGGCTTAGGACCAAAAGCTTCTGCAAAGAAAGCACTTATTGCTTCTGGAAAACTAGACAAATATGGTCGTCCTAATGAGAATACTCCAAAGGAATGGTTAACTGGCTTTGTTGATTACAATGCGAAAAAGCCAGCTGCAGCTGTCATGCCACAAAATATAGCGCCAACGAATGGTGCTAGCGCAGAGGATGGTAAAAAGGTAAAAATAAATTAATACAAATTTACATTCCAAACCAGGGACCGCAAATAACAGTAGCTTTTCTCGTATAAATTGGTTGTAGCAGTTATTTTCAAGCACTGAATCCGTAACCGTAACCGATTAAAACGGATAAATTTTCCAAAACCGAAACCTTTATTTTGATCTGAAAAAGAACGAAACCGAAACTGTTTCAAAGGCCGGAACCGGTTTCAAATGGTTTTGAATTTGTTAAATGTCTTTATTTCTTTTACTGGGTACATACATATGTAGGTATTTTCTTAAAAAAAAAGATTCTAGAGCAAGGTTACAAAAGACACACTTTGACGAAAGTATCAAAATTCTGAAAGAGGAAATTTAAAATGAAAAAAATTTACGAGAACCGAAAAAAAGTTATGAAAATTCAGACCTATTTTTCACAAAGGCCATAACTGACATAAAAAAAATTTTACAGGAGAAGCAACCCAGCAAACAATCGGAGTCATAAATGATGCAGAAAGGAGTCCTAAATAGGAGCGTTTACGCTCTTTATGAGCTCATTTATGAGTCCGAAATGAGTGTATTTCCCTTCCTGCGATGGTCGACCGATATGAGCTAAATTTCATATATTGAATGAGCCTGAATAGGAGTCATTTAAGACTCTTATTTGCCTCAGAAACGGCTCATATAGAGCCTAAATAGGACCCAAATATGACTCTTTCATGGAGCTTTTCGGATGCATTTATGACTCTTGAAAAGGCCATATACCTACTGCACTTTTTGGGTTCTTAAATGGCGCCTTTTCGGCATTGAAAGGGGGACAATGGAATTGGGAAAGCATACATGAACCTTTGGCATTAGATCAGGGACCGGCAGAATCGAAAGTGAGGGTGTATTAGTGAAAGAGCGATCATCACACCATTAATATTATGTTATCTGTTTTTGCTCCCCCGCTCACTAGCAAAAACCCAGGCAACAGCGCATTTTGTTGAGTCGTTGCTTGCAAGTGAGCGACTGAGCGTAAAAAACATCTATGGATTGGTCAGTGCATTCATAGCGCCCTCCAAGCGCAGCAACGATTTTATTGTTCGAGAGGCCAAGCAAGAAGCGTAAAAATCTGTTTGAATTTGCGTCACACATTTTCGGGCAACTGTCCCACTAGCTGCCGGGACTTGCATGAGATGTTTGTGGGGAACGTCCTTTAAATAGATATATGTGGTACAATGAAAATAATAAACACTATATGAAGGTATACTTATCAGGGAATCCGCTAGAACGGTGCCAACAGGATAGCTAGAAAAATTGCCAGGAACAGTCCGCACGTGATGTAATTGAATATTTATTTGAAATCAAAAAATTTTCATAAACAAAATATGAAAATTTGTCCCAAAATTGCTTTGTTAAATGAACAATTTCAGCATACGGCTCATAATTTTCATCAAATCGGAGTCATAAGGGACTCCTGTATGATCTTATTTCGGAGGCTCATATTTTTCTAATATTTATGAGTCATATCGGACTCCTTAGTTATGAGCACTCCCAGAATGTTTGAGGGGAAAAAACAAAAATTTGTTTACATTGAACGCATGTAAATATAAGATTTGTTTACTGCCCAAAAAAAGTTCAGAGCAGGTTAGAGCAGAGCAGAGCAGGGCAGCTGTCAAAATAGAAATAGAGCAACTTATAGGAATTCAGAGCAGAAATGCCATGAAAAACTTGAATCTCGATAGTTTCTTTTTATTTGGTTTTTTTTATTTAAATATTCAAAATTAATTCAAATTCACGTTTACAAACACATTGATTTTTTTGAAGTTTTCAAAAATTTACTTTTTCCTCCCCTCAAACATTCTCGGAGTGCTCATAATTTAGGAGTCCGATATGAGTCCTATATATGTGAAAAATATGAGCCTCCGAAATAAGATCATATAGGAGTCTTTTATGACTCCAATTTGAAGAAAAATATGACTTTACTCCGAGAGTTTTCATTTAACAAAACAGCTTTTGAAAATTTTTTTACTTCAAATAAAAATTCAATAACAATAAATCACATGCGGACTGTTCTTGATAAATATACACTTTTCTCGGCTTTAATTCGGAAATTCTTTCTGGACACCCATATTATGGTATGTTACAGATTTTTCCTGGTGGATGGCATAAGTATACCTACCAATAGAGAAGTGATTCTTTGTCGCATTGTACCACATATCTCCAGTGACACAAAAGATCAAGTAAGTAGTTCTCCGGCGACAAATGCAAAACCAAGTCCTAGTTATTTTCCCAACAACGTATGTCTGGGAATGTAACGTTAGCAGTGCCTTTCAAATGGTCATAACTCAGCCATTATTTGAGGTACGAAAAACTGTAGCTTGCATTTTAAACTAACTCGGTAATAAAAGGGAAACATGCACTATGAACTATTGAAGAGCGCTGCTAACGTTACATTCAAAGAAAATTGGTCTTATGTACTTGGGTTTTGCATGTGTCACGGGAAAGCCACTTACTTGGTTTTATTGTCACAGGAGATATATACATTTCCAGGACTCTGCCCACAAATATGTCTAATGCCCGAGTTTCATGTATGCCAATCCCAAAAAGGCGCCATTTAAGAACCCAAAATGTGCAGCATATCACTTTTGTAAGAGTCATAAATGCATCCGAAAAGCTTCATAAAGGAGCCATATATGACTCCTATTTACACTCTATATGAGCCATTTCTGATGCAAATAAGAGTCACAAATGACTCCTATTCAGGCTCATTCAATAATGAAATTTAACTCATATCGGACGACCATCGCAGGAAGGGAAATACACTCATTTCGGACTCATAAATGAGCTAATAAAGAGCGTAAACGCTCCTATTTAGGACTCCTTTCTGCATCATTTATGACTCCGATTGTTTGCTGGGCTGACTGACAATTGCTTCTCTGCTCTAACTTACTCCATAAAAAAAGCTAGAGCAGAAATTTGTGATCTGGATTACTCTAGTTTTGTTTTGAGCGTACTCATGAAACAAAAGATAGAGCAACCTAGAGCAAGAAAAGTGTTCCGTTTCTACGTACTGCCGGTTCTGCGAGAAAGGTACATGTGCTTGCGCAGTACCCTTCGTACCGAAACGACCCAGGCTGTATTTTTTTTATATTACAGCCTGGCCAAGAGCAGTACACCCGAAGTGACCCTGTCTAACGTGTCACGATTCCTCCCCCTAAATTTGTCATCCCTGGAGCAGTTCCTAGCAGCAGGGCTGCTCCTTATTCTCTTGTTCCGGTCTGGCATTGAGCTAAACCCTGGTCCAACAGAATGGTTCTGCTGTGTGTGCCGGAAGAAAATTTATACCAGATGTTCGCATTCGGTGCAATGCACATCTTGTAAAGGTTGGCTTCACAAGTCTAGTTGCTCCGGACTAGATCCAAAAACACACCGGCCTCTTAGTTTCTTTAAAACCTTCGTGGCGCCTTGCTGTTCACGTCCTAGAACGTCTCGTGGCTCGCGACGCTCCGGCGTAGCACTATCGCCTCCCCCTCGCAATATATATATTGCTCAGCAAGCATTGTGTGTTCCCAGTTGTAGCTCGCGCCCTAGCGCGCTAACACCTCACACAGCAGCTCATAGCTACTCCCTACGTAGCACATCTACAGCTGTAGTGAGCACTACTGAGCTACAACCCCCGCCCCAAAATATTCTCCTCCCCTCTACTTCTTCCGGTACCGGCACAAGTGTGAATCAAGGCCATCAGCTCCTGGTCCCTCACACTATGTGCACTGTTTGTCGGCACAGAATATATGCGTCCAGAGTGCCATCGGTCAAGTGCAATACCTGCCTTGGCCAATGTCACCTGCGCATATGCTCAGGGCTCGCAAACAGAAATCTATGGACTGATGCGTATGTTGCGCCGTGTTGTCGAGCTGTGCAGCCCACATTGCCGACAAATTCTACCTCGTCTCCCAACGAGCGGAATTTGTCGCCTTCAGGACTGCGACGACGATCACGGACTAGCATATTACCTCCACGGCGAGCGCACCAGTCCCTGACTCCCAGAGTAACCATTGCCTCTCCCCCGCATTTCAAAATAATGCAATTAAACTGCAATGGTATAACTGGCAAGATTGTGGAGATCACCAAGTTTATGCAGCAAAACTCCATCAAAATTGCTACAATCCAGGAGACTAAACTTGGCACCCACTCGGATCTCAGAGCGAGTGGTGGCTACCACATTCTCCGGCATGATCGTACGGACGGTGGGGGTGGTCTTGCGTTCATCATCCACCAAACCGTGCGGTATAGGGAATTTGCATTCAACACCGACGAAGAGGACATACCCCTAGAGCGACAGGGTATTGTCATTTCAGCTGGAGGTGTTGATCTCGAGCTGATAAACATCTACATACCTCCCGTCACCTGTTGTCCCAGAAGTTATCGCCCTGATTTAAGCGATTTCCTACGGGGCGATAACCATGTCATTATGGGCGATTTTAATGCACACCATGACATGTGGCATTCACGCCATTCTGCTGACGGCAGAGGACGGGAAATAGCCGAGCAAATTGACGCTTCCACATTCTGCGCGGTGAACACGGACGTCCCCACGAGGATGGCAGTAAATTGCAGTAGCTCCCCGGACATAACAATTGTTAGTCCGGGTCTAATAAACTGCATAAACTGGCGCCCAATGGTGGCTTTGGCATCAGATCACCTGCCAATCATCCTGTCCGTTGATCGTGCCCCGGATTTCACCACCTCTGAGAAGAGATCCTACGTAAACTTCAGGAGGGCTGACTGGGTTGGCTTTACTGAGTTTACTGAGAGCTCCTTTGGTGCTCTTCCCATACCGACTGACGTACGCCAAGGTGAAAAGGAAATACGTAAGGTCATAAATAGAGCTGCAGCCCTTTTTATACCAGCTGGGAGAATACAAAATATACGGCCAAACTTCCCAACTGAAGCTGCAGCCCTGGCCAATGAACGTGACCATATACGTAGCATCGATCCCGCAGACCCACAGATCAGTGGTCTCAACGCGGAAATCAGACGGTTGGTAGATGAACACAAACATGCCAAATGGGAGGAGCATCTGAGGTCTTGTAACCTCTCTACCCGTGTTGGAAAATTATGGTCCACAGTCAAATCCCTGTCAAATTCGACGTGCCCACCAAAAAACGTTGACATCACCTTTGGTGATAAGACGTTTAGTGACCCGAAGAAAAGTGCAACGGCCTTTTGCCGACAGTTTGTACCACACCCTGCACAGGACAGGGACAGACGTAGGATCTTCAGGTGTGCGCATAAACACAAAAACAATGCCCCCGTTTCCATCACCGCTACAGAGGTTCGAGTGGCCATCAGGAAAGCCAAAAACTCTAAAGCCATGGGCCCTGACGACATAGCCATGGTGCATTTAAAACACATCGGCGAAGAGGGAGTAAAATACCTCACTACCGTCTTCAATTTGTCCCTGGCCACTTCTGTCATACCTGAAAAATGGAAACAGGCAGTCGTGGTCCCACTACTAAAGCCTGGCAAGCCAGCTAACGTAGGGGAGTCTTATCGTCCGATATCGCTCCTCTCGCCAGTAGTGAAGACATTGGAGGCGGTATTACTTCCTCTTTACACATCAAATGTGAGGTTAGCCGAGCACCAACATGGCTTTAGAAAAATACGGAGCACAACATCTGCTCTAAATGCCATTAACACTCAGATAACTGACGGACTCAACCAGAAAAGCCCTCATCACAGGACGGTTCTAGTTGCTCTTGACCTGTCTCAAGCTTTTGACACAGTAAATCATGGACAACTGGTATCCGATTTGGAAGATTCATCGCTACCCCCTGTCTTAAGCGTTGGTCCGCCAATTATCTGAGGGGTCGTCAATCGTCTGTAGTTTTCAGAAACAAAAAATCAAAACCGAGAAAGATTAAACAAGGGGTACCGCAGGGTGGTGTCCTTTCCCCGCTTCTGTTTAATCTTTATATTTCGAGGCTTCCTTCCCCACCAGATGGAGTCTCGATTGTTTCTTACACAGACGATTGTACGATCCTGGCATCTGGCACTTCCGTTGATGAGCTATGCTCCAGGATCAATGGTTATCTCCCCTCTCTTGTTGAGTTTTTCACTGCCCGGAGCCTGACATTGTCGCCAACGCAAGTTGGCATGGAGTTAGAAATCTACGTAGGCGATCAAAAATTACCTACTGTCTCTCACCCCAAAATCTTAGGGGTAACTTTCGACCCCATGCACAAATTCGCTGCTCATTCAACCGCAATTGTCTCTAAGCTACAAAGCCGCAACAAAATTCTCAAGTCGCTAGCCGGCAGCACTTGGGGTAAAGACAAAGAAACGTTGCTGGCAACCTATAAAGCAATTGGTCGGCCGATCCTGAATTACGCGTCGCCGATATGGTCGCCGGGGCTTGCTGAGGTTCATTGGAAAAGACTGCAGGCCTGCCAAAACACCGCACTCAGAACCGCCACGGGATGCGTCCTTATGTCTCCAAAACATCATTTACATCATGAGGTGGAAATGCTCCCAGTTTTGGAGCACAATGAAATGCTAAACAAGCAGTACCTGTTGAACTGTTGCAAACCACAACATCCCAACAGACTACTGCTTGAGTATGAGCCACCTCCTAGGACCGTAAGGGCACATCTACGTGAGCATTTTGATGAGATCCGGCACCTCACACTTTCGCCGTTTGATCCAAAGGTACATACGCAGGCCCTGAAGCACATCCATGACACGTCCGTTGCGTCCTATGTCTCGCTCTGTCCACTGAACGCCGTTTTGCACGCCAAACCACCTCGCGTTGCGGCTGAGGAGCGTCATCTTCCTCGAGAGACAAGGGTCACTCTGGCTCAATTACGCTCTGGATACTGTAGCAGGTTAAACTCCTACTTATCCAGACTAGACCCTGACGTGCCGAATGAATGTCCGGCATGCGGCTCGTCACCCCATAATACCAACCATTTATTTACCTGCTCTTCGGAGCCCACTCTTCTAACACCCATCTCCCTCTGGCCCAACCCTGTCGAAACTGCAAGTTTCCTAGGACTCCCGTTAGAAGAAATTGATGACAATTTAGGTTAAGGAAAAGTACACGCTGGGCAGGGCTACACTTCGTTACAACAACAACAACAACAAGAAAAGTGTTCGTTAAACACAATTTTGTGAAATATCTCAATCTGGCGTAAGCTAGAGCAGCCCAATAAACAAACCTATAGCTTTGTAAATTTGGAATATCTCCGTTATTACTGTTAGTGTTAAATCCAGATAGGATTTTGGAGAGAGAGAGAGAGAGATACTTTACGTGAACGGGAGGGAATGTTATTTCCAAAGAAATATGGAGATAGAGAATTTCAATTCAAGTACAATATTTATTCTTAAATAAAGAAATTCAATTCACTGGCCTACCTTATTTTACTTTGGGCTAACTTATTTTACTTTGGGCTAACTTATTTTACTTTGAACTTATTTAATTTACAACACGATTAGAAAATTGATGAGAGAGAGGTGGGAAATATATTTATGTATTTGATTGATACTTATGATAGGTTGATTGATGAAATGATGACGATCTGCTTCGCTTGCCGGTCCGAATGAAAAAGAAAGATAGTAAGGCGCTTAGCGCCTATGTAGGCCACACTGGAAGCCGGTTCCAGTGTAGTTCCAATTACCCATGGAAATGTCAAATGCAAATTACTCAGTGTTGCATTGGATAGTACGCCGTCACCACTAATGAGCTAAGTGACGACCGTCACTTAACAGTTAGTAACTCCTTGAAATTTGATGTGAGTGTGTATTTAACTATATTATACTAAAATATGTAAAAAAGTCATTTTCGAAAAATGTGTGAATTAAGGTAACGATATACATATATGTACTTGGATCTTTTGTAGACAAATTTTTTTGTGTTCTTGTTTTTATTTGAAAACCGAAACCCGAACGTTATTTTAATCGGTTTTACACCTTGGTTATTTTTCGGTTTTGAAAATTGTTTTTTTAATCCGATAAGAAATTTTTTTAAACTTTTTGATTTCTATTCAAAAACAAAATTGAAGCATCATCGTTCTAAGTGTCAATTTTTTCAAAACTTGTTTTATTGCATATTACCTTTTATGTTGCTCTCTTGCAGTATTACATTATTTTGCATGGAAGCGTCGAAAGTGATTCGTAAGATTTGTTTTCCAAGTTTGATTTCGATTCGAGACATTTTTTTTTTTTAATTTTTTACTAGCTGACCCGGCAGATGTTGTCCTGCCACAAATTTATTTTCCTGCATGTTTCTCTAACCCGACCCCTATATCTATTTTAATCCATATACCTATCTCCTTCGTATAGGAGGAACCACGGCGTCTTTTTGGTTATCCCCAGTTTTTTTTTGGAGGTGACAGGGATTGATCTTATATAACTCCTCACAAACTTTCTGTGGTCTAACCTAAATACTTCCAGAGGTATGGGCTATGAAGTATTTCATTCGTATGGGAGGTGCCACGCCCCCTTTTTCGTTATCCCCAGTTTTTTTGGAGGTGGTGGGAATGATCTCATAAAACCCCTTGCCAAATTTCAGTTTTCTAACCTAAATACTTCCAGAGATATGCACTATGAAGAATTTTATTCGTATTGGAGGTGCCACGCCTCCTTTTTCGTTATCCCCATTTTTTTGGAGGTGGTGGGAATCCATCTCATTAAACCCCTTGCCAAATTTCAGTGGTCCAACCTAAATACTTCCAGAGATATGGACTATGAAGTATTTTATTCGTATGGGAGCTGCCACGCCCCATTTTGGTTGGGTGAGAATGGTGTTGTCATCATATAGCTCTGTACCAATTTCCAGGTCCCTACCTTAAACCCTTTTAGAGATATTCACCTTGAAGAAAAAAGTTTGTATGGGAGGTACCACGCCCCCTAATATTTTGTTTTGATTTTATAACATGACCTGCTCGTGGTAATAACAAACAAACCCCCCGTTTTCGAGTTTTAGCGTGACGACTGAAGACCATTTCATTTTTATATACATATAGCTATAGTCAGAGATTTAGCGCACTTTCCATTGTACTGAAAAATAGTACAGTAACTTTCAAGATAATACGAATTGCACAAAAAAATTTGAGGCTTAACAATAGTATTGTATTGCTCTCTTCAAATGACAAAAGAATTTCTGTTATAATTCTTTGATATTTGTTTTTGCTAAGTTTTTCTTTACATCCGTCTAAAGAGCATTGGACATCGATTTAGCGCACTTACGTTTGTTTTGCTATTACTTGCGATTGGTTGAAAAAGTTAATAGTTTTTTGGTTAATATTTCATAAATAACCTCTTCTCTTATAATTTTGTTAAATTTTCGGGAAGAAAATACTGGTCGGTTTGTCAAAAAAGAACCTTTTATAGTCAGGGTCCAATCAAGGGCAAAATTTCAAGAATTTTGGTATGTTTTCGAGAAAAATGGTGTACAATGCCATCAGAGATGTGAGTTCGGATCCGAATTTGTCAAAGTATAATAAAAAACGTAAACATCCTCCTTGTAAAACTTTTCCCCAAGGAGAAAAATGTTCGGAAGAAAGACTAAAAATCGTCCTTTTAAGTCCTCACCTCGTTTAAATACGTATCGAAGCATGGCAAATTGGAGACCTCAAAGTTGAAGCGAGGTTGAAATTTGGCAAACTCTCAAATTTTGCTTGCTTTGCTTGCTTTGACAATCAGATGTTGATGACTTTGCTTCAATTAAAGAATAAAATGTTGGAGAAAATAATAATAAATTCATTTTTTCTCTATTAAATTAATAAATTAACTAAAACACTCTGAATGCACGGAAATAAATAACGAAAACAAATGTATAAAAGAGAAGCGTCAAGGCTTTCATTGTAGCATACCTCTGAAGTTGAGGTAGCAAATGTCAGGCGAGGTTAACAAAGCTTTATGTATTCGACCCTTTATATATTTGGGGCGCGTGACAAAGTGAACGTAATTATGAATACGTTGACTCTGCAAAATGTTTACATTCCACAGCCAAACATTTAGAAGTCGACGACTCTAATAAAGGTTTGGTTTGCATTTACTAAGGTATTTGCAATAAAAATGCCTTCGGATAATTTTTGATGAGGGATTAAAAATTCAGAATTGCCATTTTCAATATGAACTTGTCGGATTACTTCCGATCTTGCTGGGATTGTTATGCAATTTACGGTTGGGTTATTTGTCATTTGGATTATTATGTTTTCTGGGTAATCATATGGACGTAGTATTAGGGTGTCTTCGGTTTTATTGTAATCTAAAATGCAATTATATTTTTTAATAAAATCAAGTCCCAAAATTCCGTCACATGGGATTGGGAAATTATCTTCTACTATGTGAAATTATTGTTTAATTAATAGATAATCCTCTCTTAAATCTGCAGTAACTGTGCCAATAGTACTTGTTAAACCATGACCAATGCCCTTTAGATGAGTTTTTTGAGAATAATTAATGGTGACATTATTGTCAACTTGACCCTTTTTTATAATTGATATGTCTGCTCCTGTATCAATCAGGAGGGTTGAAATAGAGTTATTTAGAGTTGTTCTTGAGGATATATATGTAGCTATTAAGGTGCAGATTGAAGACATAGTCTTTTATTTATTGAGGTGGAGTTTGCTGGTTTTCCTGTTGGCTTACATTTCTGACATTTCTAGGGTTATTGCGATTGGGACCGCATGATTGATTTCCGAAATTTCTCCCGGATCTATTATTATTATAATTATTAAACCGTGTTGGGAATGAACGCCGCTGGTTACCTCTGTAAGAGTTACTTTGATAGCTTCTGCGGAAATTACCACGAAAATAATTTTGTTGGCGTATGTGCAACAATGAAATAGGGTTACACGTTATTTCTGTGCAGCTATTGGTGAATTTCGATATAGCTTCGTTCATCGAAGTGAACGTTCCAGCTTGCATAATTGTTTTCACCTTATCATTGGAACAATTTTTACACATAGCTTTTACAGCAGTTTGTGTAGCATATTTGGTGGCTAGGTCTGTTGTTAAGCCATCAGATATGTATGGTCCCTCTAGTGATTTTGTCAATTTTTCAATCTCTGCAGTATACTGATTAGCAGTCTTACTGCGCTGTTGGATGTTCAGGAGTTTTGCTGTTATAACTTCAACTGACTCACCCTTTACTTTATTTTTTAATTTTAGTTTTATTTCCTGTATTGACTCTGGTGTCGCTGGCTGCGCCATTTCGGTGTCCGTTTGGGAACAATATTTGTTTGAGAAAATGTTTCTTGTTTCTCAATAATCTCAGTCTGGACAGATTTATCAGAATCAGAATGAACTTTTTCTTCTTGTTCTAGTTCCTCTTCCGAAGTATCTTCCAGCAATTTGGCGTCAAAATCTATTTCAATGTCTTTTTCATAAGATTTTGGCACTATGAAGTCAATTTCATATCTTGATAATGAGTATACCAATTTGTCTCTGATTGACGAAAATATTTGGTATGCTTCTGTTTGGTGAGCTTTTGTTAAATAATGGTTAGTTCTTTTCAATATTTTTCCGCTATTATTTAATGACAATAAAATGATATTCAGATGTTTCTTTATCGTTTCAATTTTAATTTTTGTATTTTTACATTTGCATTTATATGACTTTTCCGCGTTTATTTTTTCTTCATCTACAAAAAAATGTTGTGTAATTTCTACTGAAATGTTTTCGAACGGTACTAGCTTTTAGTGCCAATAAAGGTATAACGTGAAGAGGAAAATTTTTCCAACGTTAGAGACTGTGTTTATTGGGTAACAATATCTAAAACCGACTTTATGGTAACTTTTTTGTTGCTAAACGATGTATTTTTAATTGTGGGTAAAGCAATATGAAGCTTGTACAGGTAAAATCATTTTATCTACGATTTTGAAAATTATCATTTCATTGGATGGCCTACTATCAACGCGTGAAATAAATTTACTTTTGCATGGTAGAAAATACCCCTGACAAAGAAATTCTCAAAATTCATGGAAAATTTGTAGCGAGGTCTAACTTGCACTTTGTTCTAGTAAAATTGAATGGGTTACAAAACTGCATACTCAAAAAATATCTGAAAATTCTTCAAAAAAGGGGGAAAATTTTGATGTCCGTTTTTGAAAGTTTGTTTTGAAAATATTATTAATATGGTTTCTGTTATATATAATTAGCTATATTTTAAGGGCAATTTATTAAACACAACTCAATAAGTATATAATACGAATAAATCCATATTCAATTTTGTCCCAATTTTTTCCCCCACTGTATGGAAATAGTTACTTATGTTTCAGATAATATTTTTTTTTTTATTATAAAAGGTGACCAGTTTTCTCGTTATTTGATATATTTTGCTACTTTTTTGAGGGTGCAGAACGAAAAAAAATTGTATTTGTTTGAAAAAATGTATTTAAAATATAGTTAAATAAGGAGTGACAAAACAATGCAATATCTTTTGAATGGTATGAATGGACAAACATTTTTTTTTATTATTGAAGGTGCGGTCACGCGTTGTCATATTTTGAAATTTTTTTGAGCGTGCAGAACGAAAAAAAATTGTTTTTTAATTTGTTTTAAATAAAATTGTTTCAACAATAAGATCGCATAAAATTACGTATATTATAGTAAAAACAATTATCTTTAGTAAAAATAATTCATTGATTTATCTGCAGTAGTTTATGAGAAAATAATTTTGCAATATTGTCATTATCAAAAATTTTCAAGAATTATTAAGAATTCAACCTCCAATAACATTAACAAAAACATGAATTTTGACGAAATATTTATGCACGAAGTTGAGTCTGTTTCAAAGTTTCAAAATCGGTGGGGTTTTGAAAAAAAAAAAAAAAAAAAAATTGTGCACACTTCACATGGCTTTACCCTTATACTATCGTTCTGCATTGAAACGATATGTATCTCTAGTTTCCCAGCAAACATGGTTAAACTTTCAAACCTTTGGAAAACTGTATATGTAGTTCTTAAGTTGATATCCAACACAATTCTCCAATTTTTCTCCAACCTTTGAGATATTTTGATAAGTATAGTTTACAAGTTGATATCCAAAATCATTTTCCAATGATGAATTGATCTTCGATATTATATAAAATATGTAGCATGGTTTATATTATTTTCGGTATTTATTTCATTTCCTTTGAGTCCAATTAAAGAATCCCATTTGAGTACAATTTGATAACTACATATCTCTTTCTCAACTTGAGAAACAGCGTTTTTTTTTTCATGTAAAAAATGCCCTTTTGTTGAGAACTCTATCATTCTCAAGTTTATTCGGTGTTGAGAAAAACGCTTGAGGTTTGAGAAACCCCTTAGCTCTCAACTAGAGATCTAACATAACTCAAGCCTAAATGTTTGTTGGGACCTTAAATTTAATGCGCACATGAAAGTTTGGAGAATAATGTTGGATATTAACTTGAAAACTATCGAGTTGTGAACAAATTTCGAAGGTTGGAGAATAATTGAAAATGAGGTGTGGATACTAACTTGAACACTATAAAATTATCAAAATATCTCGAAGGTGGAGAATATTTGGAAAATGATGTTGGATATCAACTTGAGACCTACAAAGTTATCAAAATATCTCTAAGGTTGCAGAAAAATTGGAAAATTGTGTTAAATATCAACTTGAGAACTATACAGTTTTCAAAGGTTTGAAAAAAACTTACCGATGTTTGCTAGGCTATTTCCATGTAGTTTAATAAAAAAAAAAAATTCAACATGAAAATGCTAAAACAACTAAAATACCGGTCAAAACTTACATTTTAGCTACCAACAGTTATTTGCGGTTCCTTCTATAATCTTAATCATAATCGAAAAGAAACAAAAATGAAAATTTTAATTAATATTTTTAGCGAAAAATTAGTGCGTCCAGTGAAGATGAAAATACAGCAGTGGCTGTAGCAGGAGCTGTTAGTGCGGATAAGTCGGAAAAGAAGAAGAAAAAGAAACACAAAGCGGACAAAGAAGCACATGAAGAAAGCTCACAAGCTCTTGAAACTGAAGAGACGGAGACAACAGAAAAGAAAGAAAAGAAAAAGAAGAAGAAAAAGGACAAAGATAGGGAGAAAAATGATGAAGTGTAGTAGCTTTGTTAGGATATAGATACAATTCGTTTTTTTCTCGAGTTGTTTTTACATTGTATTTCTTACGAGTATCCTCGCTATATTTTTCTATTAAGAAGTAGCTTGCAATTTTCCGTTTGGTCATAGTTTTACTTTATTCAGTAACATTAAAGTTCTCGCAGTTTTAAATTTATGATACACAAATATTTTTGTACGTATCGAAAAAGTGCACCTTTGGCTGAACTCACTTGAAAATAATAATTATTAATATTGTACTAGATATAAGGATAAAAATAAGTATGGCTAATTTGTTTAGTTTTCGTAATAAATCTCCATGCCTTGGCTGATGTGAATACGCTAAAATGATAACAGGTATGCTTTTAATTTGATTGGTTTGACTATGGGGATGTTGCTTAAAATGTACTAAAAGTTTCAAATAAGGTATGATTGCGTAATATTTTTAAAAGTTTGTAGTTTTTAGTCAACTTTTGTTTTTTTACAGCCTGAAACAACGGAGGAGAGAAAGAGACAGTTTGAACGTTTAATAAAATTTTAGGTACGTATTCTACTAAACAAAATATGGAAAATTACAAAAATGTTGAAGCTAAAAAACCTGACTCGATTTAAAAAAAAGCTAAAGAAAATAGCTAATGGCTAAACCCAAATTTCTATAGCTAAACGTCGAAATAAATAGCTAAATCCTACAAAATAGGTAAAATGGCAACACTGGTTGTTATTAATTTATATATCTTTATTATTGTAGGTGGAACATTTCAGGATGATTGTTTCCTTAACGAGTGCATTACAAAACATAAATGTAAGGCATTAAAATGAGTTTTAATTCAATAAGTAAAACATAAGGTCTGTTCATTAACAAAAAATGGCTACTGGAATTTACTACCACTTGCTTTTTTATGAGAAATTACCGAAATTAATAAATTCCAGTCATAATTTTTGGTTAACGAACGGTCCAACAATTTCACACGATGAACAATTACTTTCGCCCCTAACTGCAAAAATAATTCATGTTGAATGAGATTGATTGGTCTTGATGAAGTTGAATCTATAAAGTCTTAAAATTCCTTGTCTTTGGCGATTTAGTAATATAAGTTCTACTTTTATAGGCGAGGTGAAATCGGATTTGCTGTTTTAAAGGATATAATACTTTTCGAAACGTAAGTTGATATAATAATTTAAATCAAATTGAAAAAAAAAGAAATCATGATGAACGATTACTTTCGCCCCTAACTGAAAGAATTTAATTTTTTGTTGAATGCGAATTGATTGGTCTTACTGAAACTGGCTGCCACCAACATTTCTGAAATCAATAATTAACTTTTATAATAAGAATTACTTTTTATATTTCATTTCAGGTTATGATCCAACTTTGTCGCGACTCAAACAGACAAGTTTGATGAAAATGCTCATGATTGATCATGGTATTATAAGGGGATTGAATAACATATCAGAAGATGTATTTGGTATAAGGTGATTTTTAATTTTTATTAATATTAATTAAGCTGGGAGATCCATAGTTTTATTTGTGTGCTAAAGGGCTAGTTAAAGTAAAAAGATTTAAATGATGAAAAAGGGATTCTGATTTATGTGCAATGATTCACATTAACCGCAACAACATTTTCCTCTAAAAATAGGTCCTACTGACATTTCTTTTAGCTAATAAATATAAATTTATACATACACACGTTTTGTTTAATTTTTCGAGTTACTAATTTCTTATTATATCTTTATTACTGTAGGTGGAAGATTTAACTATGGTTGTTTCTGTAACGATTGCATTACAAAACACAAATGTAAGTCATCAAAATGAAATTTAATTCAATAAGTGAAACATAAGGTCTGTTCATTAGCAAAAAATGGCTACTGGAATTTACTACCACTTGCTTTTTTATATGAGAAATTACCGAAATTCGCAACTTCCAGTCATAATTTTTGGTTAACGAACGGACCAACAATTTCACACGATGAACAATTACTTTCGCCCCTAACTGAAAAAATAATTCATGTTGAATGGGATTGATTGGTCTTGATATATTTGAATCTATAAAGTCTTAAAATTCCTTGTCTTTAGCGATTTTGTAATATAAGTTCTATTTTTATAGGCGAGGCGAAATCGGATTTGCTATTTTCAAGGACATAATACTTTTCGAAACGTAAGTTGATATAATAATTTAAATCAAATTGAAAAAAAAAAAAGAAATCATGATGAACGATTACTTTCGCCCCTAACTGAAAGAATTTAATTTTTTGTTGAATGCGAATTGATTGGTCTTACTGAAACTGGCTGCCACCAACATTTCTGAAATCAATAATTAACTTTTATAATAAGAATTACTTTTTATATTTCATTTCAGGTTATGATCCAACTTTGTCGCGACTCAAACAGACAAGTTTGATGAAAATGCTCATGATTGATCATGGTATTATAAGGGGATTGAATAACATATCAGAAGATGTATTTGGTATAAGGTGATTTTTAATTTTTATTAATATTAATTAAGCTGGGAGATCCACAGTTTTATTTGTGTGCTAAAGGGCTAGTTAAAGTAAAAAGATTTAAATGATGAAAAAGGGATTCTGATTTATGTGCTATGATTCACATTAACCGCAACAACATTTTCCTCTAAAAATAGGTCCTACTGACATTTCTTTTAGCTAATAAATATAAATTTATACATACACACGTTTTGTTTAATTTTTCGAGTTACTAATTTATATATCTTTATTACTGTAGGTGGAAGATTTAACTATGGTTGTTTCTGTAACGATTGCATTACAAAACACAAATGTAAGTCATCAAAATGAAATTTAATTCAATAAGTGAAACATAAGGTCTGTTCATTAACAAAAAATGGCTACTGGAATTTACTACCACTTGCTTTTTTATATGAGAAATTACCGAAATTCGCAACTTCCAGTCATAATTTTTGGTTAACGAACGGACCAACAATTTCACACGATGAACAATTACTTTCGCCCCTAACTGAAAAAATAATTCATGTTGAATGGGATTGAGTGGTCTTGATATATTTGAATCTATAAAGTCTTAAAATTCCTTGTCTTTAGCGATTTTGTAATATAAGTTCTATTTTTATAGGCGAGGCGAAATCGGATTTGCTGTTTGCAAGGACATAATACTTTTCGAAACGTAAGTTGATATAATAATTTAAATCAAATTGAAAAAAAAAGAAATCATGATGAACGATTACTTTCGCCCCTAACTGAAAGAATTTAATTTTTTGTTGAATGCGAATTGATTGGTCTTACTGAAACTGGTTGCCACCCACATTTCACACGTTTTGCTTAATCTTTCGAGTTACTAATTTATATATCTTTATTACTGTAGGTAGAAGATTTAACTATGGTTGTTTCTGTAACGATTGCATTACAAAACATAAATGTAAGTCATTTAAATGATATTTAAATCAATAAGTAAAACATAAGGTCTGTTCATTAACGAAAAATAGCTACTGGAATTTACTACTACTTGTTTTTATATGAAAAAAATAAAGAAATTCGTAAATTCCAGTCATAGTGTTTTTGGTTAACGAACTGGCCATCAATTTCACATGATGAATAATTACTTTCGCCCCTAACTGAAAAATTAATTCATGTTGAATGCGATTGTTTGGTCTTACTGAAGTTGAAATTATAAAATCTTAAAATTCCTCGTATTTGGTGATTTAGTAATATCAGTTTTATTTTTTTAGGCGAGGTGAAATCGGATTTGCTGTTTTCAAGGACATAATACTTTTCGAAACGTAAGTTGATATAATAATTTAAATCAAATTGAAAAAAAAAAAAGAAATCATGATGAACGATTACTTTCGCCCCTAACTGAAAGAATTTAATTTTTTGTTGAATGCGAATTGATTGGTCTTACTGAAACTGGTTGCCACCCACATTTCTGAAACCAAAATTAACTTTTATAATAAGAATTACTTTTTATATTTCGTTTCTTTTATAATAAGAATTACTTTTTATATTTCGTTTCAGGTTATGATCCAACTTTGTCGCTACTCAAACAGACAAGTTTGATGAAAATGCTCATAATTGATCATGGTATTATAAGGGGATTGGATAACACATTTGAAGATTGATTTGGCATAAGGTGATTTTTAATTTTTATTAATATTAATTAAGCTGGGAGATCCATAGTTTTATCTGTGTACTAAAGGGCTAGTTAAAGTAAAACGATTTAAATGATGAAAAAGGGATTCTGATTTGTGTAATATGATTCACATTAACCGCAACAACATTTTCCTCTAAAAATAGGTCCTACTGACATTTCTTTTAGCTTATAAATATAAATTTATACATCACACGTTTTGTTTAATTTCCGAGTTACTAATTTATATATCTTTATTATGGTAGGTGGAACATTTAACGATGATTGTTTCTTCAACGATTGCATTACAAAACATAAATGTTGTTGTGAGTTCGACTCTCACAATGCCGGGAAGAAAAGTCCTTGAAGAGATGTAACTCCAGTATCATCGAAACATATGTCGGCTTGTCTGGTTCCTGCAGCGCGTAGGTAAATTTTTCTCAAAAAACACATTTTCATACAATCCCGAAAATTGCTTATAAATACCGTCGGTATTTACAGCAATAATAATAATAATAATAATTAAGCATAGAAAATTCTTTCATAGGTTTCACACCAAGTCCTAAAATTCGCAAATCTTTCATATAAGTTAGCATTGAAATTAAAGAAATGTTCTATATGGAAGTATAAATATATGCATAAATGGACACTGAGAGGGGTTTACCTTCAAGCCTTTTCTCAAAAAACACATTTTCATACAATCCCGAATATTGCTTATAAATACCGCCGGTATTTACAGCAATAGACTACAAGTCAAAAGCAACAAAGAGGATAAATGTAAGTCATTTAAATGATCTTTAAATCAATAAGTAAAACATAAGGTCTGTTCATTAACGAAAACTTGTTTTTATATGAAAAAAATAACGAAATTCGTAAATTCCAGTCATAGTGTTTTTGGTTAACGAACTGACCATCAATTTCACATGTTGAATAATTACTTTCGCCCCTAACTGAAAAATTAATTCATGTTGAATGCGATTGTTTGGTCTTACTGAAGTTGAAATTATAAAATCTTAAAATTCCTCGTATTTGGTGATTTAGTAATATCAGTTTTATTTTTTTTAGGCGAGGTGAAATCGGATTTGCTGTTTTCAAGGACATAATACTTTTCAAAACGTAAGTTGATATAATATTTAAAATCAAATTGAAACTACTAAGGAAGTCTAAGTTCGGGTAAACGGAACATTAAATAATACCCAGCGGTTGTTTTCATATGATTTTCGAAATATTCCATATCGGAAGTGGGCATCACACCCCCCCTCCCGTTTAAATTCTCACGTGAGTCCGGATCAACATCTTCTCGCACCTGTCTCTACGTGTACTGTTTGTCGGCAAAGATTATACACGCTCGCGTCATCGGTCAAATGCAATAACTGCTTAGGCCAATGCCACGTACATCTATGCTCTGGGCTCGCTAACAGGAACCTCTGGACGGATGCGTTCATCGCACCATGCTGTAACACACCTCAACCTACGACGCCAGCCAACCCGGTTACACCGGGTCCACAGCTAACTAGGCTGAGGCACAGCCTAGGTCTTAGCCTACCAACACCTGGGCGAACACATCCGTCTCTCACGTCTATGGTTAACTCGACATCGACCCCACCGGCGCACTTCCAAATCTTACAGCACAACTGTAACGGATTAACTGGTAAGATCGCAGAGATAACTAATTTGATGACGCAATATGACATAAAACTTGCCGCAGTCCTAGGTCGGACCTCATTACCTATGGCGGATATAACATCCACCGGAAAGACCGTCATAGAGTAACAGGAGGTCTGGGAGGTGGTCTAGAGTTCATAACGCACAACTCTGTACAGTATCATCTATTTGATACCGACATCGAAGGAACGGATGATATCTTAGAAAGCCAAGGTATTACCATCCGTACAGGAGATGTCGATCTGCAAATCATTAATATCTACATACCCCCTGTCTCAAGTTGCCCCACCGGTTATCACCCCGACATTAGCTTGCTATTACGAGGAGATAACCGCGTGATCCTGGGCGACTTCAATGCGCACCACGACATGTGGCACTCAAACTTGCCAGCAGACAATAGGGGGCATGTACTTGCAGAACAAATATATGATACGGCTTTCTGTACATTGAACGGAGACGCCCAACGAGAGTATCGGGTAACTGCTATAGTTCGCCAGATATTTCTATCGTAAGTGCAGGACTATTGAACAACACCAATTGGCGACCCATACTCACGTTGGCGTCTGACCATCTCCCAATAGTCATTACCATCGAACGACCGACGGACTTTATTACACCTGAGCATGGTACATATATTAACTTTACCAAGGCGGACTGGGACAGTTTTCAGACATATACGGACGAATCCTTGGCTGCTCTATCCATTCCTACGGACGTACGCAAAGGCGAACGAGACTTCCGCAACATCATTGACTTGGCCTCTAAACGCTTCATTCCTGCGGGTCGAATATCTCAAATAAGACCAAATTTCCCCGCGGAGGCAGCGGCCATGGCTAGAGAAAGAGATGAAGTGCGAAGTCTCAATCCCGCAGACCCCCGTATAAAGATCTCAACGCGGAAATTCGTAGGTTGGTCGATAAACATAAACTGGCCAAATGGAAACAACACCTAGAGCAATGCAACATCTCTGATGGTGTTGGCAAATTATGGACTACGGTCAAAGCTCTATCTAATCCAACGCAACACAAGGATAAAGTAGATATTACTTTCGGTGACAGGGTGAAGAAGGACTCTAGGGGATGTGCGAACTCCTTCTGTAGACAATTTGTACTACATTCCCCGCACGATAGAGCTAAACGTAGAATCATGCGACAGGCGCGTAAATATAAAAACCAAAATACGCCCATTGTCATCACTGCCTCAGAGGTCAAGGAAGCCATCAGACAGGCTAAGCCCTTAAAATCCATCGGCCCCGACGGCTTTGCCATGAAGATGCTGAAACATCTAGGCCAGGAGGGACACAAATACTTAGCGGCTCTATTCAGTCTTTCACTGAACCCTTTCGTCATTCCTGAAATATGGAAAAAGGCGAGAGTGGTTCCATTACTAAAACCTAGAAAACCGGCAAACATAGGCGATTCTTATCGCCCTATATCACTTTTGTCACGGGTAGTGAAGACGCTAGAGTCCATTTTGCTCCCGTATTATACTGCAAATCTGCACCTGGCTAGTCATCAACATGGCTTCCGTAAGCTGTACAGCACCACCACCGCACTCAATGCCATTACAACGCAAATAAATAGCGGCCTAAATCAAAACCAACCAAATCACAGGACTGTGTTAGTGGCACTTGACCTGTCGAAAGCTTTTGACACAGTCAACCATGCCACTCTCATACAAGATCTGTTTGAGACACAGATACCTGATGGTTTAAAGAGATGGACCGCTAATTATTTGAATGGACGTATTAGACAGGGGGTGCCACAGGGTGGTGTCCTATCCCCGACACTGTTTAATTTCTATCTATCGAAGATGCCCCCACCACCAGAGGGCGTCTCCGTCGTTTCATATGCCGACGACTGTAAAAAAAAGTAGATAACTGTGTAAGGAAAACTTGTACGAAGACTCCTAAGTAAAAATAAAAAGTATGGGCGCATAAACAGGAAATCGCCGCTCCTGTCAAACAAGAACATTAAAGCACCTTTGTCATTCTCAAGAATCCACATACTCAAAGGTGTAGAATTTTCAGAAATTGTACTTTTTTCGGATGCAACCAAATTAGACCTTTTCTATCCTGGGGAGTGCAGCATGAAAAAAAATCAAGAAACCAGTCCACGGTACTCCGAAAACATGGTAGTGAGAAATTGGGAGTTTTAGGGAGCGGTCTAGTGTAGTGTTCTTGTTTTGGCAGGAGGCGCGTTTTCTTGCTTATGCGCCCATGCTTCTTATTTTCATTTAGGGGTCTTCGTATAAGTTTTTTGGACACAGTTGAGCACAATTCCGAAATTATCAGCCAGGTTCTACAATTCACTTCCGAATAAAATTTGTGAAAATTTTGTCAAATTACATAGCAATTTCAAAATTTTCACAAATTTTATTCGGAAGTGAATTTCCAGAACCTGCCAGTATTTCAACCACTTTCAATGGTAAGGACTTAAAAGGATGATTTTTACTCTTTCTTCCGAACATTTTATCCCCTTGGGGAAAACTTTTACAAGGGGCATCTTTACGTTTTTTGTTATGCTTTGACAAATTCGGATCCGAACTCACATCTCTGATGGCATTGTACACCATTTTTCTCGAAAACATACCAAAATTCTTGAAATTTTGCCCTTGATTGCTCCCTGATTAAAAAAGGTTCGTTTTTGTCAAACCGACCGGTATTTTCTTCCAGAAAATTTAACAAAATTATCAGAGAAGAGGTTATTTGTTAAATATTAACCAAAAAACTATTAACTTTTTCAACCAATCGCAAGTAATAGCAAAACAAACGTAAGTGCGCTAAATCGATGTCCAATGCACTTTAGACGGATGTAAAGAAAAACTAAGCAAAAACAAATATCAAAGAATTATAACGGAAATTCTTTTGTCATTTGAAGAGAGCAATACAATACAGGGTTCGTATTTGCACGCACACACACGACACACTCAGCTCACTCAATTTTTTGCTCTCGCACATGAGCTGTGTGCTTATGGAAAAAACATTTAGCACACAGCACGTGAGTGTGCATTTTGAAACAAAGCACATACACGTGTGTGTGTTTTTGATTCAAAATATTTATGCACACGCTCATGTGTGTGCAGTTTGTTTGAAGCACTTGCACATATAATTTTGTGCAGTGTAGGAAAATTCATGCACATGATCATGCACATTTCGATAAGTGCACTCCATGGCTATTTTAAGGATATTTCGGCTTCAGCCGACCAATATTATACGATGGGGGACGAAACATTGATTTGGTAGACAAATTGGCAGGGCCCTAAGATCCAACTGTGGGAAGCACCCATCTCGTCCCTTAGTTTCGGGTCTTTCCTTATAGGGCTTTTCCTTTGATTATATTGGTAAGATTTGTACTGCATTGATCCACCTTTTGGAAATAATTATTATCTGGGCTGGGGATCATAAAGGAACCGGGGATAGTGAGAAGACTGATAAGCTGACACGTAAGTGTTCAAGAAATTAAGGAGTAGTCCGAACTCGTTAGGATAGAATCTGAAGAGAATAGTGATCACAGGGATTGGAGCAAGTGCGTCCACAGCACATTTGTGGAAAGGGGGTGTAATCTTATCACTGCTCTACCTCTAAGTCAAAGGTAGCCTATTTTGTCAACTCTGCAGGATTGGAGCTCAAGTGAAGTGGTCAGATTGAACATTAACTTTCTGCCATGTGCCTAGCAGGACAATGCGGAAAGCATTAATAAATCTAATACTCGTGGCCCCATAGTCCGAAGAGAATTATTTCTGAGCGCTGGCTTAGCGAATTATTAAATGGAAACATTGCGGTAGGTTGCCGTGCTCCGCACACTGGCATATTGGTGATGGTTGTAAAAACGAATAGCTCTAGCAGTAAATGTAACATCCTGCGGGCGGAGGGAACGATAGAGTACCTGCCCTGTTGTTATCCAGCGCACTGCTGTTGCAGAATAAAATTTCTTGGAGATACGTATGGTCGTTTTCCTTTTATTTTTGAAATTTTATTTATAAATAAATACAATTTTCATTTTTTTTGACAACTTTCTTTTTTTTTCTCAGAAAAAAATGTGCCTGTTATTTTGAAATAAAAAAAACTGCAAGCTCAGTAAAGAAAAATTTATACACACAGCACAAGAGTATGTGCCTAAATATTTTTATAAAATGCGCACACACGTCGTCGCCTAAGAGTGTAAACCTGGGGGGTCACTCTGTATTGCGATTCGAAATTCAATGCGATTCGATAGTGAAATGCGATGCGATAAGCAAATGGTACTCTGTATTGCTATAGCATTGCTAACAGTGCTGCGTTCTGCGGCCTTTGGGTATTTTCTTGTTTGGGTTGGCATCACTGTTGTAAAACTAACCGCAAGTTGACAATTTTCATTGCATACTTCAAGTGTACTTGCAAAATATATTTGTATTCCTTTTATGTGTGCATGCGTGTGCATATGCAAAATCACGTCCGTATAAACAAAATTTTATTAGTTTAATTGAAGTTTTCTTGCAAATTTTTGGTAATTATTTTGTAAATTTAAAAGTTAAACAAAATATTTACAAAAAAAATTTTTTTTTATGAATTTTTCGAAATAAACGCCAAAATAAATATGTTTTTCGATAAGAAAGATAAGTATACTAATAGCTCTATAATAATTTACAAGAATATGTTTAAAAATTTAATTTTATTCAAAATTGTTTAGCGGTGCGATAGCGGTTCGACTGCGTTTTGTTGTAGGAAGACAAATCCGAATGTACAAAGCAATTGACATTTCAGTTTCGCGATACAGAGTGTACGCAATTCGAGAGGGAAAAAATGAATGCGAAAAGGGAAAAAGAAAATCCGAAAATGTCAATTTCCTTTGCGATAGTTGAGTTACAGAGTGTCGCTAAGCCAAATGCGAAAAAATTTTCTTTCGCATCGCAATACAGAGTGACCCCCCTGCAGTGGCGTGCCTACGTGTTTCAATCAAGGCAAGCCCCAGTCCTTATAACCCCAACAAAAGCGCATACTGCTGCCAAAGAACATTTCAGACGAAGAAGAAGAGTTCAGGATAGATATTTATCGACTTTTGCACACGGGGAAAAACTTAAACATTTAGGTTTCTTCAATAGGCAAGTTATTGTTTTGCAGATTTTTTAAGCTTTTCCAATCCAAGGGAAAAGGTTTACTTGCACTATTTCCCATTTACATACATCGCAGAAGCCAAGGCTCACTTGCACAACGAAAATTTATATTTTTAACTCAGAGTTAATGTCAAATTAACTCTGAGCTAAAAAGATAACTCGGCGTCGTGCAAGTGGACCTAAGAAACCTAAAAAATATTTTTTATATTTTATAATGCCTAGCAAAAAAAAAAAATATTACAGCAATCACCACTATTGAATTCCTTTTTTCTACTTTAAAATAGGTATGCGCCAATAATTTTTGAGTAGAGCTCTTTGCACATTAACATTGTAGATATGTATGTATATACATATCCAGTTTGGCTTTAAAGCTTATAGTAACAACAGCACGAAGCTGGCTTCGTAGTTGCATACAAAATTTCTTCTAAATTCAAAAAAACTGTAGCTTCAAAAAGACATTTTAGTAAGGGATTTGAAAGCCAGGTAAAAGCCAATAAGTAAAAGCGAGATGGCAATCATCGCCTAGGCGGTTAAAGGCTATTTTAAGTAAGCAAGTAAGAGATGCCATCATATGCGCTGAAAAAATGTTATGTTAATTGTTTTGCTATCAGCCGACAGATGGCAGGAAGAGTTTTATTTATATGTTTATGCTATTGGCATTTAGTGAAACCAAATGTAAACGTTAAAGAAATTGTTACGATACATTTTTGAAACATATTGCAGCTCATAGAGGATTAGCTAGGCAAGCCGGGCTTTTCGGCTTATATGGAAGGCACGCCACTGCCCCCCTGCTAACGACCAAAAAACATATTTTACAGTAGAGGCAAAAAACTAAAGTTGTTAATCGCCTGACGTTGTATAGCCCCAATCCAAAAAGAAAGAAAGAAATAAAGTTTTTATGGTTTTTTTTGGCAAATTTATAACTTAACAGGTTTTAGTTTTTTGATTTTCAAAACTAAAAAGGGATTTAGCAGTATGACAAAAAAAAATTTCCTCTTTTATTTTTTGATAGTTACGATAATTGCACGCGGTTTTTTTTGTTGGAAAGTTGGACGCTTCAACTTTAAGACTATGTAAAAGTTGCTTGAAAAAACTTCCAAAAAATATACGAAAATTTATCTTAAAAAAATGTAATGGCTAAGAAGATACATCAGCAGACACCCTTAGTATGAAAATAACAAAACGAAATGTTCAGGTATTAAAAGCTAAAGGTAATAACTAAAGTTCATGAGAAATTTGTTTTTATATCTCTTGAGAAAACCTGAAAACCTGAAAACACGATATGATATATATGATTTATTTTTTTATATGATTCTGTGTCACTTTCGTCTGGTATGGGGTCGGCTACCTCATTAAATGTATTTGAAATTGTTGGTGGAATTGGCACTTCTGGATCACTATTTCCATTGATGATACTTATCGTTACCTTAATTCACAAAGGCCCTAACTGACATAAACAAAATTTTACAGGAGAAGCAAAAAAACAAAAATTTCTTTACATTGACCGCATGCAAATATAGCTTTCTAAATTTGGAATATCTCCGTTATTACTGCTAGGAACTCCTTAAAATTATTTGTGAGTGTGTATTTTACTATAATATACTTAAATATGTATGTAAAAAAAGTCATTTTCGAAAAATGTGTCAATTAGGGCCTTTGTGAATTAAGGTAACGTTATGTACATTCACTTCAGCTGCAACGTCATTCATCTGTTAAATCACAAATTATTTGAATCATTTCTAATACCAATAAAAATGGCTATTACCTTGGAATAAAATAAATAAATAAGGCACACAGCACGTGTGCGTGAGCATAAATTACACAAATGTGCTGCACATGTGTGTGTAAATACGAACCCTGATACAATACTATTGTTAAGCCTCAAATTTTTTTTGTGCAATTCGTATTATCTTGAAAGTTACTGTACTATTTTTCAGTACAGTGGAAAGTGCGCTAAATCTCTGACCATAGCTGTATATTCCCTATTATGCCGTTCTACCGTAATCAGTTTATTTTTTTAGTTATGACCCTTGAAATTTTCAAATATGCCTTCCTGAAAAGTGGGCGGTGCCACGCCAACTTTTAAAATTTTATCAAAAAATGTTAATAGAATGACTAGTAGGTGCATCCTACCAAACTAAATAATTTTAGCCATTTCCTTTACCGAATTGTATCAATTTAGGTGATTTTCGAAGCCTTCGATATCGAACGTGGGCATGGTTGAGGGGCGATTTTATGCAATTTCATCAGGTATACTTCCAACAATACTAGTATGCTTTGTGAAAATTCCATCGTTCTATCGTAATTAGTTTGAAAGTTACGACCAATCCAATTTTCAAAAAACGCCTCCCTTAAAAGTGGGTGTGCCACGCCCACTATAAAAAATGTATGGAAAAATCATGACCTGAGGGATGCACCTATAAAATTATACAATTTTAGAAATTTCAGCTACCGAGATATGTCAATTTATGTGATTTTCGATATCGAAAAAGGGACGTGGTTATCATCCGATTTCGCCCATTTTCAATAGCAGCCTACCTTGGGCAGAAAGTAACCTGTATACAAAATTTCATGCAAATATATAAATTTTTATTCAAGTTATCGTGTACACAGACGGACGGACGGACATGCCTTAATTAACTCCTCTTTTCAACATAAGAACTTTCATATATGGAACTCTATATCTATCTCGATTATTTTGTGGCGTTACGTAGTACCGTTATGTGGACAAAATTATAATACCCTTGTACTAGTGCTAGTACGCTGGGTATAAAAAAAAAAGAAATCATGATGAACAATTACTTTCGCCCCTAACTGAAGAAATTAATGTTGAATGCGAATTGAAGCTGACTGTCACCAACATTTCTAAAATCAATAATTAACTTTTATAATAAGAATTACTTTTTATATTTCATTTCAGGTTATGATCCAACTTTGTCGCGACTCAAACAGACAAGTTTGATGAAAATGCTCATGATTTATCATGGTATTATGAGGGGATTGAATAACATATTTGAAGATTGACTTGGTATAAGGTAATTTTTATTAATATTATTAATTAAGCTGGGAGATCCATAGTTTTATCTGTGTACTAAAGGGCGAGTTAAAGTGAAAATATTTAAATGATGAAAAAGGGATTCTGATTTATGTGCTATGATTCACATTAACCGCAACAACATTTTCCTCTAAAAATAGGTCCTACTGACATTTCTTCTAGCTAATAAATATAAATTTAATTCAGACTAAAGAAATTCGAAGAAAAATAAAACATTTTGTGTTATAGGAAGCTGGAAAAATAACAATTATTCGCACATTTATTGGATCTCGAAGCTGATGCTACAATCAACTAGTATAAAATGCGGATATTTACGGCTTGATAGTACTATAGGTGAGTGCATTTAAGTTTTATCCTCAATCGACTGCAAATACAAATTCGATGTGAAAATAAATAATTTTTTAAATGATGAATAATTAACTTTCGCCCCTAACTGAAAATAACTGTTGAATGCGAATTGATTGGTCTTACTGAAGATTTCACCAATTAATTTGAATCAATAATAAACATTTATAATAAAATTTACTATTTATATTTCGTTTCAGGCTATGATACAGTTTTGCCGCCACTCAAGCAACCAACTCGGATGCATATTCTTCTATTTGATCGTGGTTATAAGGAATTGGAGAACATATTTATATGGTATAGCATGATTTTTATTTTTTATTCTTAGACCGTTTTCACATTGGACAGTTAAAATATCGCTCATTTGCTGCAACATCGTCATAACTCAAAAAATGTGATATTACAGAAAACGCATTTTCAGTTTTTGAATTGCTGTATATTTATATGGGATAAGTAATTAATTCAATGGCGATGCTGCGTGAAATGTTAAAACCTCGGATGTAACACTTTGCCAGGTGATCGAACATATTATTTTCGACATATTAGTGATGTTAACCCAAAATTTGGGTTTTTTGAGTTATGACGATGTTGCAGCAAAAGAGCAATATGTTCCACAGACTTCCAATTTTCAAGTTGAGTTAACCTAAAGTTAACAGCACAACATTTTTAACCTCTTGTTAGATACATACATATCAAAAGAACGTCTAGCAAACATTTATGTATATTAGGGTGATTCAAAAAAATTTAGACTTGGTCTTACCCCCTAAAAAGTTAGGTATTGATGAGAAAATAAGGCTTGCAAAAAATTAGCGCTTTACTTTACCCTTAGGGGTGGCTATTTTTCAAGGTCTGAAACCGATTAAAATAACGTACCGGTTTCGGTTTCGGTTTTGCAACGTGTTTCGGTTTCGGTTCCGCTTTCGTTCCTCAAAATTTATTTCGGTTTCTGTTACGGTTTCGTTCTGGTTTCGGTTTCCAAATAAAAACACGAAAAAAAAATTGTACTACTAAAATACTCAAGTACCTATGTTGCTACGAAATAGGTCTGAATTTTCATAAATTTTTTCCTGCGGCCATGATGGAATTTCTCCAATATAATAATACATTTTTTTAACGCTATGCATGGATGAAATTTCTGCAAAACAAATTCCTAAAATTAACTCTCCTTTTTTTAAAAAATATATTAAAATGGAAGTCAAATGAAATGTATAAATCGTTAAAAACATTAAAATTAGTGGCGCTTTCTGAGACAAGCCTGAACATTTCTTTTTCGGATCTCGTAAATTTGTTTCGATCGCTTCATTCAAACTTCCTCTTTCAGAATTTTGATACTGATGTCAAAACGTGGCTCGACAATCTTCCATGAAAACTTTCAGGGTACCTGTTTGTAAAAGGAAGTACCTATGTGCCCACTCACAGAAGTAAGGTATTGAAAAAATTCAAAACCGTTTGGAACCGGTTCCGGCTTTTGAAACGGTTTCGGCTTCGGTCTTTTCCAGATCAAAATAACGGTTTCGGTTTTGAAAAATGAATCGGTTGTAATCGGTTACGGTTACGATTTCGGTTCAGTCCTTGCTATTTTTTCGCCCTTTCTCATACATTTTGTTTGGGAAAAAATTGCATTTTTTCAAAATGAATTTTTAAAACTTTTTTCCAAATATTTTTACACACTTAAAGTTGAAGCTTCCAAAATGATAAGCCATGTGCGATTATCGTAGCTATTACAATAAATACAGCCAGTTAAAAATTACTGAGCTTTGTACTATCCCTGCAGCGAAAGCAACTAGTTGAAAACTACTTTACAAATAGTTGGAGCACTGGGCCCAACTAGTCAGTGTTTTGTCATTTTTCCATATAAGCAACTGGTATTTTTTACGTGTTGATGTCCTACGAAATCTCAATTTTCAGATTTCGACCAGAACATACTAGTCGTGATATACTAGAATTATACTAGTTGTAAAATACCAGTCCCATACTAGTTCAACCTGGACTACTATGATTTCCATAAAATGAACTAGTCCCCATACTAGTCCAAAAAGGACTAGTACGAAGTATACTAGTTCCATACTAGTCCAAAAAGCATTGAACCTGGACTAATATGATTTCAACCAGAATTTTTATGACTTACCCTTTATTTTATCATTTGCCTTTATTTTCATGCTTATTCTTAAGAAAGCAGCGACTATTTATATTTACCCTATCACGAAAAAGCATCTGTGAATTATAAGAGAAAAAAGAAGCAAACGAAACGAATGAATTTTGTATTTTTTAACTGGTATGATTTCATCCAGAAAATTCTAGTCGAATACTGACTAGTATGGGTTCAGCCAGAAAATTCTAGTTGTATACTAGTTTGAAATGGATATTTCCTGACTAGTGTGAATTCAGCCAGAAAATTCTAGTTGTATACTAGTATGAAATGGATATTTCCTGACTAGTATGAATTCAGCCAGAAAATTCTAGATGTATACTAGTATGAAATGGATATTTCCTGTCTAGTATGAATTCAGCCAGAAAATTCTAGTTGTTTACTAGTATGAGTAGGATATTTCCTGACTAGTGTGAGTTCTGCCAGAAAATTATAGTTGTATACTCGTATTTTTCTGAGTAGTTTGTGGTTTCGCTGCAGGGATTGCACACATAAACAGTAACACGTATAAAATCTAGTTAATTTTAAATGGCTGTAATTATTTTAATAGTTAAGATAATCGCACATGGGCTAACATTTTGGAAGGTTCAAAGCTTCAACTTAAGAGTGTGTAAAAATATTTGGAAAAAAGTTTCAAAAATTAAAACAAAATTCACTTTGAAAAACAAAGCCATTTTCCTCATACAAAATGTATGGGAAAGGACGAAAAAAATAGCTGCCCTTAAGGGTTAAGTTAGAGCGCTAGTTTTTTGCAAGGCTTATTTTCTCATCAATACCTAAAGTTTCAGGGGGTAAGACAAAAAAAACCAATTTTTTTTATTTGAATCACCCTAATGTATATAGTAAAAATGCAATTAAACAAACTTGCCCAGATATACCAGCTCGCGATGCTGACAGTAGTTATAGCTCTATTTCAAATTTTCCTATAATTTATAATAGGAAAGTGAAAACAGATATAACAATAGTCAGTCACGGCAAGGCAGAATAGGGGGGTTAATTAACTGTGGAACGTAAGTTCACCGGCCACTGTGAAAATTGGCATACGTTTTATATGTGTACTAGAGCTAGTCTGCTGAGACACAACAAAACCAAGAAAGTAGTTTTCCCGTGACAGCACAAAACCAAGTAAGTGTTGTATAACTGAGTTTTTGCTCACCAGCCTCACCTACAGCTATACAAACAAAAATAGGAGGTTCATGCCTGAGTGAAAACAACATAGAAGAAGAAAAGAAAAAAGAAGGAAAAGGCCTGTCCGTGTCAGGTGGAGTCATCCAGCCCCTCTCGTTCATAGATCATGAAAGACCTTGGACTCCACTTTGAATCCTCCGATCCGAAATAAATTTCTTTAAATCGTATTTCCTTTCGGATCGGATTACATGATAAGGCCCCTGGTTCGTTTCACGTATTGCCGGTTCTGCGAGAACGGTATTTGTACCTGTACAATACCCTTCGTACCGAAACGACCCGGGTTGTTTTTTTTTTTATAATGACTCGGCCAAGAGCAATACATTTCGAAGTGACCCTGTCTAACGCGTCACGATTCCCTCAGGCCCCTGGTAGGCTAAGACCTACCCCATCCGACGAGCTACCGGGATTGCCACCATGCCACCAGCCACCTTTGCCTTACCCAAACAGCCAGTTATATAACATAAGTCACAGTTATTTCCCAAAATACTTAATGGGTTTTGTTGTGTCACGGCAGAACTATTTACTTGGTTTCGTTGTGTGACGGGAGTAGTAGCTACTAGTATAAAATACGTAACTGATGAAAAAAGGATTCTGATTTATGTGATATGATTCACATTAACCGCAACAACACTTTCCTCTAAAAATAGGTCCTACTGAAATTTTTTTAACTAATCCACTTTTATTTAAACCATTGCAATTAAAAAAAAAAAAATAATAATAAAAATAAAACTTGTTATGTTACAGGACGCTGGAAGTAATAACTATTATCGGCATATTTATTGATTATTATGCTAATCAGCTTTTATTAAATGTGGATCTTAACGTCTTGATAGCATTATAGGTGAGTTGCTTTCAGGTTTATCGTCAATTAACTGCAAAAACAAATGTCACATGAAATTAAATAACGTTTTAAATGATGGATAATTAACTTTCGCCTATAACTGAACATAACTGTTGAGTGCGAATTGATTGGTCTTACTGAAGTTGATTGTCACTAATATATTTTTAATAAATAATTGAACTATTTTAATAGGAATTACTATTTATATTTTGTTTCAGGTTATGATCCAATTTTCTCGCTACTCAGACAAACAAAGGCTATTTTACTAGATCATGCTGTAATAAAGGGTTTGGAAGACATCTTTGAAGATTTATTCTCTATAAGGTTTAGTGTAAAAAGATTTAAATGATGAAAAAAGGATTCTGATTTATGTGAGTTAATTCACATTAACCGCGGCAACACTTTCCTCAAAAATAGGTCCTACTGATATCATTAGATTGCACTAAAAAAAATTTCTGTGAATTTCGGAGACATTTTTGATTACAGTTTCTTTAAAGTTGGCCTTTTATGCTTGTTCTTCAAAAAAAATATGTATCTACATTTGTTAGTATGGGCAAAGTCAGATTCAAGGTATCACTTATGGAAATAGTTTAAAAAGTTACCGAATGTGTATTACGTAAACGCAAAAATGTGAGTTGGGAGTTTGCTGGCAGTTTTACTATTTCTTCGTGTAACTTTTCCTGTATTTTTTGCGTAATTTTTACTATATTTTTGGGGTAATTTTTAATATTTTTTTTGCTTAATTTTTACTATATATTTTGTGTAAATTTAACTATATTTTCTCGTCATTTTTACTCTTTCTTTTGCGTAATTTTTACCATTTTTTTGTGTAATTTTTACTTAATTTTCTTCCCGTGACTTACTATATTTTCTGGGTTATTTTTTTTTACTAATTTTTACTGTATTTTTCGCGTATTTTTTATTTCATTTTTTGCTTAATTTCTACTATATTTTTTGTGTAATTTTTACTTTATTTTTTCGCGTGACTTACTATATTTTTTGTGTTAGTTTTACTAATTTTTACTGTATTTTTCGCGTATTTTATACTGTATTTTTTGCTTAATTTTTACTATATTTTTTGACTGAAAAACCCTCCCCGTGGATGATCCCGAAAGAGGGGAGGGGGTTGAACCTGAAAGCCCCACCCGTGGATCCGTCCCTGGTCTTAACTAATTTAAATAAATTTGCTTAAAAATAGTTCACAAATAACCGTTAAAAGATTTCTCAAGCCTTTAAGGTTTATTTCTCTTTATGGGACAGTTCGTACATAAAATTATTAAAAAAAAAACATTGGCATTAGTAGTCGTAGGAATTAGGGCTGATGATTCTACCCGGGTGATGCCGATTATTCTAGTACCGTTCTCTATCCAACCAGCCAACTCCTCGAACAGTTTACGCCCTCCGCCATGTGACACAGAAGTTTTTCATGGAGACTATGTGTCATGGCCATCCTTTCGGAACCTTTTTACAGCGATATACATTAATAATGCGCGTCTCAGTGACGTTGAGAAGTTGTTTCGCCTCCTGAAAAAGACAAGTGGCGAAGCACATAAAATCGTCAGCAAAGCCCCTCTAACCAATCAGGGATTCAACATGGCGTGGGAGAATCTCAAATATGAAAATAAACGGGTTTTAGTGAAAAGCCACTTGAAGGTACTTCTCTCACTTCCGGTCATTCGGACTGAAAGTACTTCAGCTCTAAAAGAGCTACAGAGGAGTATTAATGGATGCTTGACTGCGATGCAAATGCACGAGGTGGTAATCGAAAATTGGGACTCAGTCCTTATATTTTTATGTTCCAATCAGCTCCCAGAAGCTACGCTACTGGGAACAAACCTTAGTTGACAAAACGGCTCTACCAAAGTGGAGTCAAATGGATGCCTTCCTTACACAGCGATACAGGACTCTAGAATCGATAGTGGATGTGAAAAGTTCAACGTCTTCTTCTTCTACACACCAACAACAGAAGCCAACGGCAGTGTCACACAACACAGCGAACCAAAGAAAGGTGGCACTTGCAACAAATGTGACTTCGGCTAACTGCGTGTTGTGTCCCAAACAACAACACCCCCTACGTTTGTGCACAAAATGTTTAGCTCTTCCCGTACATGAGAGATACTCGGTTATTAAAAAACATAACTGCTGTTTGAACTGTCTCTTTAAAGGCCACTCCGTGAAAGGTTGCAAGAGTCAGTTCGCGTGCTCGAAATGTAACAACAGACATCATACGCTTCTTCATAAAGCCCCGTCCAACGGGCAAAGTTCCAAAGATTCAACAACCGCAACCGCTTCACAAGCGTTTCACACAAATATACAGTCCACGTCAGCTCGCAGTAACCCCCCTCTAGATGACGAAAATCTGAAATCGTCAGGTTTATTCTCAGCGCTTCTCGGAACTGCAATGGTTCACATTTGTTATTTGGGGTCAACGTATGTCGCTCGAGCTTTAATTGATTCAGCCGCGGAAGCATCTTTCATTTCGGAGCGACTGTGTAAACTTATAAAACTTCCGTGCTCAAGAACCAATGTGGTTATTTCAGGACTTAACCAAAAGGTTTGTAATAATTCTTCGAAAAGTTGCTCCTTCGTTTTGGGCTCACCCCGTGACCCAAACCTTTTTATAGAAGCCACTGCCTTCGTGTTACCAAAGATCACTGGCAACTTACCTGCAACTTCCATAAATGAATCCTTGGTAGAACTGCCTAAAGTACCTTTAGCAGATTCAAATTTCCTACAAAGCGGTCCGATAGACGTTTTGATAGGAGGGGACTTGTATCCCAAAGTCATGTTAGACGGGGTAAAGCGCAGTTTATATAAAAACTTGTTGTCCCAAGAGACCGTGTTCGGGTGGATCATCACTGGAGCATCTTCCACTGCACAAGTCTCTTGCTTTGCTAGAAAAGTCTCAATGGGGGAGGACATTCCATTAGATAACCAACTGCGCAAGTTCTGGGACCTAGAGGAAGTTCCAAAACAGACCCTGCAATCAGCAGAGGACTCTTTTTGTGAAGAACTGTGGGTGTGTTCGAGCCGCAATTGTTGCGGCAGTGTTACTTTTTATAACAGAGCATCACGTTCTTGGGCAACGTTTTGGCAAAATTTGCAACGTCGCGCGTTCGTTGAATAAAATATTGACGAATCTGTTGCGCATCACAAGGTCATAATGCGCAACATGAAAATAAAGTATGCATATAGTCATCTAAGTATCAGCATCATTGCATCAATAAAGTAACATGACTGCAATATTGCAGTAATATTGAGCGGCTCGAACACACCCTGTATTAGACGACCACCATTCGGAACACGGAAGGGAGATATATAGTGTCACTGCCTTTCAAAAACTTTTATCCTACGGAATTGAAACTAGGAGTTCTCGACCCATCGCATTACGGCAGTATTATTACAATGAATCTAGGCTTTTAAAGAATCCTTCCTTAAAAACAGAATATGATAGTGTGGTCAAGGAATACTTGGAACTGGGCCATATGGAGCGAGTCGATGCTCCAAACTTAGAACATTTTCCCCTTCATTTCTATCTCCCTCATCGCGCAGTGTTAAAACCGGAAAGTACTTCAACGAAGTTACGGGTAGATTTTAATGCTTCCAGCAAATCATTTAATGGAGTATCATTAAATGATATTCTACATGTAGTTCCCGCTCTCTAATCAGACTTGACACTTTTAATAATTCGGTGGAGAATGCATAAGTTTGTTTTAAACAGCGAAATACAGAAGATGTATCGTCAGATTCTAGTAAATCCATCTCATAGGCCTTATCAACGAATTTTGTTTAGAGATGACCCAACGGGTAGCTTAAAGGACTTCCAACTAAACACGGCCACCTTTGGAATGAATTGCGCACCGTACCTAGCAATAAGGACCCTTCTCCAATTAGCCCAGGATAACCAAATCTCACATCCACTAGCAGCTCAAATTTTGCGAAAGTCAATGTATGTAGATGATGTACTAGCCGGGTTTAATGATGTGCCAACAGCCCTACAAGCACGAAATGAGCTTATCGAAACACTAGGTAGCGCAGGGTTGTCTTTACGAAAGTGGTCCTCAAATTCAAAGGAAATTTTAGCAGATCTTCCGCAAGATCATTTATTGGATAAGGATTTCCTAGAGTGTGAAGAAACAAGCACTGCGAAGGCGTTAGGTATACGATGGAATGCAAAGTCGGATCAGTTTTACTTTAAAGTCCACAACCCAGCTATGAAAGACAACTATACCAAACGCGAAGCGCTCTCAATTAACGCAAAACTTTTTGATCCGGCTGGGTGGCTAGCACCAGTTGTAGTGGTAGCGAAAATTATTATGCAACAATTTTGGTCAGGTGGTACTTTGTGAGACCAGTCTTTGAAACCCCAAACTCTTGCGCAATGGAAAACCTTTTTAGGAAACTATAAATTTATCGAGGGAATACAGATTCCGCGATGGGTGAAATATACCGAGCAGGCCTCGTTCCAAATTCATGCCTTTTGTGATGCGTCGGAAAAGGCATACGCGGGGGCGATATACTTAAGGGTAGAATACCAAAAGGTTATTTCTTCTCACCTCCTACTGGCAAAAACAAAGGTCGCACCCATCAAACCGATTTCTCTACCTCGTTTGGAATTATGCGGAGCAGTTCTTATCACTGACATGCTCGGTTCTCTATTAGTCGAACTTCCCCATAAGGCGGAAAACATCTTCTGCTGGACCGATTCCACAATCGTTCTAGCTTGGCTTAAAAAGCGGCCTAGCTCTTGGACCACCTTTGTCGCTAATCGAGTGGCAAAGATACAGGAGCTAGTTGACTTTGGGCATTGAAATCACGTTGATTCAAGGGATAATCCTGCGGATCTGGGAAGCAGAGGAGTTGCAATCGAATTAGCTGTGGTGGTACGGCCCTTCTTGGTTAGTGCAAGATCCGGAACAATGGCCATCAGATGATCCCGAAATAGAAGATGTCACACTCGAAGCCAAGAGCGTTAAAGCACATGTATCACTCGTATCCCAGTATGAGGACCCTTTAGAAAGGTTTTCATCATTCCCACGCGCCCTTCGGGTGATTTCATATGTTTTCCGATTCTACAATCGGAATTGCAGACACACGCGACGCTTTCATTCTTATTCCTCACTCGTCATTACAGGAGAAGAAATTTCAAAAACGTGTAATAGGTTAGTAATAGCTTTGTTTCTTTTCTGCTAATTATGAATAATTATGAATAATTATTCCTAGAAAAGTGTTTTGTGAAAAAATTAGCAGCGAATCCAGCAGCTTTTTGACATTTAATTGAGAGAAAGAGCGCCAATTCGCTGCAAGTTCGCTGCAAGTTGCTGCTGGAGATTTTTCGTCCAGCAAAAACTAGCAAGTAACAAACAGCTGATTGTGACATATGGCAAAATAAAAATTGATTGAATATTTTTATGAAATTTAAAATTTATTACGAATATTTTGAAAACTATGAGTTATTTACCAGCAAATGAAGTAAGTACATACAATAAATACCAAATCTTCAATAATTCCGTATATTTGAATAGCAAAGCGCCGAAGCCCAATGTCCATTGGACATACGTAATGTGGCTCGTTTAGGAGACCAATATAATCCTGTAGACACAGTTACAGGAATCGGAAATACCTAAGGTGTATAAGGCATTAAATTTTCTTAATATTTTGTAAGGTTTACGTCGATATATACGCAGAAATTGTCCAAAGACTGAAAAATTCGCAATTTCATGTGCTGCGGAAAAAATTTATTTTCATTTGTCAATTGTCAGAACAGCTGTTCTGCTTGAGAATTTCTGCTGGCTCCTGTTCGGCGAAAAACTAGCAGAAGAGAGATAAAACTAGCAGAAATGAGATTTTGACAGCTTTTTACAAGACTCTCTTCTGCTGACAGTTCTTTGCTGGAGATTTCAAGAAACAAAGCTAATACTTGCTCAAATGAATCATTTCACAGAAGAGCACCGCAATCTGTCCTCGAAAATGCCTATCAACCCAAAAAGCAAAATCTTGACGTTGAATCCATTCTTAGATGATCAGGGTGTAATGCGTGTCAACGGCCGACTAGCGAACTCCGTGATCCTGTCCTACAACGAAAAACACCCAATTTTACTTCCGTATAGCTGTTCATTTTCCAAACTGTTCGTCCAATTCATTCACCATATATCCCTTCATGGAGGCAATCAACTATCTTTACGTTTACTTCGTCAGCAGTACTGGATCCCAAAAGCGAAGAATCTCATCAAGACCACGATCATGGCAAAATCATTACTGGCAACCGCATCCCAAAACAGAATACGAAATTACCGTTTTGGCCCAAATTTTTGTGTCAAAAGCAGTGGTAAAACAACAAAAGCATAAAACACGTGCAAAAACGATATACTTATTTTTCCTAACTTTTTACTTGTTTTTCCACATTTTCTAAAGAGATTATCACAAAGCACTCACTAAATTTCTTTTCACAACTATTTTTTTAAAAAAAAAATTAATTAAAACTCATCAAAACACGCAAACGAATTCCGTAGCTTTTCCACGAACTTTGCAAAGAATGTAAACAAGAAAAGAAAAAGGGTGATAGTTTGAGTGATAAAAAATCAACAAAGCATAAAAGAACCGTTAGCCACAGCTGTCAATACAACCATACTTATTGAGTCATGACCACGATTCACAATTGAAGACATGCATGGATGAAGGGGGTATGTCGCATTTTGAGTGAAACGAGAAAATCGGCTTTAAAGTTTTGCTTAAACATTTGAGGTTTTTTCGAATCTTTATGGAAAACTGACAAAAAAATTATGCAAAGCCATAAAAGACGTTGCATAATATGCAAAAAAAGCATAAGTTCATATTTAGTGTTTTATATGAAAAAAACGGAACATACCCCCTTCTTCCACAATTCATATTGAAAAGTTGTGTACATACCCCCTTCATCCATGAATTATCTTCTACAATTTTCACGACAGGCAGATTGTGATAAGACAGAAATATAGATCTGCATAACTACTATTCACCAATGCCAAAAACAGAAATTGAGTGAGAATGCGACATACCCCCTTCATCCATGCATGTCTTCAATTGTAAAGTTTGCATTCTACATAAAACACCGAGACCAGTCTCAAATAATGGCTGCTCTTCCAGAGGAACGGACAATACTATCCAGGCCGTTTGAAAAAACCGGAGTCGACTTTGCGGGACCATTTGACATTAAGACTTTCTCCGGACGATCGTATAAGGTGACCAAAGGATACATGTGTATATTTGTGTGCTTTTCTACGAAAGCAATCCTTTTGGAGGCGGCTAGTGATCTCGCCACTCAAACCTTTCTTAACACCTTTGCTAGGTTTACTTCTCGACGAAGCTGTCCAAAGAATATCTTTTCGGATAATGGCACAAACTTTGTGGGAGCGTCGACTAGTCTTAAAAAAGATTTTAAAAAATTTCTGATTACCTCGCAAGAGGCTCTGTGCAACCTTTACAGTCAACAAGAGGTCTCGTGGTACTTTATCCCTGCAGGCGCTCCTCATATGGGGGGTCTTTGGGAAGCTGGAGTCAAAAGTTTTAAATTCCATTTTAAAAGAGTCGCGGCTTCTCAAAAATTCACGTTCGAGGAGTTTCAAAACCTGTTATGTCGTATAGAAGCTTGTCTCAACTCTCGACCTATATCGCCGAACTCCAACTAGGTTTCTGATTGCGCTGCGTTAACCCCTGGTCACTTTCTTAAAGGAGCTCCACAAACAATATAAGTGGAAGTTTCCCCAGAAAAATATTGCAGTTGACGACTTAGTAGTCGTACGTCATGAAAATCTGTCGTCTTACCCAATTAACCGTTATCTGTATGTCTTATCTCTCGTCCCCCTTTAGCATCATGGAAGTGGTACAGTCAAACGAATTTACATCCTCATCGACACGTGTCTCGCCTTCAACATTGCCGCCTTCACCATCGCCAGCTGCATCGACACGGGCCACCCAAAAACATTCTAAATCGGATGGCCGATTCAAATGCAGAGTTTGCCATCGCACGCATCCACTGCGGTTCTGTAAACAGTTTGTCGACGCCAAATATGAACGCCGATTACGGCTCGTACTCTTCGCGCTGTCTAGCCCACTCACATGGGGCCAAGCATTCTCGAAGCAAAGGGATGTGCCAATACTGTAATGACAACCACCATACTTTATTACACTCTAACTCTCGTCTATATCCTCGCTCACGGAGAGCTTCTCCTTTAATGCAGCTCTCTGGAACTATCACTGTACTCCCAACTGCCGCGGTTTATCTCCACGCTGGGCAGCAGAAGTTCTTGACCAGGGCTTTGCTTGATCCATGCTCGCAGACGAGTAAAGTGTGTGAATCACTAGTCAAGCGCCTCCGCTTGCGGACGTTACCGGTGGCAAACACCGAAATGTGTGAGATGCACATAAGCTCGTCTATTGATCCACACGTGCGGTTCTCGTTTGCAGCTAGGGTCGTTACGAACGTTAGTTTGAGAACTCCTGCGCGCCATCTGAGTCAAACTATTAAGGAAAAATTCATAAATCTTCAACTAGCCGATCCGAACTTTACATACATCTTCGGCAGTAGCCTTACTCTTTGGCGGCGATATCTATAACGAAATCATACGACATGAGATAATATCCTATTCGGGATGTCTTACTGCCCAAAATTCAATTTTTGGTTGGGTCCTTTCTGGCCCATGTGCCCTTTAAGGCACAGTTACCCCCTACTGGGTATCGGTTACACCACTCGTGAGAGTACCTACTTCCTTATTGGGGACTAAAGTTACGAGTCTACTGATTTGTTATGAACTTTAAATTATATCGTGAAGGGTGGATACCTTGCCGCGGTACGAGGGCTTAAGTCGATAGCAACAGGGCTACGCTGCCCTTGTTATCATAGCTCCGTACGGCACTTCATCACGAGAGCAGCCTAGCCTCTCTGGCGCGACGACAAAGATCTCCCCCTCCCAATCCAGGGTGTTATGCGACCACGTGCCCATTGGACGTTTGCAGCCGGGAGGCAAATCGTGGCTGTATTTGAACGGAGCCTCTCTGATACCGGGTCGCCTCAGAGAGTAATCATGGCCTTACCGCGGTACGGGGCTCTGCCGCGGCGGACGACACATTTTCCCCTACTCTTCCCTTGACCCTAAGCTGGCCTTGTCCGGCGATGGGTCGTACGAACAAGATGAACTCAAATAACGCAAATAAAAACGAAAAACCCAAAAAACAAACAACGCCAAATTTCACTCCTCAGCAAAGGAGAGCTATGGAGGAGCAGGCGAGAAAGCAACAACAACGCCGGAGGACAACCTCCGTTCCACAATCAAGGGGGGGATCGACAGCGATGGCAACTACGAGTCGGTCAACCAACCCTCTATCGAGTAAGATTGACTTGATGGGAGCTAGCACCAGTGCGGTTGCCAACGCAGCTAAGCGGACAACGGCGGATGCTAAACTCCCATCAACCTCTGATATGAAAACCAGTATCTTTACGTCTGTGGCAGCGGTCTCACGACCTGGCCTCGGAGTTTCGAAGGGGAGGGAAGCTGCAACTGAGATTTCGGCAAGGGAAGCGACCGCGATGGCAACTACGGGTCCGCACTCCCGGGAGACATCTCCCCGCCGCTTCACATACCACGAGAAAAGATTGGCTGCAAAGATGCTGAAGAGGTATGAAGGGGTACCGCAGGAGTCGCTGTCGCCGAATTCCACTAAATCGGTAGAGCTAGCGAAAGCTGTGATACCGGATTTCCAAAAATCTTACATGCCAAAGAGGTTAAAAGTTAACCCTTTCAAGCGCCAGAGATCGGACCTGGAGTTAAATCCCCCTCCCAAGCGGCATCAGAATACCTCTGGAGCGGGCAAACTAAGCTTTGCTGAGGTAACCAAGGACAGGATCCTTATAGGCGTCCTTGACCGAGGCAATGACCGTCTGGCCATCCCCAAGGACCGGTGGCGTTACGTGCGAAATGAACTCGGCAACATTCTTCTCAACGTTGCTCCGGAGTTTCCGGGTAGTTCGGCGCGAGTAACGGATGCGGGCTGGCACCAGGGTCAGATCAAATTACTCGCATGCGAGGATGCAAACACCGTAGCACTGTATAAGGCAGCAGCTGCTAAACTGGGTGAAGTCTACAAGGGCGCAAAGATAGAGGTCGTCGACTGGAAGGACATTCCAGCTCGTCCAAGGGCAAGGGCGTGGATTCCGGCCATCCCTGACGAACCCGACAGAATTCTCGGCTAGCTATCAGCATGCATACACCAATGGTAAATCAACAGAAACCGCTCTGCACAGCCTAGTATCTGTCATTGAGAAATCGCTGTGTGCCTTCCTAGACATTGAGGGGGCTTTCAACAATATAAGCCCGGAGGCTATCAACTCCGCTCTAACTAATCTGGGCGTAGAGAGACCTCTAACTGGTTTAATTGACCAACTTTTAATGGGAAGGAAAATAGCTTCTTCACTTGGTACGGTTGAGTTATCACGCTATGTCACAAGGGGAACACCCCAGGGTGGTGTTCTTTCCCCGCTTTTATGGAACCTCACAGTCAACTCGTTGCTACGTGACACGAGCTGGGGGGGCGGGAAGATAGTGGCGTACGCAGACGATTTAGCTATTGCATTCAGAGGCAAGTTCCCACAAACTCTGTGTGACCTGATGCAAGTAGCACTGCGAGAAGTTTCGACGTGGTCCTCTCGCTGCGGACTTAGTATCAACCCGGGGAAAGTGAAACTTGTCTTCTTCACCAACCGGTACAAAATACCGCCACTAAGCCTACCAGAACTAGATGGCACGCGCCTGGGCGGATAAGGCCAAGTTTCTAGGCATAGTTCTGGACAGGAAACTGAATTGGAAGGAGAATGTTCTTCAGCGCCAGAAGAAAGCTTGCATCGCTCTTTACACATGCAAAAGAGCCATTGGCAAAAACTGGCGGCTCAGCCCTAGAGTATGCAGTTGGATCTACACGGCCATCATTCGTCCAATCATGCTGTATGGAGTCGTCGTATGGTGGCCTGCGCTGAGCAAGGCAACATACCTGAATCTGTTGCGGAAAGTCCATAGATCCAATATGATCTGTATAAGCGGTGCGCTAAGGACAACGCCCATCGAAGCCCTCCAGGTCATTCTGGGCATTTTGCCACTTGATCTGAAAGGGTTTCGGTCAGCAGCGGCATCAGCTCTGCGCCTAAGAGAAACCTCCAGTTGGGATGCGGGTACTATTGAACACTCCAGTATTCTGGAATCTTACAGCTTTCTCCCTCTAAGCACAGATCGTTGTGCGACCACTACAGTCGGCGATAGCTGTTTCAAAATAAACATTCCCAGCAGAGAAGACTGGGAGAGGACGGATTGGTGTCCCGAAACAAATAGTGGCACTTCCATATACACCGACGGCTCGAAGTTGGACGGCAGAGTTGGAGGAGGGGTTTATAGTGGAATAATATTCACAATTATATTTATTATAAAAATATATATTTTCTTTTTTTAACAATACAAATAATTTTGATAAACTAAAATTTCATTTTGATATTTTAACAAAAGCCAAAATTAAATAAAAATAAAAATACAAAATATTAAAGTACATTTCTTGCAGGTAAATACCCCCACATTTACTCAAATTGAGGCAATTTAATAGTTTTAGTTTGATTTGCCCTAAAGTTACCTCCAAATGTAGTTATGTTGTTTGTATTATTGTTTTCAATCATGTTTGTGTTAGTGTCACTTTGTGTATTGTGTATGTTGTTGTTGTTTTGATTTTCTGAAATTGTAAAATTGCGAGTACGAACAGGGGAACGATTAAGCATTTTGAAAAAGGAAAAAAATAGAAATGGTTAAAATTCTCTGGAAAGAGAGTTTACAGTAAAGCAATAATAAACAGATTTATGTAAAAAAAAAAAAAAAAAAAATTAATTAATTAAATGTTTAAAACGAATTTATATATATATATATGTAATTAATGTAATTTAAATATGTATATTGAAATTTTTGTTGGTTAAAATTATAAATTATATCAATATTTAATAATTAATTACTTACATATTAGATTTAGAAAAAGGAGCAGAAAAAGTATAAATTTTTATAAAATACCAAAATTTTCAATTAAGCAGGGTTGATTGTTGATAAATTAATGCCACGATTTATACTGCTCTTTCAAATTGGAATTGAGGTTGTTATTGAATTAAATTTGATTGTAGTTGATGTAATTATTTAATGTTTAATATTCAATCCAATAGTTGTTGAACTTATTGTTGTCGTTAAAGTTGTTGAATTTCTTGATGTTGTGATATCACTCAAGTATTTAATTGTTGGTAGATAGTTGTTATTTAATATTTATTTATGCACTTAGTATGAATATCTGAATATTATAGCTTTTGATTAGGTTCGATGAAATTTTGTTCCGATATTGAAAATTTTTCTTTTAGTAGATTTTAGTAATATATATGTAGATGATGATTTAAGATTTAAGTCTATATTTATAATTTAATATTTTAGGTTTAGTATAATTTTCACTAATGCACTTTTAGAATTAAATTTCACTGGAAAAGTTCAAAATATGTCTATTTGATATATAAGTACATATGTACATATGTAAATACGATAATGTATCGCGTCGGGTAATGTGAACGCTTCTTAAGTCCGTGGTAGGATCGCCAATATATAGTGGAATAATATTCACAATTATATTTATTATAAAAATATATATTTTCTTTTTTTAACAATACAAATAATTTTGATAAACTAAAATTTCATTTTGATATTTTAACAAAAGCCAAAATTAAATAAAAATAAAAATACAAAATATTAAAGTACATTTCTTGCAGGTAAATACCCCCACAGGGTTTATTCAAGGGATTTGGACCTTGAGCTCTCCTTCAGACTACCTGATCATTGTAGCGTCTTCCAGGCGGAAGTCTCGGCAATCCTAGACGCCGCGGCCTGGTTAAGCAAACGTGTTATCGGAGAAGATATCGCTATTTTCAGCGATAGCCAAGCGGCCATCAAATCCCTTGGCTCATACACGTTCAACTCTGAACTGACGCTCAGCTGTCGTCGATCTCTTCAGGAGATGGCCCAACAGAACCGCGTAAACCTCATATGGGTCCGGAACATAGGGACATTGAGGGAAACTGTAAGGCAGACGAGCTTGCCAGGCAGGGCACGACCAAGCAGGTTCTTCAGGATAAAGAGCGCTTAGGTATGCCGTTTGCCACATGCAAACTAATGCTGAAGGAGCACACACTCCGTCAAGCCAACGAAAGATGGCTGCAATCCCCAGGGTGTCGGATATCGAAACAAACCTGGCCAAAATGGGATCTTAAAAGGTCTAGACGCATTTATGCCCTAACTAGGAGGGAAATCTGCATATTGATAGGGGTATTAACCGGTCACTGCCTCATTGGTAGGCATGCAGAAAGGCTAAGTGTGCCCTACCGACGATGCTGCAGGAGTTGCAAAGATGATGAGGAGGAGGAAACAGTGGAACACCTCATCTGCAACTGTCCGGCTTTAAGCAGCGCGAGAACACGCTTTTTGGGAGCTCCGTTCCTGGATAGCCTAAGCCAGATCGCGGAACTGGACATAAAGGACTTGATGGCCTTCATAAAGTCATCTAAGTGGTTCGAGGAGGAGTAACGGTGTCGGTTTAGGAGTGTCAGTCCCGGGATTCTGCTATGTGGAAAATCCCAACAACTCAGGGATTTTCCATTTGGCTGGGTCCCGGGACTGACTTTCCTTGTGTTGGTGGTATCACAACGGGCCTTTCAAAACTGGCCTAAGTGTGCCTCTGCGGCAGCCACTTGAACCTAACCTAACCTAAATTATAAGTATGAAAATAAACCTGAATATATTTATACTTACAATATCGGAGCTCAACAACTTATTCTTTTTACACGCATGCATTCACATAAAATACATATTAGATATATACTCATTACTACTTTGATTTTTAGAATTACGATTTAAAATGAATTTGTATACCTACCTATTAAGAACCTTTCTCAGATGTTTGCAATTCCCCAGTATTGTAAGGCTGGCGGTAATGTTGAAGCCAAAGGGCTTGCAATTGATTGGGAATCCCTGGGCTTTTCTCATTGCAATCGCTTACTGCAAAGCTGCATTGCACTGGGAAAAGCACCGGTATTAATCTGCGAATGCAGTGAGAGGACAACGATGATCGGCCTGAGCTGACAGTCTTTGGATATCTACCAACCGCTGCGCTTCGTCATCATCGTGTATTTTCGTACAGGTAAACTGCTGTCATATACCTTTTCTTATTGACATATACCAAACCTATATATTTTCATATATATGGTTATTGATATATATCACTTAGCTTATGTCTCTGATTTATAGAAAATAGACCGATCTATTATTTCTATCTAATTGAATTTCTTGCCTTTTATGGTCATTGTGGTACACCCGAGGTGAGTTGTTGTTGTTGTTGTAACGAGGTGTAGCCCTGCCTAAATGTCAGACAGGGTCACCTCGAGTGTATTGCTCTTGGCCGGGTCGATATAAGAAAACGGCCCGGGTCGTTTCGGCACGATGGGTACAGCACAAGTACTGGTACCGTTCTCGTAGATCCGGCAATACAAGAAACTAAACTAGCCGTGCAGGCTATGTAGGTCATTTAGCGTTACCCAGGGTGCACCAACTGGGAGGCGACCTACTTTTACACCCCACCCACGGTGAGTTCGCACCGGCTATCGACACATTTTATTGCTATCCCCGCTAATCAACCACTCGGAAAGAAGTCAAATTTTGTCTTATTGCTCAAATATAGTATTTCATTTCAGACAGGATCGCAAGGGGCTCATATCAAACCTGCTTAAGTCGTTGGGGCCAAGCCACGCACGACCAGCTGCGACCGGTCGCGGTGATTCGGCACACGCCCCGCACCCGGTCGTCGCGAAAAGTTGCCGTTCTTGTTCGCAGCATATAATACAAAGGATATAATTTTGTTGAGGTTCGTGTACAGGTACAGTTTCGGATATTTCTTCATCACCCGAATCATCACTATCAGAGGTGTGGATTTCATTTCAAAAGTCTTTTGAAACAATAGCCGAGTTCATATTTGAGAATTGAAGCAGAATTTCCTTTATGCAAATTTTTTTTATTTCTTAATTGTTGTAGACGGTCTTCACTTCATCATAGCCGCAAAGCATGTCCAAAAATTCGTAAAAGTTTCCATGTTTCGGAACTGAGATATTTAATCGGCTATGAAAACTTTCGGCTATATTACTGGACTTATGCTGCAGAGGTAAATCTACATATGTATTTATACGACAAATGTGCGGTGCGAACACAAAAAAAGTCAGTGATGCGTTCATGTCCACTTTTTTGCCTTATTGCTCAAACGTGGCTAAAAAAGTTTGACTTATTTCTCAAAGTGATGCAATAACACAAATTTGTGTTATTTCACATTCAGTTGAGCAATAACACAAATTTGGTTTATTGTCGCTGGATAATAATTGATTACTAATCGGTAATGATTAGCAGTTTCATTGATTCTTTTTTGAGAAGCCACCTAATGATTGAATTACTTTCACTTTTTAATGATTATTTTTTCAATTGATTAAAAAAAAATATAAAAAAAATGATTACTTTTGATTATTTTTGATTTCTTGATTCATATTCACTTGCACAAACACATAAATGTATAGGTGTAGTAAGAAGTTCTTTTATATAAATGCATGTATTCAGGCACATAAATATCCATGGAGGAAAAATCTCGAGATCTTTCGTACTAGTTCTCATCAAGTGGCCGAACTACAACCTAAGCAGAAGACTGACGCTTTTGCACATTCAGTCTATTATTTTTAAAAAGGTATATGTAATATGGAATGATAATGATAAAATATTAATATGATAAATATGGAATATAACGGTGTAATTTTCAACTTTTAATAGTATACTGTACGATAGTAAATCAAATGTCAAATGCCCATAAATGACTACGTCGCCCATTGTGGACGAAATTTATTGATCCCGGACATCTCTCTATGAATAATAACCGCTTAATTTTTGATCAATTGATCATTACAAGTCTCTTTTGGACATAGGTGGTATGCCTATGTTTTAATTTGTGTAGCATACTTAGGTTACGCTCACACTGCAACCGACTTTTTCTTCCGGTCTCATCAGAGAAATTCGAACGCGTTCTATTTTATCGGGCGGCCAAATTTGTTTACATTCGGGTGCAATCGGATGAAATCGAGGAGCTCATTTAAAACATGTGTGTGGATGTGTGATTGCTGCCGGACGGCCGAAGTCGGTTGCAGTGTGAGCCTAGCCTTATAAGTGTTCAAATAGAACTATCCGACCGTACCCGTAGGATATCAAACGAGAAATGTCCGACAGTAGCCGTTTAGATATAAAAGTACAAATTACACTAGGTAGTTTACAGCCAAAAAATACCAGGACATTTATGCATATGGGTGAATTGGCACTGATATGCCGAGCACAAAACATATTTATAAATTTTTTTGTATGGGTAGGATAATGAGAAGGATATTAGGGCATGTACCTGGAATGTCCGGACCCTTTCAAGGTATGGTACCGCTGCCCGACTGGTTGATGTCCTCGTTAACGCAAAGGCTGACATCACCGCCCTGCAGGAAATGCGATGGACGGGACAAGGAAAGACGACCATCGGACCTTGTGACGTATACTACAGTGGCCAGACACGCGGCAAAGCGCGTGGTGTAGGATTCGTGGTGGGAAAGAGACTTCGCCGCCAAGTACTAGCGTTCACCCCCGTGGACGAGCGTCTCGCTGCGATCCGCATCAAAGCGATATTTTTCAACATAACATTTATCTGCGCCTATGCGCCGACTGAGGAGACGGACGACGCAGAGAAGGACTCCTTCTACGATAAACTTGAACAGACTTATGATCGCTGCCCCCAACATGATATCAAAATCGTGCTCGGCGACTTTAATGCGAAGGTGGGCAAGGAAGGAGTCTTTGGTCCAACAGTTGGAAAATTTAGTCTCCATGATATAACATCCCCCAACGGCACTAGGTTGATTGATTTCGCCGCTGCTCGCAATATGGTCATCAGTAGTACCAGGTTCCAGCATAAACGAATACACCAAGCCACATGGCTGTCTCCTGATCAAAGAACAAGAAACCAGATTGATCATGTCATGATCGACGGCAGACATAGCTCCACCGTTCTGGACGTGCGTACCCTTCGTGGTCCCAATATCGACTCGGACCATTATCTTGTTGCAGCCAAGATACGCACACGCCTCTGTGTAGCAAAGAAAGTGCGCACAGTAACGGAAGGAAAGTTTGACGTCGAGAAGCTGCGCACGACACAGACAGCTGACAATTTCTCCACTCGACTCTCACACCTGCTATCGGAGAGCAATCCTCGACCTAACGATGCAACCGAGCAATGGAAGCATATCTCTCACTCATTACGTACCGCCGCTGAGGCCACTATAGGGTTCCAGCGAGCCCGCAAAAACAACTGGTACGATGAGGAATGCAGCACTGCCTCGGACAAAAAGGACGCTGCCTACAGGGAGACGTTGCGAACGGGCGCAACCCGCAGTGTATGGCAACGCTATCGTGAGGCAAAGAAGGAAGAGAGACGCCTTTTCAGAAAAAAGAAACGTGAGGCCGAAAGGCGTGAGTGTGAGGAGCTTGAGATGCTGGCTGACAGGAATGATGCCCGAAAATTCTATGAAAAGATCCGGCGGATGACGGAAGGTTTTAAGACCGGGGCAAGTTCCTGTAAGGACAATAATGGCGACCTGGTAACCGACGTACAGAGTGTACTTAAATTATGGAGGGAGCACTTCTCCTCACTGCTAAATTGCGAGGGAGACGTCGAACCCGATACCCCAATCCCTGACGATGGAAAAGTCGTCCCACCACCTGACTATGATGAAGTGAGGATAGCTATATCCCGGCTCAAAAACAACAAAGCGCCTGGAAAAGACGGACTACCCGCCGAGCTGTTCAAACACGGAGGCGAAGAGCTGGTAAAAAGCATGCATCAGCTCTTATGCAGAATATGGTCAGACGAGTGCATGCCTCCAGATTGGAATTTAAGTGTGCTCTGCCCAATCCACAAGAAAGGCGATCCCGCTAACCGCACCAACTACCGCGGAATCAGCCTTCTTAATATCGCATATAAGGTTCTTTCTAGCGTATTGTGTGAAAGACTGAAGCCCATCGTAGACAAGCTGATTGGACCTTATCAGTGTGGCTTTAGACCTGGTAAGTCTACCATCGACCAGATTTTCACGATACGCCAAATCCTGGAGAAGACCCATGATAAAAGAATCGACACACACCATCTCTTTGTCGATTTCAAAGCCGCTTTTGACAGCGCAAAAAGGAGTTGCCTGTATGCCGCCATGTCTGAATTTGACTTCCCTGCAAAGCTTATACGGCTTTGCCAAATGACGTTGAGCAATACTAACAGCTCCGTCAGAGTCGGGAAGGACCTCTCTGAGCCATTTGAAACCAAACGAGGCTTCAGACAGGGCGACTCCCTTTCGTGCGATTTCTTCAACCTGATGCTGGAGAAGATAATTCGAGCAGCAGAGCTAAACCGCAATGGTACAACCGCGCCGTAAGCGCTGCCTTCTCTGGACTGGATAAAGAAGCGAAAAAAGTGGGTCTTGCGGTCAACGAGGACAAGACGAAGTATTTGCTGTCATCAAAGAAAGAATCGGCGCACCTGCGCCTTGGCAGCCACGTCACTGTTGATAGTTACAAATTTGAAACTGTGAGGGACTTCGTCTATTTGGGAACCAGCATTAACACCGAAAATAATATCAGTCTAGAAATCCAACGGAGAATCACTCTTGCGAACAAGTGCTACTTTGGACTGAGTAGGCAATTGAGAAGTAAAGTCCTCTCTCGAAGAACAAAGATCACGCTCTATAAGTCTCTCATCATACCTGTCCTGATGTATGGCTCAGATTCATGGACAATGTCAAGAGAAGATGAGATGGCCCTTGGAGTATTTGAGAGAAAAGTTCTCCGGAAGATTTATGGTCCTTCCCGTGATGCCGACGGCGAGTATCGAAGGAGATTTAACGATGAGCTGTACGAGCTTTACGCAGATCTGACCATAGTCCAGCGAATTAAAGCCCAAAGGCTCCGCTGGCTGGGTCACGTCATGCGAATGGACAAAGAAGCTCCAGCCCAGAAGGTTTTCCAATCGTCACCCGAATTCGGCAGCAGAGGAAGGGGGAGGCCTCGACTGAGATGGAAACAACAGGTGGAGGATGACTTGAACTCCCTTGGGGTTTCCAATTGGCGTCAGTTATCGCTAAAAAGGAATGACTGGCGTGCTTTGATAGGCGACGGCCAAAATCGCTTAGGCGGTTAAGCGCCAATAAATGATGATGATGATGGGTAGGTTTTCGAGATATCGGTAATTTTGTGTTTTTTCAGGTATAACTTCATTCCAAAATTCTTTTCGGCAATGATACAAAAGCGAGCAGGGGTGACCAAGCATGAGTTCGTACAATATGCGTATATTGGACGATAACTCTGAAACCGGCCGAGTTATCGAAATACTGCGATGTCTTAATTTTTAAGTTGAACGTCTAATAACTAATACAACAGTGAAAGTTTCATTTAAATCCATGCAGCAGTTTTCGAGTGATACGACCACAAACATACAGACAGAAAGACAGACAGAAAGATAGACAGACAGATCGACAAAAATTCTGAAAACGGTTGATTTGGACATTATTGGCTTAGTAATGATTAATACTATGAATATTTTTTTGAATATCTTACAAAAAAAATCGCAGTTTTTCCTAGATCTTCCTGATTTTTACAACTTCGCATGAAAAAAACATTTTAAAATCAAATTTTTTTCAAGATGGTTTGACCCACCCCTACAATTTTATACGTCGTTAGAAGCGTATTTTAATTTCCTTTCGAACGAGGTATCGCTTAGCTCCATCGCTTTTACAACATTGGCGAAAAGAAAATTACCGATATCTCGAAAACCTACCCATACATAAAATTTTTAAAATAGTTTTGTGCTTGGCATATCAGTGCCAATTCACCCATATAAATTAATTATTTGTAAACTAGTGTTATCATCACTCCAACCAATATAACCATCAAACCTGGCAATTTTTTTCATATGTACATATACTTAGCGATCAAGGTTCATTCTAGAAATCCATGAGCCCCAAAGTGTAAGTAGGTGTATATATTTGCATACAAAGATACACAGATGTTTATACTTTTAACAAAACTTTAAAATAATAAAAAAAAATTAAAAAAATTAAAAATAACCAAAAAAGCCGTTTTTGATTACTTTTGATTATTTTTGATTTTTTCTTGATTTTTTTTTTTTGTTTTTTTCTAATCGTAATCAATTAGTAATTGCTTTTTCTTGAAAGCAATTAAAATAATCATTACTAATTAAAAAACCTTCTAATCAATCAATTACTAATTACTAATCAAAATTAACAGCTCTGGTAAATATATAAAATTGTAACATCATTGAGCAAATGTAAGAAAGTAAAAAGCAAAATAAATTTTTTTTTTACAACTTATAATAGTAAACAAAGATAACAGGAAACGGTAAAGAAAGACTTGGTTTTTAGTGTTTTTTTGTTATTAAAATAAAAGTTTGAAGACTCTAAACGTACTAAATAAAACCACATTAAAAAAATAAAAATTGAAAATAGTTAATTCATTATGAATTCTTGATTCATTAAAGACCGTGTGCCAATTAGTTGAATATCGTAAATTTTGAGTTATCGTGGTGAATTTTAATAGTTATTTTCTTGGTGAGAAGTAAATTTTATATTTAATCGAATATACAGATCGGGGGATATTGAATTGAAGAGCGTTGTGGTTGCATAGCTTCAAAATTTCAGGTTTTTGAGTTAGCTCCCTTTAAGAAATAATAGGTTTAGGTTCTTTTTCTTCTATTATATTTCAAAATTTTCCGTTAAATTATGTTTAAGCATTTATTAACGCCTTGGCATAAAAACTACATTTATATAATAGGTTATATTATTAACTGAAAATCCCTTACCGCTGGTGGGGGGAAGTTGTTCAGTTTTGTTGAATAAATACTACAAGTTAGGATGAGTTTGTAAAGCTACATTTACACTGCACCAAATGCGTCACTTTTGGCCTAGTTTTTTCGAGACCGTTCATTCGCAGATTGAATAAAATCACCAAATTAGGTCAAATTAAATTAAATTCGTCTAATTGGCAAACAAATTCATTCTGCGGACAAACATTCTTGAATTAACTTCGCCCAGCTCCCAAAGAAATCCCTATTATCACCAAATAGAGCTCTGTTAGGTAGGTCGTAGGATATTGGGGGTTGCAATTATAATATAATCTGTGCCCGAAGTTGAGCAACATAAAGATTTGGTCTTTGGTGTGGCAGGAAATCCCAAAACTGTTAGGGCAAACCTGTATATCTATGTCTAAGTGTTTTATGTATTTATGTATCCATGTAAAAAAATTTTTTTTATTATTTGCAAAATTCAAAAACTTTAAGTTTACTTACTTAGCCTAAGTGGCACTTTTTTGTGAATTATCGAAGTTTTTGGTATATTTTGTTTAAAATGCGTTTATTAAAATTATTAAGCTGAACGTTAAGTTAATATAAAAATGGTCTGCTAAATTGATTGGGAGGGGGGAGTGAAGGATGACAAAAGGGTAGGTATTGTGGAATCATGCGGAATATCGGTATGAAAGGGGACCCGCTTAAATAGCAAAAAAAATCGACCGGTCCAAGGATGGGTGGGCTTCCGGTGGATGTGTGTAGGTTAACGAGGATGATTGCAACATCCGCTCCTGTCAACGTGGACTAGGGTTGTGAACCGCGCCTTATATATGAGCTAGCTGGGGCATTCCACGTTGATGGTGACAAAAGGGCGGATGCATTGATACGTGCACGTTACAATAAATTAATAATGGCGCCCAATCAAAAGCATTAGGATATGACATCAGCGCCTTAGGTTGGAATTGGCGCCCTTCAATGAGCGATTTTTTTTTCTTTGTTAATAACACCAATTCGGGTATAAAATCTACCATTGCTCGTTATCTTTAATAAAAAGATATATAAATATATTTCAATCTAAATTCAAATTATCAGAGATACAGTCGTCTCGTCAAACGGTGCTGCCTTTATGGGACCATTGCCCTGATCGGTGACTTGTATATGGTATCTGAACCAACAATTCAATCGCATCGGCATGGGATGGTGGAATCATAATGGTAGAATCTATTAATAGTCCTCAGATGGCATGGCTAAACAATGATTGTTAGGCTATAAGCATCTTGTGTACATCTATACATACATATCAAAATTTTTTTTTTGCATGCAATACAATATGCGGTTTATCTGAAGCAGGACGATTCGAAGTCCTTATTGGGCATTGAAATAAGTAGCTTCGAATTCGTAAACTATGGCGTTATGACCACAAGCAAGGAGTGGTGCAAGGCTTGTGTAGCATAATGCATAAACAACCACAATTAGAAACTTTTTTATTTTTTTATACAGTAGTACATACATCCACATAGGAACGTTATCATATACTCGAATGATTCCCAACAAGCACACATTTTTTTTGTAAGGTGCCCTAGTAGTTATTGGAAATAATCAAAAACAAATACAAAATAATTTCTAAACGAATTTAAAGAAAAAATAATACGAGATTTTAAAGTTAAAAAGGAAATAGTCATACGGAAGCTTAAATTTGAAAAGAAAATAATACGAACTTTTAAATTTGTTTGAGTTAAATTGCAAACGGATGAGGAATAGATATACCCCATATAGTACGCGGTCTAAAAATAAAAACGCAATCATGGCAGCTCAGAATGAGCCAACCCCCATGCTAATTAGCCAAAATGACCCTTCCTTTATAGATCTGTCAGATCGCATAGGTGGTGGTAATAAACCGGCAGCTACCGGCGGGGATGTAGGACAGGGAAAAGATAAACATGTCCAGGGCAATCTCGCCAATGCTACAGGAACAAATCCGAAACCACAAAAGGCCCCTCAACAAAACTCGAAAGAGGTAACCCCACCAACAAATTTGAACTTTCCTGAACCTAATCAGACCGACCATAGGGACCAAGTCCGCCCGTCTACAACCGATTATCGCGATCTGCGTAGCAACATAGCACCTATCTTACTGGAGATGATGACAGAAGCCAAAATGGCTATCATACAGGAAATGCGTGAAACCATACCAGAGTTGCTCGGCACAGCTCAAAACACAAACGGAGCATTGCATATGTCCGGGAGTGGTCAGGGTGCACGCAATCGTCGTAATAAAAGACGGAGACGTAACTCCAGTTTTGAGTCGATCGAATCCAGCCGTCTTAGGAATGAGTTGGCTATGCAGGTGAATCCAACCAATGCCAACATGAACAGAAACCATAAATTTCCCATGCCCAATGCAGCTACTCATGCACTCAATCTCAACGGGCCAACAACATTTCGCCAACCACCATTTTTAGAGTCAGGAGTAACCGCAGCTATCTCTACAGGACAAGGAGCAACTGGAACAACATCGGAACGAGAGAGAAGGGATCACAACAGATCTGAAATAAACATCATTTTCAAGGGCATCGTGACGCAATGTCAGTAGAGGATTTCATGTTCCGTTTGGAATACCTGAAGGATCAATATGGGGGGACATTTTACGCGACTTCCATAGACTGTTAAGCGGTGAGGCCAGAGAATGATATTGGCTGTTCATACGTTCCCATGGAAAAGTCGACTGGCCGGGCTTACAGTTTACGCTTCTGCGTCAATTCGCATCACAGCGCCCCGACTTTGAAATTTTGAGGGAATTGACAGATAGGAAACAGAGGTCGGGGGAAAATATTGATGAATACTTCCACGTAATAGGTACATTACGTTCGCGACTAAAGAAGCCTATCCCAGAATTCGAGATTGTTCGTCTTGTAAAAGGGAACCTTCGCGAATCACTAGCTAAACTAGTGTACCCTATTGGCGCTTATTCGTTGGACCAACTCAGGATGGAGGGCAAGGAAGCGGAACGTTGCTTTCTACGTCGTGAAAGGACGACACCCAATACATTTATGTCACGCCAACAAAATGTCGAGGAGATTATGGAGTTAGAAGAACATGAGAAATTTCCTCCCGGTGATGAGGGTCAAGTCACCGTGGAGGAAATACGCCACCAATCTTTAGCGAAACAGGCAGGCAACCGTAAAAAGGTTTCGATCTGGAATTGTTGTGCAGATGGCCACTTTTTCACAGACTGCATGTCATTGCAGCGTCGAATCTTCTGTTATAAATGCGGAAAGCTGGACGTGATCACCCCAAAATGTCCGGTGTGCAATCCGGCGGGAAACGCTGGACGGAACGCGATTGTGACGGGGGAATCGCGCTCCACGCAAACCTCGTCAAAGTAGATGCGACCACCAACACACCAACAACAGACCAATCTACAACTAACGGGTCGATTCTAAGTGTAACCGGACATTTTGTACCTAGAAGATTATCTAACCGAATATCGTAACCGTCGGTAATGTAGTTCATGTAACAGCGATTCGTGCATGGAAACACTGTCAAAAATTATAAATGCGCAAAAGTGAATAAAATCAAAATGCAGAATAAATTTTTTGTTGTTGTTGTTGTTGTAGCGAAGTGTAGCCCTGCCTAAATGTCAGACAGGGTCACCCCGAGTGTATTGCTCTTGGCCGGGTCGATATAAGAAAACGGCCCGGGTCGTTTCGTCACTATGGGTACAGCACAAGTACTGGTACCGTTCTCGTAGAACCGGCAATACAAGAAACTAGCCGTGTAGGCTATGTAGGTCATTTAGCGTTACCCAGGGTGCACCAACTGGGAGGCGACCTACTTTTACACCCCCAATTTTTTGTCGTTAACTAGTATGTAGTATGCTTATTATTTGTCGTTAACTAGTATGCGTGCAAAATTTACAAAACACGTGCTTTTTTTTCGCGGTTACGTGACGTTACCACCTATTTTGGTGGTTACGAAACTTTTTGACAGAATACCAAAAGGGTGTAAAGTTGACAGATTCTTTGTTTGCCGGTAAAGAGAATGTTGTTACATTAGAATTAGGGCGTAAATTTCGACTTTGATCAGCTATTGCTCAGCGATGGTGAGGTCCACCCCTACATATTTTAATTTCCTTTCGAACAAGGTATCGCTTGCATCCATCGCATTCGTATCATTGCCGAAAAGAAATTTTGAGTGAAGTGATATCTGAATGAATTACCGATATCTCGAAAACCAACCTACCCATACAAAATTTTTTAAAAAATATATTCACAGCTCGGCATACCAGTGCCAATTCACCGATATGCATGAATATCTTGGTATTTTTTCCAAATAATTATTTGTAAACTACTGTAATCATCAGGCAAAGAATGCGAAGATATGTGAAAATTTCGCTGTTATATTTTAATTTGGTTTTTTCAATTTTTTTTTTGGCTATTGAATTAAATGGTTAGAGCATGCTCCTAAAATATTAGGTTATCCCTCTTAATTTTGTGCTTTCGTCTGTACTCTGCGATGCTTGTGAAATCGCAGTGCTTGTTATATGGCATCCGCCTCAATGTCAAAAAGCATCGTGCGTTTTTATACGTTAAGTTGTCAAAAAAAGAAGGTGCATTAGACGGTTATTTGCCCTGAGAAAACCGTCTATTAGCGAAAATATAGATTGATTATTTAAAAGTTAGATTCGATTTTTTGTAAGAATTCCGCTAATTGAGTTATTTTGGAGTATTTCAGGTCATGTCAATATATGTTGTTGTTGTAACGAAGTGTAGCCCTGCCCAGCGTGTACTTTTCCTTAACCTAAATTGTCATCAATTTCTTCTAACGGGAGTCCTAGGAAACTTGCAGTTTCAACAGGGTTGGACCAGAGGGAGATGGGTGTTAGAAGAGTGGGCTCCGAAGAGCAGATAAATAAATGGTTGGTATTATGGGGTGACGAGCCGCATGCCGGACATTCATTCGGCACGTCTAGGTCTAGTCTGGATAAGTAGGAGTTTAACCTGCTACAGTATCCAGAGCGTAATTGAGCCAGAGTGACCCTTGTCTCTCGAGGAAGATGACGCTCCTCAGCCGCGACGCGAGGTGGTTTGGCGTGCAAAACGGCGTTCAGTGGACAGAGCGAGACATAAGACGCAACGGACGTGTCATGGATGTGCTTCAGGGCCTGCGTATGTACCTTTGGATCAAACGGCGAAAGTGTGAGGTGCCGGATCTCATCAAAATGCTCACGTAGATGTGCCCTTACGGTCCTAGGAGGTGGCTCATACTCAAGCAGTAGTCTGTTGGGATGTTGTGGTTTGCAACAGTTCAACAGGTACTGCTTGTTTAGCATTTCATTGTGCTCCAAAACTGGGAGCATTTCCACCTCATGATGTAAATGATGTTTTGGAGACATAAGGACGCATCCCGTGGCGGTTCTGAGTGCGGTATTTTGGCAGGCCTGCAGTCTTTTCCAATGAACCTCAGCAAGCCCCGGCGACCATATCGGCGACGCGTAATTCAGGATCGGCCGACCAATTGCTTTATAGGTTGCCAGCAACGTTTCTTTGTCTTTAGCCCAAGTGCTGCCGGCTAGCGACTTGAGAATTTTGTTGCGGCTTTGTAGCTTAGAGAGAATTGCGGTTGAATGAGCAGCGAATTTGTGCATAGGGTCGAAAGTTACCCCTAAGATTTTGGGGTGAGAGACAGTAGGTAATTTTTGATCGCCTACGTAGATTTCTAACTCCATGCCAACTTGCGCCGTCCAGGTCGTGAATAGTGTCGCCGAGGACTTCGTTGGCGACAATGTCAGGCTCCGGGCAGTGAAAAATTCAACAAGAGAGGGGAGATAACCATTGATCCTGGAGCATAGCTCATCAACGGAAGTGCCAGAAGCCAGGATCGTACAATCGTCTGCGTAAGAGACAATCGAGACTCCATCTGGTGGGGAAGGAAGCCTCGAAATATAAAGATTAAACAGAAGCGGGGAAAGGACACCACCCTGCGGTACCCCTTGTTTAATCTTTCTCGGTTTTGATTTTTTGTTTCTGAAAACTACAGACGATTGACGACCACTCAGATAATTGGCGGACCAACGCTTAAGACAGAGGGGGAGCGATGAATCTTCCAAATCGGATACCAGTTGTCCATGATTTACTGTGTCAAAAGCTTGAGACAGGTCAAGAGCAACTAGAACCGTCCTGTGATGAGGGCTTTTCTGGTTGAGTCCGTCAGTTATCTGAGTGTTAATGGCATTTAGAGCAGATGTTGTGCTCCGTATTTTTCTAAAGCCATGTTGGTGCTCGGCTAACCTCAACTTTGATGTGTAAAGAGGAAGTAATACCGCCTCCAATGTCTTCACTACTGGCGAGAGGAGCGATATCGGACGATAAGACTCCCCTACGTTAGCTGGTTTGCCAGGCTTTAGTAGTGGGACCACGACTGCCTGTTTCCATTTTTCAGGTATGACAGAAGTGGCCAGGGACAAATTGAAGACGGTAGTGAGGTATTTTACTCCCTCTTCGCCGATGTGTTTTAAATGCACCATGGCTATGTCGTCAGGGCCCATAGCTTTAGAGTTTTTGGCTTTCCTGATGGCCACTCGAACCTCTGTAGCGGTGATGGAAACGGGGGCATTGTTTTTGTGTTTATGCGCACACCTGAAGATCCTACGTCTGTCCCTGTCCTGTGCAGGGTGTGGTACAAACTGTCGGCAAAAGGCCTTTGCACTTTTCTTCGGGTCACTAAACGTCTTATCACCAAAGGTGATGTCTACGTTTTTTGGTGGGCCCGTCGAATTTGACAGGGATTTGACTGTGGACCATAATTTTCCAACACCGGTAGAGAGGTTACAAGACCTCAGATGCTCCTCCCATTTGGCATGTTTGTGTTCATCTACCAACCGTCTGATTTCCGCGTTGAGACCACTGATCTGTGGGTCTGCGGGATCGATGCTACGTATATGGTCACGTTCATTGGCCAGGGCTGCAGCTTCAGTTGGGAAGTTTGGCCGTATATTTTGTATTCTCCCAGCTGGTATAAAAAGGGCTGCAGCTCTATTTATGACCTTACGTATTTCCTTTTCACCTTGGCGTACGTCAGTCGGTATGGGAAGAGCACCAAAGGAGCTCTCAGTAAACTCAGTAAAGCCAACCCAGTCAGCCCTCCTGAAGTTTACGTAGGATCTCTTCTCAGAGGTGGTAAAATCCGGGGCACGATGATTGGCAGGTGATCTGATGCCAAAGCCACCATTGGGCGCCAGTTTATGCAGTTTATTAGACCCGGACTAACAATAGTTATGTCCGGGGAGCTACTGCAATTTACTGCCATCCTCGTGGGGGCGTCCGTGTTCACCGCGCAGAATGTGGAAGCGTCAATTTGCTCGGCTATTTCCCGTCCTCTGCCGTCAGCAGAATGGCGTGAATGCCACATGTCATGGTGTGCATTAAAATCGCCCATAATGACACGGTTATCGCCCCGTAGGAAATCGCTTAAATCAGGGCGATAACTTCTGGGACAACAGGTGACGGGAGGTATGTAGATGTTTATCAGCTCGAGATCAACACCTCCAGCTGAAATGACAATACCCTGTCGCTCTAAGGGTATGTCCTCTTGGTCGGTGTTGAATGCAAATTCCCTATACCGCACGGTTTGGTGGATGATGAACGCAAGACCACCCCCACCGTCCGTACGATCATGCCGGAGAATGTGGTAGCCACCACTCGCTCTGAGATCCGAGTGGGTGCCAAGTTTAGTCTCCTGGATTGCAGCAATTTTGATGGAGTTTTGCTGCATAAACTTGGTGATCTCCACAATCTTGCCAGTTATACCATTGCAGTTTAATTGCATTATTTTGAAATGCGGGGGAGAGGCAATGGTCACTCTGGGAGTCAGGGACTGGTGCGCTCGCCGTGGAGGTAATATGCTAGTCCGTGATCGTCGTCGCAGTCCTGAAGGCGACAAATTCCGCTCGTTGGGAAACGAGGTAGAATTTGTCGGCAATGTGGGCTGCACAGCTCGACAACACGGCGCAACATACGCATCAGTCCATAGATTTCTGTTTGCGAGCCCTGAGCATATGCGCAGGTGACATTGGCCAAGGCAGATATTGCACTTGACCGATGGCACTCTGGACGCATATATTCTGTGCCGACAAACAGTGCACATAGTGTGAGGGACCAGGAGCTGATGGCCTTGATTCACACTTGTGCCGGTACCGGAAGAAGTAGAAGGGAGGGGAATATTTTGGGGCGGGAGTTGTAGCTCAGCAGTGCTCACAACATCTATAGATGTGCTACGTAGGGAGTAGCTATGAGCTGCTGTGTGAGGTGTTAGCGCGCTAGGGCGCGAGCTACAACTGGGAACACACAATGTTTGCTGAGCAATAGATATATTGCGAAGGGGAGGCGATAGCGCTACGCCGGAGCGTCGCGAGCCACGGGGCGTTCTAAGACGTGAACAGCAAGGCGCCACGAAGGTTTTAAAAAAAACTAAGAGGCCGGTGTGTTTTTGGATCTAGTCCGGAGCAACTAGACTTGTGTAGCCAACCTTTACAAGATGTGCATTGCACCGAATGCGAACATCTGGTATAAATTTTCTTCCGGCACACGCAGCAGAACCATTCTGTTGGACCAGGGTTTAGCTCAACGCCAGACCGGAACAACAGAATAGGGAGCAGCCCTGCTGCAAGGAACTCCTCCAGGGATGACAATTTTAGGGGGAGGAATCGTGACACGTTAGACAGGGTCACTTCGGGTGTACTGCTCTTGGCCAGGCTGTAATAAAAAAAATACAGCCTGGGTCGTTTCGGTACGAAGGGTACTGCGCAAGCACATGTACCTTTCTCGCAGAACCGGCAGTACGTAGAAATATATATATATCATAAAAGTTTGTGTTGTTTGGAAAATTTCAAAATTATTCCTAATATATAAGAGACTACAATGAAAAGTTTGATGTACATAAGTGTCCAATTGACCACAGTAACATGTTTGAGAGTTGATTGCTTTAATTTTACATAAATATGCTTTATCATAAGTGAAACCAGTGAGGATTCTGTTTATTCTTTTAATTTGTTTGGGGGCTAAGGGACAGTTATAGAACCAAGTTCTTTTTTTACGTTTAGTATAAATGCGACCATTCAAGTTCGGTTTCAAGGTAGAAAAATTTTGAAAATCTGCATATCATTTATCTTTTATTAGATATTTTAACGGATAATTTAACATCTACAATTAAGTCACTGTCAACTGCATTTTTGGCTATTTCATCAGCCTTTTCATTGCCTTTAATACCCATATGACTGGGAGTCCATGCAATCGTAACATCATTAAAATCTCCTTGTTGCATCATTTTATGTATATCTAAAACATAATAATTGCTTGTAATTTTTTTTCCTAATAGTTTGCATGATACCAAACCATGGTTCAATTATAAGAAGGTTTGCTCTTCCCTTGACATTTATTATTGACACTCCCAATATGAAAATGTGTACGGGTTTCGTTTGCGAATAAAAAAGTAGGAATGTTTTTTTTCTTTCGTCAAGGAAATGGTAGTAGAAAAATCGAAGACGGAGGATATAAATTGTAATGCAAATAAAAAAATGCAAAGTAAACTAACACATTCGACGGGGCCAAAAAAAGTTTTTTTTTTTTTATTTCAAGGTATTTAATGCTCGGCTTACCCGAACTTAGACTTCCTTACTTGTTAAATTATTTTTCAACCCAATATTTATTATATTGATTTTATTTTTCAGAAAGGTGAAAAAATATTGCTGTAAAAATTATAGATCCTAACATTAAATTCTAGAGGTCTATCATCGCTAGTTTAGATTTCACAAACTTTACCTCATATTAAGAGTAAGAACTCGGAATCCCTTCAAAAGCTGCATAGCCTAAAATTTTCTCCGACTAGCCGTTTTCTAGTATTCTAGCCTCAAAATAAGTGTCGATTTCCTGGTCGATTATTTTTTCGCTCCTCCGTGTTAATAGTAATTGTGATTTTAAAGACCCATACACTAGAAAATCACTCTATAATTGCCTAGTAAGATCAAAGTTAGAATATGCCTCGGTAATCTGGAACCCTATTTACTCTTTAAATTCCGACAGGGTCGAGAGAATTCAACGCCGATTTACCCGGTTTTCTCTACAACCTCTTCATTTTGTTGAGCCATTCCCATCGTATGAGGCCCGTTGCCTTTTAATTAACCTTAAATCGCTTAAGTCAAGGCGCATAATGCACTCTCTCATGTTTGTTTATGATATTATTTCTGGCATGATAAATTGTCCCAACCTTCTTGAGCAAATTGGCTTTAATGTACCCCAAAGGGTCCTACGTACTCAACTTCCGTTTAATGTTAAAACGCCTAGATCTAACTATTTACTGTTTGCACCTATTACAAGGTCGCTTTTGGAATTTAATCGAATTTTTACAACTCTCGATCTAGATTTTGCTCAGTCTAGATCCATATTTTTGGCTAAATTGCAATCAATTTATTTTTAAGTGTTATTTAGTTTTATCTTTAAGATAATTTGTATTTCTAGTCTGTAAGGTTTTGTAACCATTGACTGAATAAAAATGAAATGAAATGAAATGAATGTCCGGACCCTTTCAAGGGACGGTGCCGCTGCCCGACTGGTTGATGTCCTCGTAGGCGCAAAGGCCGACATCACCGCCCTGCAGGAAATGCGATGGACGGGGCAAGGAAAGACGACCATCGGTCCTTGTGACGTATACTACAGTGGCCAGACACGCGGCAAAGCGCGTGGTGTAGGATTCGTGGTGGGAAAGAGACTTCGCCGCCAAGTATTAGCGTTCACTCCTGTGGACGAGCGTCTCGCTGCGATCCGCATCAAGGCGAGGTTTTTCAACATAACATTTATCCGCCTATGCGCCGACTGAGGAGACGGACGACGCAGAGAAGGACTCCTTCTACGATAAACTTGAACAGACTTATGATCGCTGCCCCCAGCATGATATCAAAATCGTGCTCGGCGACTTTAATGCCAAGGTGGGCAAGGAAGGAGTCTTTGGTCCTACAGTTGGAAAATTCAGTCTTCACGATATAACATCCCCCAACGGCACTAGGTTGATTGACTTCGCCGCTGCTCGCAATATGGTCATCAGTAGTACCAAGTTCCAGCATAAGCGAATACACCAAGCCACATGGCTGTCCCCTGATCAAAGAACTAGAAACCAGATTGATCATGTCTTGATTGACGGCAGACATAGCTCCACCGTTCTGGACGTGCGTACACAGCAATGGAAGCATATCTCTCACTCATTGCGTACCGTACTACATAAACACTAGAAAAAAATTTTTTTTTTTTGCTGTACCACTTTGAACTTCTAAATCACCCTGAACTATAACAGACACCCATCAATATATATATGCCAAAATGTTTATAAGAAATAGCACTTCCAAAAACTACTAAACATTTTTTTTCCAAATATCAATAAAAAAAGTTATTGCATTTTGAAGAAATGCATCGCAAAATTTTTAGGTTATTTTTGCTCATAACTTTGTAAATATAAAAGTGGCAAAAAAGGTTTGTATTGGTGAGTTGTAGACGGCTTTATTACCTAAGTAAATGCATTAAAATAATTTAATTATTTCTTCCGGTTTAGGAGATATATTCAAAAATCGAAAATCCGCTTATTTTCACTATAGCGACCGCGGGACACGCCCCCCAGTCCCGAAAACTCGGATTTAAGGTCACGGTTATGCCCTCTATCAAATGCAAAAAAAAAAAATTGCTGCCTATATGAAATGCAAAGTTAATGTCTAATTTTCCTGGAGTATATGAAATTTTAAACTATTAGATCGAGAACTAAGATTTTTTTTATTTTCTCCCGTGACACAACAAAACCAAGTAGGTTAGCTTAGGTTAGGTTGCAAGGGCAGGACAGAGTACACAGACCCTGCCCGACACTTTGCCACTAAAAAGGCCCATTGTGATACCCCATACGGTGTTCACCCACCTCCCTGCCCCAGAGATGCGAGAAGGTTATCCCTAAACGCCGGCAGCAGCCCGACCGCTAAACGAGTTCAAAGACCACCAAAAGGCTGTAAAGGACCAGTCCACGGTCATGCTACCGTCGACGCCAAGGAAAACAAACTTACACCCAAGGCAGGGGATCAAACCACTTCGTGGAGCCAATGAATTTGGATAACGCCTTTACTTCCATGTTAGATACCTCAGTGAGGTCGACGAGAAACGGTTGGCCAAGGCTAGCCAACCGTCGTCTGCAGAGCGCGGGACAATGACACAGCAGATGTTGAACACTTTCCTCCTCTTCAATGCATCTGCAGCTGCGACAGTAATCATTAGACATTACGCCCATTCTAGCACCGTGCGTGCCTATTAAACAATGTCCTGTTAGAACCCTTACTAGGGATGAAATATCCGATTTATTAAGAGACAGCAGGGAATTTGTACGTCCCTTGTTGTAAGAAGGCCAGGTTAGCCTTGATATTTCACATGTTGAGAGCCCTGACCAGAGCATATTCGCTATTTTCATGGTATTTGTGCTGACACTAAATTTAAAAGAGGCCATGGGTATGCCAGCTCGTCCGCTCTGCAGTTGCCTTCAATATTCCTGTGCCCAGGTACCCAAATAAGGCTAATACTGAAGTGCTGAGTCATCTCATTGAGAGATCTGCGACATTCAGTTAACGACTTTGCATTGTCGACGCATGAGTTCAAGGCTCTAAGTGCGGCCTGACTGTCTGAGAAGATGTAAATCCGTTTGTCATTTTGCGGCATGGACGCCAAGCTTTTCACAGCTTCGTGTATTGCCAGCATTTCCGCTTGGTACACGCTACAGTGGTCGGGGAGGCGGAAGGAGATCTCTAGTCCCAGGTCCGGTGAAAAGATACCTTCCCCTCAAGCTTGGAGCCATCAGTGAAAATATTAACGGCTCCTCGAACAGAATGTGATCTGTTGTCCCATTCCTGTCTTGTCGGTTTTAACACCTCGTAGTTTCTGACAAACACGTTATTTGACGCGCAGTAGTCAGTATATGGTGGTATGTTAACAGGAGCGTGAGTGCCCAAGGTTGTGGCGTGCCCACTTTGTCCATTTATCCAGACGCCGGTCTCCCTTATTCGCAAAGCTGTGATCACGGCTACTTCTTTCGCCACCAAATCGAGCGGTGGTAGATACAACATAGTGTTGAGTGCTTCTGGACCCAAGGGCCCCTGTTATGCAGAGTTCTGAACTCCTTTGGACTTTTTGCAGCTGCTTGAGGTACGTGTTCTTGGTCAGTGCAGGCCACCAGACCAACACTCCGTAGAGTAGAATCGGGCGAACAATGGCTGTGTAGATCCAGTGTACTACCTTGGGAGAAAACCCCCATGAAACACCAATTGCTCTCTTACAAGTGAACAACGCACACGTTGCTTTTTTAACTCGTTCTGTTATATTGTCATTCCAGAGTAATTTCCTGTCCAAAATAACTCCTAGATACTTGACTTTGTCACTGAATGTCAAGGTCGGGTTTCCAATTTTTGGTGGTGTAAGGTTAGGTATTTTGTACCTTCTAGTGAAGAGGACTAGTTCGGTTTTCTCGGGGTTAACCCCCAGACCTGACGACTTTGCCCAGTCACATATTTTGGATAAGGTCGTTTCCATCAAATTGCAGAGAGTTTGAGGGAATTTTCCCCGTATAATAACGCAGATATCATCGGCGTACGCGATCAGTTGGTGGCCTTCCGCTTCCATGAGGCGTAGAAGTTGGTTTACGGTAACTACCCAAAGTAGTGGTGAGAGAACACCTCCTTGGGGGGTACCTCTGTTAACGAGTCTATGAATCGAGTTTCCACCTAGCTCGGTTGTAATCCGTCTACTGGTAAGCAACTTACGAATAAACGTAACAAGACAGGTATCGACCTGCAGACCTGTCAACGCCGAGGTGATAGCATCCGGAAAGACGTTATTGAAAACGCCTGCTATAGGCGACGGCCAAAATCGCTTAGGCGGTTAAGCGCCAATAAATGATGATGATATCAAGGAAAGCCACCAACGTGTACTCCTTTTGGTTAAGCGACTTTTCTATAACAGATACCAGGGAATGCAAGGCAGTGTCGGTTGATCTACCTTTACTGTACGCATGTTGAGCCGGCGAAAGATGAGTTGATTCTATCGATCTTCTGACATAGTCCTCCAGAAGTCTTTCTAGCGTTTTAAGAAGAAACGAAGATAGGCTTATAGGCCTAAAATCGTTTGGTTTAGTATGAGATGGTTTCCCAGCTTTGGGGATAAAATCTACCTTAACCTCTCTCCATGAAGTGGGTATGTAGTTAAGCCTTAGACAACTTATAAACATAGTTTTCAACCAAGGCTTAATAAGATCGGATGTTTGTTGTAGCTGGGCCGGGAATATTCCGCCCGGTCCTGGCGACTTATTGGGCTTGAAGGTAGATAAAGCCCAGTCTAGCTTTTTCTCATCGGTGATTTCCTTTATCATTTCATCGGAGGGTATCCCTCCAGCGATCGTCGTAGTAGACATGTCTGTGCATGTCGGGAAGTGTGTATCCATGGTATCCGTCGTCGAATCAGTTAACTGCCCATCTGGCATTTGGACGTGGCTTAGTGTTGCCGGCGATTTTGAGAGCACTCTCCTCAGGTGCGCGGCACCAGATGTAGATTCAATTTCACTGCAGAAATTCACCCAGGAGGCTCGTTTGGCCTTGCGGATTTCCTTCTTGTATGTACTTAGCTTAGTTTTGTAAAGAGCCCAGGACAGTTCGCGGCACTTCTGTTTGGCTTTATTAAAGGCAGCCCTACATGCCTTTCTGTTACTTTCTTGATCGGACAAGCCTTATCGAAAGCAATCTTGCATTATTTATTAAAGGTGCTGACTAGCTCGTCTAGTTCATTACCATTTCTAGGTGTAGCCATTTTTTTTGATAAGTTTCTATCAATAAGCTTCTTGTAGTAGCCCCAGTTTGTCTTTTTTATATTTTGTATATGGACTTGCGTGCATATTTGTTATTCAGAAACTAATATACCTATGGTCTGAGAAGGAGTGTTCTTTTAAGACCATCCATGATTCTATGAGGTCACTGAAAGAATCAGTGACCAATGTTATGTCGAGTACCTCTTCGCGGTTCCTTGTTATGAAAGTGGGGTCATTTCATCTATTGCATATACATAGATTAGTACCTAATAAGTAGTTATATAGTGACTCACCTCGGTCGTTGATGTCAGTGCTGCCCCATTGTGTGTGATGGGCATTCGCATCGCCTCCAAGCACCATTAGGTTGTCTCGTGGACTGGTAGAACTCACGAGCTCCCTGAAGTTGTGTGGTGGTAGTGAACCTTCGTGATCATGGGCCAGATAGAAAGAAGCAAATCTGCAGCTTCTGCCCAACCCCTCGACGCTTATCGCTGTCAGATCTCCGTCACTAAATTGGAGTAGAAGAAAAGCGTTAATACTACATTTGGCTAAAATACACGTACTACGAAGCTTACCCTTGTCTTGAGCGCTGTAGAGCTTGTAAGTTGGAGTCCTCAAGCCACAGATCCTATTTGCAGTGATCCACGGCTCCTGGACTAGGATAATATCTACTCCACCTGCAGAAAGTTGGAGTAGAAGTGCAGCTGACGCTGCTTTACTGTAATAAAAACCAAGTAAGTACTTGGGAAAATAACTGAGACTTTTTGGTTTTGTAGGTATAACGGGAGACTACTTAACGCATATACCCAATCTTCTTCTTTTCGGCCTAATATTTTGGGAGATATCCCCGAAGCCAGTAGATAAATTAACCACATCCTTACTGCAGTACCTATTATCACCCTGGGCTAATAACTTGAACGTTGAGCCATAAAAACGAGTTTATTGACAACAACAATATGAATTAACTCAAAAAATGTCCCTTAAACTTTAGTTTATGAAAAAGGGGAATTTACCCAAAATTAGAGATTTTGACCAATTGCAGCATTTGCATGCTTGACCTGAGGCATGTCCAGTAAACTATAAAACTTGGCCATAAAATCCATGAGGTCAAAGCCGCTTTAAGACATGGAGTGCCTTTAGTAAAGTATGTTAAATGATCAGTAAAACATTTTCCGTAATGACGATTTTATACAAAAAATCGGCCTACTCGTATATACATACAGACTGAAAATTTACTATAGAAACTGTAGATTGAGATTCTACTGGCTTAGTTATGATCCCTCATATCAGTTATTATTGAATATCTGCAATCTACAATGATCTCTCCTATTACAATTTTTTTATATCTATACATTGTGACATTTCTTGTTGGTCTGGAGACATGTCGCACAATTTTTGTAGGCCAATATTACATGGGTAATCGAGATACACTTAGCTATCATTCGCCGGTCTTGGCCTACAGTTATTAAAAAAAATAAATGTTGACACCAAATTGACCACTTTGGAGCGGAGGTCTGGCTACATGTCGCACAATTTTTGTAGGCCAATAATGCTATTGAATCATGCCCATCACTGACAACGAACTGTGAAAAAATTAGCTTGATGTTAATAAATATTTTGATGACGTCATTTTGACATATTTAGGTTGTCGGTCCCACTTTATGTCGCACACAATTTGTAGGCCACATATATTCGTGAGTTGGTTACGACAGTGGCAGTTAGCGAAATAAAAATAAAACGGTTATTCATAAAAATTGTGTATGCACCAAATTGACATGTTCCACGCCCCCTACCTCCCAAGGGTGGCACTTTCCAGAATTTTCGAAGATAAAAAAGTTGGGCGTCTCGGCGAAAGGAAGTCGCTCAGAAAAACTTAGCTTGTTATTAATCAACAACACCATGTCTATGGGGGCTCTCGTACTATAATGCCAAGTCTTTCTGCGTAGGCGGCCTTCGGCCGCACTTATAAAAAATAACCCTGGGTTACGCCATGCCAAGTCAGGGTATGTGCCAAAACTACCGCCACGGTGAAGTCCTAAAAAACACTAGGTAAAACTATTATAATGGTAAAATAAAAAATCTGTATCTTTGTACATATTTAGTCAAGTGTTAAACTGAAGTTTGGGATGGAATGAAGTGGAATTAAGATAGTTATAGTGTTTTCTTTTCTGCACAAAAAGGTCGCCCTCATCGAATGTCCGCTAAAAGCATTGTGTACCAGTACAGCCTATGATATCACATTTGTTATTAACCACAACATCAAACAGGTGTTAATCTCATTTTCGAATTTTGACGTCTATGTAGAAGAGTTTACACTTGTACTGATACACAATGCTTCCGATTGAGAGCAACGTCAAATTCAATCACACTTTGTTGAATACATTTTGATTTAAATTAAAATTCATCAAATTTAACAACCTGTTTACCCGAGCCAGAGAACCTAAAATCTTTTATTTTTTGTAACAACCCAATAGAACTTGTAGCGAGATCTCCCCAAGCGAGAAATAAAAGATTACTCCCCATAACATGATTTAAAAGCAATAGGCGAGATTTTTTCCATTGTATGCTTCCATATTACTCTTTGGCAAGCGAAAGGAAAGATCTCCCCAAAGGATGGATAAAAGAGTACTCCTTTTGACATGACTTTGGAGCAATAAAAAATATTTCTCCACTCTGTGTTCTCACTTTGTTCATAGGGGCGGCAAAGGGAGGTTTCTCCAAATGGTGTGTCAAAGATTACTCCCTTTGGCATGATTTTGGAGTTGAATAAGAAAATTCTCCATTTCTACCTCTGTCTAACAGCTTTTCTAGTAAGCAGAATTTTTCTGCTAAGGAAATAAAAAAATTGTCAACAAATTTAAGAAAATTTTCAACGAAAAAAGTCGGGCTAATACGCGTATCGGGAAAAAACGCGATATCATTTGACAATAAATATAGTTTTTAAACAAAACGTTCACATCAAAGCGTCACTTAAGACGGCTTGCAAAAGCTGAACTTAATAAATATACACAAAATAAAAATAAAACAAATACTAAAGCTTGTGATGCATATTTTTCCTTTACAGGTGCATTAAAGGATAACGCAATAACAAATGACAGCTATGAAGGAGCTTTTCAAAGGGCATTGCACAAGCTAAATCAAGGCGAATTCATACAGGTGTGCTCGAGCGAATTCAGATCTACACACAGGCACACACTCCTTGTGGCTGTAAATGTCAGACAAAGCAACAACATAAGCAATTTGACAGCTACGATTTGATTTTCAGGGAAGAAGAAGAAACCATATGGTGGGAGGATGCCACCTGTAATGAATTCGCCTTGAGCTAAATCATATTTTTATAGAAAGACTTATAAATTAAAAAAAAATAATAATGAAGTACCTTTATAAAAATCTAGTTTTATAAAAACCCATGTTTTAAATATTCATATACTGTTAAATACTATTTTAAACCGTTAGTGTAAAAGTAAAAACACCTGATTTTACATATGTATGTATGCTTTTCATTCATGAACCAATTCCCAGTCGGGACTTTTGTGGCCTGTCTAACAAAAAAATAACTTTAAGTAAATTTATACAAATGGGTTTATAGCTAGCCCTAAAGTCATCCAGAAATCAAACAGATGAAAAAAAATTCTTTGACTTTGCTTCCATTTTTCGAACCTGACTTTTAGTTAACCTTAAAGTCATGCAGAAACAAACCAATTCATTTTTATTTCACCATAAAGTCATGCAGAAATATACTAGTTGAGAACAAACAATTTTTTAGGCTGACTAACAGCTAACTGCAAAGTCATGCAGAAAGCAACCAATTGATTTTTAGTTGGCCCTAAAGTCATGCATAAACCAACCAGTCGAGAACAAAAATATTTACTTTTGCCTAGTTTTTTCTTGGTTGACTTTAAGCTAACCATAAAATAATGCAGAAACCAAACAGCTTAAACTTTACTTTATTTTTTTTTTAGCTTTTTGAGTTTTTAAAAGCGTCAACTTTCAAATTTTTTTCATAAAATATACATACATAATTTTTTGGGAGATCATGTCCACAATTTTAATAGGTTCACATATTTAGGACGCAATAAGGACAAAAAAATACAAGGTAATTAGAAAGTGACCCAAAATAAATAGGGGTCTTCCCTCTAAATTTTTTTCATAGAAAACACAGGAAAATAACAGACTAATGTAAAATTTTTTTAATTTTTTATGGCAAATTTTCAAAACACAGAGAACACTCCAAATGTTGTAATTGTCAAAAAGAAATTTTATTTGAAAAAAAAAAATTTGTAATTTTTTTGAATTGTAAAAAAAATAATAGCGAAATGCCGAGGCTTACCGACAGCACCAGGGTAGTGCAAAATTTGATAGCAAATGCAGCCGTAAACTTTATTTGCCAAGGTAAAACACGCTGCTTTATTTAATAATGGTGTCTATACTCTGTTTTTATAAGGTGACGGAAACTTTTGGCCGGTGATGAACGAATTGACCGAGGACCTCATGGTAGCCTTAAGTGTTCGACGTGGAAGTTTCCAACACGTTCCGAAGTCGATAGAATGGAGAACAAGTGTTCTTCAAGAATTTGATGAAGACCGTTTCCGGCAGATGCTGAGGGTGTCAACCGATCAGTTCACCCTGAATCTATCGGTAATAAGTAGCAGTGAGGAATTTAATAATTCCCATTCGAAGCAGCAGTACCCACCAGAATTGCAGTTAGCCATTGTGCTATATCGTCTGGGCTCGTCGGGCGAAAATGCCGCAATCAGAAAAGTGGCCACCGTGTTTGGTGTTGGGGATGGCGAGACCCTCTACAAAATTACTCGCAGAGTTTTTCGCGCCATTTTAGAACTGCAATATAAATATATATTTTGGCCAACTGCTGCCGAAAGGCGAGAAATCGTGGCGAAAACGTACCACGAACTTCCGAACTGCATCGGGTATGTTGATGGCACTGAATTGAAACTTGCCGAGGCCCCAGTGACTAACCATAAGGTATATTTTTCAAAGAGCCGCATATACTCTGTAAAGGCGCAAGTTGTATGCGATCATAAATTAATAATACGCCATGTTACGGTTGGTCAGTTGGGAAGTGTCCACGATGCCCGGATTTTTCGGACAAGCACGATTTTTACAGACCAAAATGCGCATTTTTCCGTAGATGAGTAGTTAGCAGGAGATTCTGCCTACCCACTGCTAACCACCCTCATAACTCCATTCAGATCAAACTCTCGGCAATTGACGTATTCGAAACGTAAATCTTTTAATTTAGGTCTCAGCCGATTCCGCGTAAGAATTGAAAATTGTTTTGGATTTTTAAAAGAACGGTTTGGAAGTTTGAAGGAGTTGAGAATACGCATAAATGATGAAATTAGCCACAACTTAAGTTCAGAGTGGTTTCTGGTCTGCTGTATTTTGCATAATATATTAGCACCAACTACAGATACCGACGTCATTGCACCTGACTTGTTTGACGACGAGGTAAGAGATAATATTACAAATAACCGTACTCAAACGGCTGAAGCAGATTCCAAGCGCCTAGCAATATACAGAATTATGTTTGGCGATAATTAAAAAATTTTATTTCACAAAATAAAGGATTCCTTCTTTTAACTTTAAATGGACTATTCATCTGTAATATGTAATGCAATGCGAATGAAATTTTTTCAGATTTGAAAAAAGTTATTTGTATGTAGTTTGACAGATTTCGAATCGCATTTTTTATCGCATCGCAATACAGAATAAACCCCCTGGTGGTATATGAGATATTTCCGATGAAATTGGTAGAATCTGCAGTTAATTGTTTGCATATATACATTCTAGGGCCTATATAATTGACAAAATTGTTCATTGTTTATATTTGCATTCTATTTCATATCTTGCTATCCGTTCTTTCATTTCTAGTTCTAGTCGTTTGAGCTGCGCTTCCTCTTCAGTCCTTTTATAATCCAGCTCCAATCTTTTTTCTTCAATTATTATTTTTCTTTCCTCTATTTCCCTATCCTTTTCGTATTTAATAGTTCTACATTCAGCGTCTCTTAAATCTATTTGCAATCTCTTTTCCTCTATTGCATATCTTTTTTCATCCATTTCCGCATCCCTTTTGAGCCTTTTTTCTTCAAATTGAATGCGATCTTTCTAGATTGCGGAAAGCTGGCTTAGTGAATTAGTTGGAGTCCGGGAGCCAATTTTCTTTGGAGCGGTAGAAGACCGTGTGATAGTGGTTAAGTGGGCAGTCGAAGCTATGGTAGTTTGTGCGATGGTAGGTGATGCATTGGTGGGTGATGTGATGGTGATTGGTGCGATGGTAGGTGATGCATTGGTGGTTGATGTGATGGTGATTGGTGCGATGGTAGGTGATGCATTGGTGGTTGATGTGATGGTGATTGGTGCGATGGTAGGCGATGCGTTGGTCGCCGATACGATAGTGGGCGATGCATTAGTGGATGATGCGATGGTGATTGGTGCCATGGTAGGCGATGCGTTCGTCGGTAATACGATAGTGGGCGATGCGTTGGTGGATGTTGTGATGATGGGCGATGCACTGGTAGATGATGCGACGGTAGGATATGGTGATGGTATAGGCGATGCATTAGTGGATGGTCTAACGGAGTGAGGTGGTGATGATACGAGGGTGGCAGGTGTGGTGCTCAACGAGTCATCCATTATTATGTCGGGATCGAATATTATTATATCGTCAATGTTATCACAGTTGAAATTATTGTCGGTTTTTGTTGCTGTATTAACGATGTCGGTCGTCCTTATAGGCGGCTGGAATTTGACACTGCGTACTCCAAATACATCCCTCAGACGCTCATAATAGGGACACATTTTCGCCAATTTTGCTGAAAGTATAAAATTTAGGATGGTGTTTTAAAATGTAATGAATAAGGTTTTAAATGGGCTCAGTGACGCGAATGCATTCTCGAAACAATGTAGCAAAGATTCCACCTAAGATATGCATTCGTCTCTGAGGGTAAACACAAGAACGGTCCTACATTGATTCGCGAATGACTCCAAGCAACATATGCACATGCCTTTGAAGATGAACGACAATGATATTTTTTATGCATACCTTCTAGAGTGCTGCTATCTCCCTCAAGCAATCCTGCGCCTGTGGAATTAAGAAATTCGGTGGTTTTGCGGAATTGCGTCCTTAAATGGCGCACTTTCCCTCTTAAGCTTTCGGCAGAATCAGTCCGTCACGTACGTGCCGGAAAAGGAAGAAACTGACAGCCGAGTAGGATGTGTGTATTTTGCATGTAAAACGCTACATTGACAAAGTATCAGTCAACGGATCCGGTATCCTTCGCCAATTTTCTACTTTGACGGAACGTCAGCTGCGTGACAAATGTCAAAATAAATTTTACCGCCAATTTGACAACGGGATTGTGAAAATTGTGACTATAACAAGTATTACTTGAATATTTTCCATGTTTTTGACCGAAATTTTGCTTTTGTTATGTTTTTTTTAATAATTTTCGTTTTGCGCCAATTACTTTGTTGACATATCTGTGTACTTCAACATGACGTACGTCAATCGCTATGTGCCATCCCTGTACGGCACGTACGTTTTGTCACGACGTACGTCACGTACGTGACGTATTGACGGACTGATTCTGGATTCTGCCGAAAGCTTTACCATGTCCCACGTCGCGTTTATATTATATTTTTCCAGGAACCGCCTGTAAAAAATTTGTGCAGTGGGATCCTAAGAATTACATATATGTAAGAGAGGAGGCCAACAAAAACTGCAAACCTTACCTCAAATTTGGGCTCCTCCAGCAGGAAATCTATGACTGCCACTATCTCCGACTCTTTCCATTCTTTGTTGGGCTCCTGCCTTCTCCGCTTGGTCTTTAAAATTTCGATCCTGTTCATTTTGATTTTTTTTAAAAAACAATAAAAAAATTGGACTTGACATTTTTCCAATTTTGTCAAATTTTTTTTTTAATTTTACATGATTTTGGGTCTGGGAAATTTAAAAATATTTTACACCTGTATTTTGTTGTTGGATAAAAAAATGGTTGACAATAGTGTAGCAAATTCTTGTGTTTTTATGAAAAAAATTTAGAGAGAAGACCCCTAATAATTTGTGCAATAATAACAAATTTTTAACAGATTTAGAAATCACAGAAGATCTCGTTCTGTCACCTCCTAGTTGAAAAGGTTGTGCCCATCACCTCAATTGCGGTTACGAAATTCTATATGATCCCGAAAATTCGTCTATCAATAAAACATGTTGGTTTAATACCTACCTTTCAAAAGTTAAGGCTGATTTACACGGGTCGATTTCCTGGTCGTTTTTTTGTCTTTTCACTGCTTTCCACCTTCAAATACAAGAGTATATGAAGCGAATTGCTATCCACATGGTGGAACGACCAAATATCGATCTGTGTAAATGAGCCTTTAGGTTCAAGTGGCTGACGCATTTTATGTTAGCGAAAACGATGTATAATTAAGGCTGTCCGCAGACGAGGCGCATCGTCATAGACGCGTATTTGTCATTTCACTGAACATGCACGTATCGACTATATCCCTGTGTGCAGACACGAATCGACACCAAGCCTGGCTGCAGAAAGAAAACAGACAAAGAAATGTCAAAATTCAAATATTAATCAGTACATTTACCGAAGTTATGGCTGTCCATCTTCCCACCAATTAAAGAAATTTTGTGAATTTTCTCTTTTTCTTTTGAAAGCAACAATTAATTTTTTTTGAAAAAAGAAATCAAAGGTACGGCAAACAAAAATGAAAAACGAAAAAATGTAAACAAATGCTTCTTCTTCCTCTTTTCTAAGCGTACGACGCCTAGAGACCAGCATTGTCATACTCCGAGCAGCATGTAGCTTTAATGCTTTGCCACTTTCGTGCAGCTAACGATTCGTGTGCTCCTTTTCATTTAAATATATGTGTTCAGCAACAAAGCGTACAAATATCGAATGTAGCGTCTAATACGCGTCTATGACGATTCGCTCCGTGTGCATACTGGCTAAGCCTTTAATTAATATTAATGTTAACATCTACTGGATATGTATGCATTTATGCCACATTTTGTACTCAAAAATATTTAAATATACATAAACAATAAATATGGGAATGGGCCCATATAAAATTGAGTTAAGTTGTTAGTAATTTTTTAAATTTAATTTGATTTGCAAAAAATTTGCAAAAAGATATGGAAAGAGATTCGACCATAAGCTAACTTGAAGTAGGCGGTAGCTGAAGTATCCAACGAAAAGCCATCTGAAAAATGTCAACTAAAAATTATCTTAATATAGTTATTTTTAATCTGCCTTAAAAAAAAGGGTTTATAGTTGGGTAAAAGTCATTCAGGAAAAGACACAACTGACTACCTCCTAGGCCATCGCTATGTAAAAATTGTCAGTCTGTTCCATACAAAGTAGTTAGTTTTTCAAACAGTACTGGGTGCGATGTAGTCAACTTAAAATGCATTTGTGGTTAGCCAAATTCCCGACTGGGTTACTACAGAGCACGCATTCCGACAACCGTGTATTTGTAATTTAATTTGAGAAAAAAGTGTTTTTGTCAAATGACGTCACGGTTTTGAAAGCTTCAGTTTTTTTAACTGACTTTTCTTCTCATACTTTCATTTAATTGTTTTTTAAATGAAATTTTTCAATTAAAATTTTGTAAACAATCAATTTTATGAGGTTTTATAGCGATCTGTGCGCTATTTATGAAGCTGCTCGAAGCGGAAGCCGTGGTGTACAGGTAGCAGGTATACCGAAGGTCCCAGCTAAAATTCATCTGACCTGCAGGTTCCGTTCGGACTCAGCATAAGAGGTCCTGCCAATTTGAAAAAGATAGTAGAAATCAGCCGAAAACAAATTGGAAAAAGCCCGAATCTTCAGGAGATACACATATAGCGCCTTAATATTGATACACTATCCACTTAAAACCGGTTTTTAAAACACAACGTAACATAAGGTAGCAGGCACACCGAAGGTCCCAGCGGGTTAGGGGTTTAGAATATGCCCGAGGTAGGCATACCGGTCGTAAGAGGCGACTAATATGCACATAGGTAATTGACGTGCTACTCGATGGTTGATCTACGGATATGATGCCTCTCACCTCTCATTACCCATCTTCTCCTTCCTCATGGATGGAGGGATGCCATGACCTAGAAGGTTCCACTGGTCATACCAAATCGCTACCACGACAGTCGGGCAGTACCGCAAGGGAGTACCGCAGCGTACCGGGGTCATATCCGGCCAAGGACTGTCAACTTCGGCATCACTCCCCAAAACCTTCGGGGAGTGTTTTGTTGTTAACAACAACAACAACAACAAGGTCCCAGCTAAAATTCATCTGACCTGCAGGTTCCGTTCGGACTCAGCATAAGAGGTCCTGACAATTTGAAAAAGATAGTAGAAATCAGCTGAAAACAAATTGGAAAAAGCCCGAATCTTCAGGAGATACACATATAGCGCCTTAATATTGATACACTCTCCACTTAAAACCGGTTTTTAAAACACAACGTAACATTAACGCTTTATAAAAAGATTTTCACAAAAATTTGTTTACAAACAATTCGAATATTTTTTTTCATTTGTTTTTGTTTCCTTTCTCAGACATTTAAAGCCAAGCAAACAGGTTCTTTAAAACCGTGACGCCAAAGTTTTTTTTTAAATGCGGGATCTTGTTAATTGGTTCATGCTTTTCATTATTTACGCAATCGAAAAAACTTTATTTTGAATTGTTAGTGTAAAAAACACCTAATGTTATGTTCTTTCAATATTTTGCGTTTTCTTTCAGGGTTACGGTAATTTTGTTTTCCTCAGTTTTGTACATTCGACAGCTGGTAAATTTTTGTTTCGACTCTTGTGTTATTTCATTTCTCGTCTATTTTCTTTTACACATTTTGTTTTGATTAGACAATAACATATTTATATCGAAATTACCGAAACCCTGAAAGAAAACGGTATCCATCTTTTTCGTTGCTTCCATAACGAGTGGTGGCTCTTGTTGATATATTCTCTTTGCTTGAGGTATGATTGTATAAACATCTTTCATTGATCGTTTAGGAGGAATAAGAAATATATCCCTCATTACTCCCCTAGGAGGTTTCCTAAAACTATCCAAAACTCCCCCATCACTCTCTTGTGACTCATAAAAAGATATATGTAACAAAAACTCCCTTATTGTTTTTTGGGAGGTTAAAGGGAGTTTTTCAATTACTTCCTGCCTAGTACATACAATATTAAAAGGGAGTATAGAAATTGTATGCTTATACACAGAAGTATAGGGAGCAATCCAACAATCGCAAGGGATTACTCCGGGATTAATAAAACGATGCTCCTCTTCCTACTGGGAATTTTTTTTGTAAATGCTCTAACTTAGAAGAATTCTTGCGCTTAACTGACAGGTATCGACCTGCAGACCTGTCAACGCCGAGGTGATAGCATCCGGAAAGACGTTATTGAAAACGCCTGCTATAGGCGACGGCCAAAATCGCTTAGGCGGTTAAGCGCCAATAAATGATGATGATATCAAGGAAAGCCACCAACGTGTACTCCTTTTGGTTAAGCGACTTTTCTATAACAGATACCAGGGAATGCAAGGCAGTGTCGGTTGATCTACCTTTACTGTACGCATGTTGAGCCGGCGAAAGATGAGTTGATTCTATCGATCTTCTGACATAGTCCTCCAGAAGTCTTTCTAGCGTTTTAAGAAGAAACGAAGATAGGCTTATAGGCCTAAAATCGTTTGGTTTAGTATGAGATGGTTTCCCAGCTTTGGGGATAAAAACTACCTTAACCTCTCTCCATGAAGTGGGTATGTAGTTAAGCCTTAGACAACTTATAAACATAGTTTTCAACCAAGGCTTAATAAGATCGGATGTTTGTTGTAGCTGGGCCGGGAATATTCCGCCCGGTCCTGGCGACTTATTGGGCTTGAAGGTAGATAAAGCCCAGTCTAGCTTTTTCTCATCGGTGATTTCCTTTATCATTTCATCGGAGGGTATCCCTCCAGCGATCGTCGTAGTAGACATGTCTGTGCATGTCGGGAAGTGTGTATCCATGAGCAGATTCATGGTATCCGTCGTCGAATCAGTTAACTGCCCATCTGGCATTTGGACGTGGCTTAGTGTTGCCGGCGATTTTGAGAGCACTCTCCTCAGGTGCGCGGCACCAGATGTAGATTCAATTTCACTGCAGAAATTCACCCAGGAGGCTCGTTTGGCCTTGCGGATTTCCTTCTTGTATGTACTTAGCTTAGTTTTGTAAAGAGCCCAGGACAGTTCGCGGCACTTCTGTTTGGCTTTATTAAAGGCAGCCCTACATGCCTTTCTGTTACTTTCTTGATCGGACAAGCCTTATCGAAAGCAATCTTGCATTATTTATTAAAGGTGCTGACTAGCTCGTCTAGTTCATTACCATTTCTAGGTGTAGCCATTTTTTTTGATAAGTTTCTATCAATAAGCTTCTTGTAGTAGCCCCAGTTTGTCTTTTTTATATTTTGTATATGGACTTGCGTGCATATTTGTTATTCAGAAACTAATATACCTATGGTCTGAGAAGGAGTGTTCTTTTAAGACCATCCATGATTCTATGAGGTCACTGAAAGAATCAGTGACCAATGTTATGTCGAGTACCTCTTCGCGGTTCCTTGTTATGAAAGTGGGGTCATTTCATCTATTGCATATACATAGATTAGTACCTAATAAGTAGTTATATAGTGACTCACCTCGGTCGTTGATGTCAGTGCTGCCCCATTGTGTGTGATGGGCATTCGCATCGCCTCCAAGCACCATTAGGTTGTCTCGTGGACTGGTAGAACTCACGAGCTCCCTGAAGTTGTGTGGTGGTAGTGAACCTTCGTGATCATGGGCCAGATAGAAAGAAGCAAATCTGCAGCTTCTGCCCAACCCCTCGACGCTTATCGCTGTCAGATCTCCGTCACTAAATTGGAGTAGAAGAAAAGCGTTAATACTACATTTGGCTAAAATACACGTACTACGAAGCTTACCCTTGTCTTGAGCGCTGTAGAGCTTGTAAGTTGGAGTCCTCAAGCCACAGATCCTATTTGCAGTGATCCACGGCTCCTGGACTAGGATAATATCTACTCCACCTGCAGAAAGTTGGAGTAGAAGTGCAGCTGACGCTGCTTTACTGTAATAAAAACCAAGTAAGTACTTGGGAAAATAACTGAGACTTTTTGGTTTTGTAGGTATAACGGGAGACTACTTAACGCATATACCCAATCTTCTTCTTTTCGGCCTAATATTTTGGGAGATATCCCCGAAGCCAGTAGATAAATTAACCACATCCTTACTGCAGTACCTATTATCACCCTGGGCTAATAACTTGAACGTTGAGCCATAAAAACGAGTTTATTGACAACAACAATATGAATTAACTCAAAAAATGTCCCTTAAACTTTAGTTTATGAAAAAGGGGAATTTACCCAAAATTAGAGATTTTGACCAATTGCAGCATTTGCATGCTTGACCTGAGGCATGTCCAGTAAACTATAAAACTTGGCCATAAAATCCATGAGGTCAAAGCCGCTTTAAGACATGGAGTGCCTTTAGTAAAGTATGTTAAATGATCAGTAAAACATTTTCCGTAATGACGATTTTATACAAAAAATCGGCCTACTCGTATATACATACAGACTGAAAATTTACTATAGAAACTGTAGATTGAGATTCTACTGGCTTAGTTATGATCCCTCATATCAGTTATTATTGAATATCTGCAATCTACAATGATCTCTCCTATTACAATTTTTTTATATCTATACATTGTGACATTTCTTGTTGGTCTGGAGACATGTCGCACAATTTTTGTAGGCCAATATTACATGGGTAATCGAGATACACTTAGCTATCATTCGCCGGTCTTGGCCTAGAGTTATTAAAAAAAATAAATGTTGACACCAAATTGACCACTTTGGAGCGGAGGTCTGGCTACATGTCGCACAATTTTTGTAGGCCAATAATGCTATTGAATCATGCCCATCACTGACAACGAACTGTGAAAAAATTAGCTTGATGTTAATAAATATTTTGATGACGTCATTTTGACATATTTAGGTTGTCGGTCCCACTTTATGTCGCACACAATTTGTAGGCCACATATATTCGTGAGTTGGTTACGACAGTGGCAGTTAGCGAAATAAAAATAAAACGGTTATTCATAAAAATTGTGTATGCACCAAATTGACATGTTCCACGCCCCCTACCTCCCAAGGGTGGCACTTTCCAGAATTTTCGAAGATAAAAAAGTTGGGCGTCTCGGCGAAAGGAAGTCGCTCAGAAAAACTTAGCTTGTTATTAATCAACAACACCATGTCTATGGGGGCTCTCGTACTATAATGCCAAGACTTTCTGCGTAGGCGGCCTTCGGCCGCACTTATAAAAAATAACCCTGGGTTACGCCATGCCAAGTCAGGGTATGTGCCAAAACTACCGCCACGGTGAAGTCCTAAAAAACACTAGGTAAAACTATTATAATGGTAAAATAAAAAATCTGTATCTTTGTACATATTTAGTCAAGTGTTAAACTGAAGTTTGGGATGGAATGAAGTGGAATTAAGATAGTTATAGTGTTTTCTTTTCTGCACAAAAAGGTCACCCTCATCGAATGTCCGCTAAAAGCATTGTGTACCAGTACAGCCTATGATATCACATTTGTTATTAACCACAACATCAAACAGGTGTTAATCTCATTTTCGAATTTTGACGTCTATGTAGAAGAGTTTACACTTGTACTGATACACAATGCTTCCGATTGAGAGCAACGTCAAATTCAATCACACTTTGTTGAATACATTTTGATTTAAATTAAAATTCATCAAATTTAACAACCTGTTTACCCGAGCCAGAGAACCTAAAATCTTTTATTTTTTGTAACAACCCAATAGAACTTGTAGCGAGATCTCCCCAAGCGAGAAATAAAAGATTACTCCCCATAACATGATTTAAAAGCAATAGGCGAGATTTTTTCCATTGTATGCTTCCATATTACTCTTTGGCAAGCGAAAGGAAAGATCTCCCCAAAGGATGGATAAAAGAGTACTCCTTTTGACATGACTTTGGAGCAATAAAAAATATTTCTCCACTCTGTGTTCTCACTTTGTTCATAGGGGCGGCAAAGGGAGGTTTCTCCAAATGGTGTGTCAAAGATTACTCCCTTTGGCATGATTTTGGAGTTGAATAAGAAAATTCTCCATTTCTACCTCTGTCTAACAGCTTTTCTAGTAAGCAGAATTTTTCTGCTAAGGAAATAAAAAAATTGTCAACAAATTTAAGAAAATTTTCAACGAAAAAAGTCGGGCTAATACGCGTATCGGGAAAAAACGCGATATCATTTGACAATAAATATAGTTTTTAAACAAAACGTTCACATCAAAGCGTCACTTAAGACGGCTTGCAAAAGCTGAACTTAATAAATATACACAAAATAAAAATAAAACAAATACTAAAGCTTGTGATGCATATTTTTCCTTTACAGGTGCATTAAAGGATAACGCAATAACAAATGACAGCTATGAAGGAGCTTTTCAAAGGGCATTGCACAAGCTAAATCAAGGCGAATTCATACAGGTGTGCTCGAGCGAATTCAGATCTACACACAGGCACACACTCCTTGTGGCTGTAAATGTCAGACAAAGCAACAACATAAGCAATTTGACAGCTACGATTTGATTTTCAGGGAAGAAGAAGAAACCATATGGTGGGAGGATGCCACCTGTAATGAATTCGCCTTGAGCTAAATCATATTTTTATAGAAAGACTTATAAATTAAAAAAAAATAATAATGAAGTACCTTTATAAAAATCTAGTTTTATAAAAACCCATGTTTTAAATATTCATATACTGTTAAATACTATTTTAAACCGTTAGTGTAAAAGTAAAAACACCTGATTTTACATATGTATGTATGCTTTTCATTCATGAACCAATTCCCAGTCGGGACTTTTGTGGCCTGTCTAACAAAAAAATAACTTTAAGTAAATTTATACAAATGGGTTTATAGCTAGCCCTAAAGTCATCCAGAAATCAAACAGATGAAAAAAAATTCTTTGACTTTGCTTCCATTTTTCGAACCTGACTTTTAGTTAACCTTAAAGTCATGCAGAAACAAACCAATTCATTTTTATTTCACCATAAAGTCATGCAGAAATATACTAGTTGAGAACAAACAATTTTTTAGGCTGACTAACAGCTAACTGCAAAGTCATGCAGAAAGCAACCAATTGATTTTTAGTTGGCCCTAAAGTCATGCATAAACCAACCAGTCGAGAACAAAAATATTTACTTTTGCCTAGTTTTTTCTTGGTTGACTTTAAGCTAACCATAAAATAATGCAGAAACCAAACAGCTTAAACTTTACTTTATTTTTTTTTTAGCTTTTTGAGTTTTTAAAAGCGTCAACTTTCAAATTTTTTTCATAAAATATACATACATAATTTTTTGGGAGATCATGTCCACAATTTTAATAGGTTCACATATTTAGGACGCAATAAGGACAAAAAAATACAAGGTAATTAGAAAGTGACCCAAAATAAATAGGGGTCTTCCCTCTAAATTTTTTTCATAGAAAACACAGGAAAATAACAGACTAATGTAAAATTTTTTTAATTTTTTATGGCAAATTTTCAAAACACAGAGAACACTCCAAATGTTGTAATTGTCAAAAAGAAATTTTATTTGAAAAAAAAAAATTTGTAATTTTTTTGAATTGTAAAAAAAATAATAGCGAAATGCCGAGGCTTACCGACAGCACCAGGGTAGTGCAAAATTTGATAGCAAATGCAGCCGTCAACTTTATTTGCCAAGGTAAAACACGCTGCTTTATTTAATAATGGTGTCTATACTCTGTTTTTATAAGGTGACGGAAACTTTTGGCCGGTGATGAACGAATTGACCGAGGACCTCATGGTAGCCTTAAGTGTTCGACGTGGAAGTTTCCAACACGTTCCGAAGTCGATAGAATGGAGAACAAGTGTTCTTCAAGAATTTGATGAAGACCGTTTCCGGCAGATGCTGAGGGTGTCAACCGATCAGTTCACCCTGAATCTATCGGTAATAAGTAGCAGTGAGGAATTTAATAATTCCCATTCGAAGCAGCAGTACCCACCAGAATTGCAGTTAGCCATTGTGCTATATCGTCTGGGCTCGTCGGGCGAAAATGCCGCAATCAGAAAAGTGGCCACCGTGTTTGGTGTTGGGGATGGCGAGACCCTCTACAAAATTACTCGCAGAGTTTTTCGCGCCATTTTAGAACTGCAATATAAATATATATTTTGGCCAACTGCTGCCGAAAGGCGAGAAATCGTGGCGAAAACGTACCACGAACTTCCGAACTGCATCGGGTATGTTGATGGCACTGAATTGAAACTTGCCGAGGCCCCAGTGACTAACCATAAGGTATATTTTTCAAAGAGCCGCATATACTCTGTAAAGGCGCAAGTTGTATGCGATCATAAATTAATAATACGCCATGTTACGGTTGGTCAGTTGGGAAGTGTCCACGATGCCCGGATTTTTCGGACAAGCACGATTTTTACAGACCAAAATGCGCATTTTTCCGTAGATGAGTAGTTAGCAGGAGATTCTGCCTACCCACTGCTAACCACCCTCATAACTCCATTCAGATCAAACTCTCGGCAATTGACGTATTCGAAACGTAAATCTTTTAATTTAGGTCTCAGCCGATTCCGCGTAAGAATTGAAAATTGTTTTGGATTTTTAAAAGAACGGTTTGGAAGTTTGAAGGAGTTGAGAATACGCATAAATGATGAAATTAGCCACAACTTAAGTTCAGAGTGGTTTCTGGTCTGCTGTATTTTGCATAATATATTAGCACCAACTACAGATACCGACGTCATTGCACCTGACTTGTTTGACGACGAGGTAAGAGATAATATTACAAATAACCGTACTCAAACGGCTGAAGCAGATTCCAAGCGCCTAGCAATATACAGAATTATGTTTGGCGATAATTAAAAAATTTTATTTCACAAAATAAAGGATTCCTTCTTTTAACTTTAAATGGACTATTCATCTGTAATATGTAATGCAATGCGAATGAAATTTTTTCAGATTTGAAAAAAGTTATTTGTATGTAGTTTGACAGATTTCGAATCGCATTTTTTATCGCATCGCAATACAGAATAAACCCCCTGGTGGTATATGAGATATTTCCGATGAAATTGGTAGAATCTGCAGTTAATTGTTTGCATATATACATTCTAGGGCCTATATAATTGACAAAATTGTTCATTGTTTATATTTGCATTCTATTTCATATCTTGCTATCCGTTCTTTCATTTCTAGTTCTAGTCGTTTGAGCTGCGCTTCCTCTTCAGTCCTTTTATAATCCAGCTCCAATCTTTTTTCTTCAATTATTATTTTTCTTTCCTCTATTTCCCTATCCTTTTCGTATTTAATAGTTCTACATTCAGCGTCTCTTAAATCTATTTGCAATCTCTTTTCCTCTATTGCATATCTTTTTTCATCCATTTCCGCATCCCTTTTGAGCCTTTTTTCTTCAAATTGAATGCGATCTTTCTAGATTGCGGAAAGCTGGCTTAGTGAATTAGTTGGAGTCCGGGAGCCAATTTTCTTTGGAGCGGTAGAAGACCGTGTGATAGTGGTTAAGTGGGCAGTCGAAGCTATGGTAGTTTGTGCGATGGTAGGTGATGCATTGGTGGGTGATGTGATGGTGATTGGTGCGATGGTAGGTGATGCATTGGTGGTTGATGTGATGGTGATTGGTGCGATGGTAGGTGATGCATTGGTGGTTGATGTGATGGTGATTGGTGCGATGGTAGGCGATGCGTTGGTCGCCGATACGATAGTGGGCGATGCATTAGTGGATGATGCGATGGTGATTGGTGCCATGGTAGGCGATGCGTTCGTCGGTAATACGATAGTGGGCGATGCGTTGGTGGATGTTGTGATGATGGGCGATGCACTGGTAGATGATGCGACGGTAGGATATGGTGATGGTATAGGCGATGCATTAGTGGATGGTCTAACGGAGTGAGGTGGTGATGATACGAGGGTGGCAGGTGTGGTGCTCAACGAGTCATCCATTATTATGTCGGGATCGAATATTATTATATCGTCAATGTTATCACAGTTGAAATTATTGTCGGTTTTTGTTGCTGTATTAACGATGTCGGTCGTCCTTATAGGCGGCTGGAATTTGACACTGCGTACTCCAAATACATCCCTCAGACGCTCATAATAGGGACACATTTTCGCCAATTTTGCTGAAAGTATAAAATTTAGGATGGTGTTTTAAAATGTAATGAATAAGGTTTTAAATGGGCTCAGTGACGCGAATGCATTCTCGAAACAATGTAGCAAAGATTCCACCTAAGATATGCATTCGTCTCTGAGGGTAAACACAAGAACGGTCCTACATTGATTCGCGAATGACTCCAAGCAACATATGCACATGCCTTTGAAGATGAACGACAATGATATTTTTTATGCATACCTTCTAGAGTGCTGCTATCTCCCTCAAGCAATCCTGCGCCTGTGGAATTAAGAAATTCGGTGGTTTTGCGGAATTGCGTCCTTAAATGGCGCACTTTCCCTCTTAAGCTTTCGGCAGAATCAGTCCGTCACGTACGTGCCGGAAAAGGAAGAAACTGACAGCCGAGTAGGATGTGTGTATTTTGCATGTAAAACGCTACATTGACAAAGTATCAGTCAACGGATCCGGTATCCTTCGCCAATTTTCTACTTTGACGGAACGTCAGCTGCGTGACAAATGTCAAAATAAATTTTACCGCCAATTTGACAACGGGATTGTGAAAATTGTGACTATAACAAGTATTACTTGAATATTTTCCATGTTTTTGACCGAAATTTTGCTTTTGTTATGTTTTTTTTAATAATTTTCGTTTTGCGCCAATTACTTTGTTGACATATCTGTGTACTTCAACATGACGTACGTCAATCGCTATGTGCCATCCCTGTACGGCACGTACGTTTTGTCACGACGTACGTCACGTACGTGACGTATTGACGGACTGATTCTGGATTCTGCCGAAAGCTTTACCATGTCCCACGTCGCGTTTATATTATATTTTTCCAGGAACCGCCTGTAAAAAATTTGTGCAGTGGGATCCTAAGAATTACATATATGTAAGAGAGGAGGCCAACAAAAACTGCAAACCTTACCTCAAATTTGGGCTCCTCCAGCAGGAAATCTATGACTGCCACTATCTCCGACTCTTTCCATTCTTTGTTGGGCTCCTGCCTTCTCCGCTTGGTCTTTAAAATTTCGATCCTGTTCATTTTGATTTTTTTTAAAAAACAATAAAAAAATTGGACTTGACATTTTTCCAATTTTGTCAAATTTTTTTTTTAATTTTACATGATTTTGGGTCTGGGAAATTTAAAAATATTTTACACCTGTATTTTGTTGTTGGATAAAAAAATGGTTGACAATAGTGTAGCAAATTCTTGTGTTTTTATGAAAAAAATTTAGAGAGAAGACCCCTAATAATTTGTGCAATAATAACAAATTTTTAACAGATTTAGAAATCACAGAAGATCTCGTTCTGTCACCTCCTAGTTGAAAAGGTTGTGCCCATCACCTCAATTGCGGTTACGAAATTCTATATGATCCCGAAAATTCGTCTATCAATAAAACATGTTGGTTTAATACCTACCTTTCAAAAGTTAAGGCTGATTTACACGGGTCGATTTCCTGGTCGTTTTTTTGTCTTTTCACTGCTTTCCACCTTCAAATACAAGAGTATATGAAGCGAATTGCTATCCACATGGTGGAACGACCAAATATCGATCTGTGTAAATGAGCCTTTAGGTTCAAGTGGCTGACGCATTTTATGTTAGCGAAAACGATGTATAATTAAGGCTGTCCGCAGACGAGGCGCATCGTCATAGACGCGTATTTGTCATTTCACTGAACATGCACGTATCGACTATATCCCTGTGTGCAGACACGAATCGACACCAAGCCTGGCTGCAGAAAGAAAACAGACAAAGAAATGTCAAAATTCAAATATTAATCAGTACATTTACCGAAGTTATGGCTGTCCATCTTCCCACCAATTAAAGAAATTTTGTGAATTTTCTCTTTTTCTTTTGAAAGCAACAATTAATTTTTTTTGAAAAAAGAAATCAAAGGTACGGCAAACAAAAATGAAAAACGAAAAAATGTAAACAAATGCTTCTTCTTCCTCTTTTCTAAGCGTACGACGCCTAGAGACCAGCATTGTCATACTCCGAGCAGCATGTAGCTTTAATGCTTTGCCACTTTCGTGCAGCTAACGATTCGTGTGCTCCTTTTCATTTAAATATATGTGTTCAGCAACAAAGCGTACAAATATCGAATGTAGCGTCTAATACGCGTCTATGACGATTCGCTCCGTGTGCATACTGGCTAAGCCTTTAATTAATATTAATGTTAACATCTACTGGATATGTATGCATTTATGCCACATTTTGTACTCAAAAATATTTAAATATACATAAACAATAAATATGGGAATGGGCCCATATAAAATTGAGTTAAGTTGTTAGTAATTTTTTAAATTTAATTTGATTTGCAAAAAATTTGCAAAAAGATATGGAAAGAGATTCGACCATAAGCTAACTTGAAGTAGGCGGTAGCTGAAGCATCCAACGAAAAGCCATCTGAAAAATGTCAACTAAAAATTATCTTAATATAGTTATTTTTAATCTGCCTTAAAAAAAAGGGTTTATAGTTGGGTAAAAGTCATTCAGGAAAAGACACAACTGACTACCTCCTAGGCCATCGCTATGTAAAAATTGTCAGTCTGTTCCATACAAAGTAGTTAGTTTTTCAAACAGTACTGGGTGCGATGTAGTCAACTTAAAATGCATTTGTGGTTAGCCAAATTCCCGACTGGGTTACTACAGAGCACGCATTCCGACAACCGTGTATTTGTAATTTAATTTGAGAAAAAAGTGTTTTTGTCAAATGACGTCACGGTTTTGAAAGCTTCAGTTTTTTTAACTGACTTTTCTTCTCATACTTTCATTTAATTGTTTTTTAAATGAAATTTTTCAATTAAAATTTTGTAAACAATCAATTTTATGAGGTTTTATAGCGATCTGTGCGCTATTTATGAAGCTGCTCGAAGCGGAAGCCGTGGTGTACAGGTAGCAGGTATACCGAAGGTCCCAGCTAAAATTCATCTGACCTGCAGGTTCCGTTCGGACTCAGCATAAGAGGTCCTGCCAATTTGAAAAAGATAGTAGAAATCAGCCGAAAACAAATTGGAAAAAGCCCGAATCTTCAGGAGATACACATATAGCGCCTTAATATTGATACACTATCCACTTAAAACCGGTTTTTAAAACACAACGTAACATAAGGTAGCAGGCACACCGAAGGTCCCAGCGGGTTAGGGGTTTAGAATATGCCCGAGGTAGGCATACCGGTCGTAAGAGGCGACTAATATGCACATAGGTAATTGACGTGCTACTCGATGGTTGATCTACGGATATGATGCCTCTCACCTCTCATTACCCATCTTCTCCTTCCTCGTGGATGGAGGGATGCCATGACCTAGAAGGTTCCACTGGTCATACCAAATCGCTACCACGACAGTCGGGCAGTACCGCAAGGGAGTACCGCAGCGTACCGGGGTCATATCCGGCCAAGGACTGTCAACTTCGGCATCACTCCCCAAAACCTTCGGGGAGTGTTTTGTTGTTAACAACAACAACAACAACAAGGTCCCAGCTAAAATTCATCTGACCTGCAGGTTCCGTTCGGACTCAGCATAAGAGGTCCTGACAATTTGAAAAAGATAGTAGAAATCAGCTGAAAACAAATTGGAAAAAGCCCGAATCTTCAGGAGATACACATATAGCGCCTTAATATTGATACACTCTCCACTTAAAACCGGTTTTTAAAACACAACGTAACATTAACGCTTTATAAAAAGATTTTCACAAAAATTTGTTTACAAACAATTCGAATATTTTTTTTCGTTTGTTTTTGTTTCCTTTCTCAGACATTTAAAGCCAAGCAAACAGGTTCTTTAAAACCGTGACGCCAAAGTTTTTTTTTAAATGCGGGATCTTGTTAATTGGTTCATGCTTTTCATTATTTACGCAATCGAAAAAACTTTATTTTGAATTGTTAGTGTAAAAAACACCTAATGTTATGTTCTTTCAATATTTTGCGTTTTCTTTCAGGGTTACGGTAATTTTGTTTTCCTCAGTTTTGTACATTCGACAGCTGGTAAATTTTTGTTTCGACTCTTGTGTTATTTCATTTCTCGTCTATTTTCTTTTACACATTTTGTTTTGATTAGACAATAACATATTTATATCGAAATTACCGAAACCCTGAAAGAAAACGGTATCCATCTTTTTCGTTGCTTCCATAACGAGTGGTGGCTCTTGTTGATATATTCTCTTTGCTTGAGGTATGATTGTATAAACATCTTTCATTGATCGTTTAGGAGGAATAAGAAATATATCCCTCATTACTCCCCTAGGAGGTTTCCTAAAACTATCCAAAACTCCCCCATCACTCTCTTGTGACTCATAAAAAGATATATGTAACAAAAACTCCCTTATTGTTTTTTGGGAGGTTAAAGGGAGTTTTTCAATTACTTCCTGCCTAGTACATACAATATTAAAAGGGAGTATAGAAATTGTATGCTTATACACAGAAGTATAGGGAGCAATCCAACAATCGCAAGGGATTACTCCGGGATTAATAAAACGATGCTCCTCTTCCTACTGGGAATTTTTTTTGTAAATGCTCTAACTTAGAAGAATTCTTGCGCTTAACTGGAAGCTATGCAGCCATTTTTTATTTCGAAGATGTTACGTGGTAGCTTTTCAATTCCATGTTTTATTGGCCATGACATTCCGCCTTCTTAAAATTTCCCAGTATTTATCGATTCGATTGAAAACAAACATAAATAGGCTATTAAAAGAATTTCTATGAAAAAATGTGACTGAAGATTTGATGAAATTAATATTTTCATGTAAGTGCAATTCCTAGCCATGTAAAAATGCAATACCCACAAACAAAACGATTTCGAATGATTTGGGTACAGTGTTTTTTGTTATATTAAACAATTTTTGGTCACCAAATTCGAAAATACTAAACCTAACCAAACAAATTTGTAATTCATGCCTTCACAGTTATGACGCCATGCCGTTTCGTTTCGTTTTATTTTCACCTCGAAACTCAACGTCCTCACACGTTCGGCGAAAACCCACGCTAGATGGCTGATTAAATGCATAATAAATAATGTAAGTGCTTTGGTGTTTTAAAAAGATTGAAATACAAAAAAATAACATTTAACTAAATATTTAAAAAGTTCTTTGTGTCGGTAAGTTTCCGTTCGATTTGCTTTTCAACCATCCAAAGAGAAAAAGGTTTAGTTGGTTGTATTTTTTTTTACCATTGATAATGTAGTGCTTGCAATGTACGAGCGTTCATATTCGTATCGACATACATGCCTGCATACCCAAGTGCAAATATGTATGAATGTATGTAGTATGTGTTTACATATATGTAATACCAATAAGTATTGTGTTGTGTTCAGTATGTTCTTATTCGTTCACTTCGTTCTTTTTTGCTTGAGATACATAGAAAGTATCTAATAATTTCGCATCTAAAGTTAGTGATCCCCGTTGATAACGTGTTCCAAAGCATACAAAACATTTACTTATTGATAGGTATGTAAATTATATATTTGGATGTTACCATAGGCTGTGTGCCAAACGGTTTAAAAAAGCAAATTTTGACAGAGCGATGTTAAATTCTGACAGTTATCGTGGTGAATATGAACGTCAGAATTTGCCCTAGCCCTGGGGGCTAGCACAGGGATGCATGTGCTGTTAACATTCATATTATTTCACATAAATTTATGTTCACATGCGTTATTTAACACTAAAATATAATATAATGCGAATAATACGCAATATAAATGCATGAAAAACACGTAGGTTAGGTTAGGTTGAAGTGGCTGCCGCAAAGGCACACCTAGGCCAGTATTAAAAGGCCCGTTGTGATACCATCAACACTAGGAAAGTCAGTCCCGGGACCCAGCCATATGGAAAATCCCAGTGCTATTGGGACTCTCCACATAGCCGAATCCCGGGGCTGACACTCCTAAAACCGACACCGTTACACCTCCTCGAACCATTTAGATGACTTGATGAAAGCCATCAAGTCCTTTATGTCCAGCTCCGCTACCTGGCGTAAGCTATCCAGGAAGGGAACTCCGAAAAAGCGCCTTCTCGCGCCGCTTAAAGCCGGGCAGTTGCAGATGAGATGCTCCACCGTTTCCTCCTCCTCATCATCTTTGCAACTCCTACAGCATCGTCGGTAGGGTACACCCAGCCTTACTGCGTGCCTTCCAATAAGGCAGTGCCCGGTTAAAACCCCTATTAATATAGATATATCCCTTCTTCTTAGGGTGTAAATATATTTAGATCTTTTAATATCCCATTTTGGCCAGGATTGTTTGGATACTCGGCACCCTGGCGATAAAAGCCATCTTTCATTGGCTTGTCGGAGTGTATGCTCCTTCAGCATTAGCTTGCATGTGGCAAAGGGCATACCTAAGCGTTCTTTATCCTGAAGAACCTGCTTGGTCGTGCCCTGCCTAGCAAGTTCGTCTGCCCTACAGTTTCCCTCAATGTCCCTGTGTCCCGGGACCCATGTGAGGCTCACGCGGTTCTGTTGGGCCATCTCCTGAAGAGATCGACGACAGCTGAGCGTCAGTTCAGAGTTGAACAAGTAAGAGCCAAGGGATTTGACTGCCGCTTGGCTATCGCTGAAAATAACGATATTCTGTCCGATAGCGTGTTGCCCTATCCAAGCCGCGGCGTCCATGATTGCTGAGACCTCAGCCTGGAAGACGCTGCAATGATCAGGCAGTCTGAAGGAAAGCTCAAGGTCCAGATCCTTGGAATAAATCCCTCCTCCAACTCTGCCGTCCAACTTCGAACCGTCGGTGTATATGGAAATGCCGCCATTAGTAGCAGGACACCGATCCGTCCTCTCCCAGTCTTCCCTGCTGGGAATGTTTATTCTGAACCAGCTATCTCGGACTGTTGTGGTTGCACAACGGTCCGTGCTCGGAGGGAGAAAGCTGTAAGAATCCAGAATACCGGAGTGTCCAGTAGTGCCTGCGCCCCAGCCGGAAGTTTCCCTTAGACGCAGAGCCGATGCTGCCGCTGCCCGGTACCCTTCCAGATCGAGTGGCAAAATGCCAAGAATGGCCTGGAGAGCTTCGTTGGGCGTTGTTCTCAACGCGCCGCTTATACAGATCATGCTAGATCTGTGGACTTTACCTAACAGGTTTAGGTTGGCTGCCTTGCTCAGCGCAGGCCACCATACCACGACTCCATACAGCATAATTGGCCGGATTATCGCAGTGTAAATCCATCTGCAGATTTTGGGACTGAGCCCCCATTTTTTGCCAATGGCTCTTTTATAGGTGTAAAGTGCAATGCACGCTTTCCTCTGGCGCTGGATGACATTCTCCTTCCAGTTAAGCTTTCTATCCAGAACTATGCCTAGGAATTTGGCTTTGTCAGCCAAGTTCAGGCGCACGCCATTTAGTTCTGGTAGGCTTAGCGTTGGTATTTTGTACCGGTTAGTATAAAGGACAAGCTCCACTTTTCCCGGGTTGATATTAAGTCCGCAGCGAGATGACCACGAGGAAACTGCTCGCAGTGCTACTTGCATCAAGTCACACAAGGTTTGTGGGAATTTGCCCCTGTATGCAATAGCTAAATCGTCTGCATATGCAACTATCCTCCCGCCCCCCCAGCTTGTGTCTCGTAGCAACGAGTTTACAGTGAGGTTCCATAAAAGCGGAGAGAGAACACCACCCTGAGGCGTTCCTCTTGTGACATAGCGTGAGAAATCAACTGTGCCCAGTGTAGAAACTATTTTCCTTCCCTTTAGTAGCTTATCAATTAGTCCAATAAGAGACCTGCTTATGCCCAGATTAGTTAGAGCGGTGTTAATAGCCTCCGGGCTTATATTGTTGGAGGCCCCTTCAATGTCTAGGAAGGCCACGAGACAGTAATCTTTTTCATACAACGATTTTTCAATAACAGAGACAAGGCTGTGAAGCGCAGTTTCCGTTGATTTACCTTTGGTGTTTGCATGTTGATAGCTAGAGATAAGGTTGCTATCAATAGTAGAGGAGAGATAATCGCTAATTATCCTCTCGAAGGTTTTGAGTGCAAAGGACGAGAGACTGATCGGTCTGTAGTCCTTAGGCTCATAGTGTGAGGCCTTCCCAGCCTTAGGAATAAAGACTACCTTGGCGCTTCTCCAGGAGTGCGGAATGTAGTTGAGAGCCAGGCAGGCTGAAAAGAGAAATACCAGCCATTTAGCCGATGTTTCCAACGTGTTTATGAGTTGTGCGGGGAAAATCCCGTCTGGCCCAGCAGCCTTGAACGGCTCAAAGCTTTTGATCGCCCACCTTACCCTTTCCTCCGTGATGGGTATATTCACTGCCATATTTGTTGCAGATGCTAAATGCACGTAAAATGAGTATTGATTCACAAAGCATCTGCTTTTGCACGTGCTTTTTCCATACGTCAAAATTTACTACTGTCATAATTTAACGTTTCGTTTGGCACAGCAAAATGGCAAATATTCGTTCACCATAGGAAATTTGTTCACCTCATTTTACTCTGACGAAAAATGTTTTCAATTAGCACACAGCCATAGTGTACCAACAAAGAGGATCTATCCTCTTTGGTACCAATACAAGTGTAAACTCTTCTGCATAGACGTCAAAATTCCAAAATGAGTTTAACACCTGTTCATCAGAGTTGTTTTTTTGGAAAAAGAGCATCATTTTGCGCCGAGTTGCATTCGATTTGCTATAAAAAATTAGTAGTAGGTTGCATAAAAAAGTAGTTCGCCAAAACTTAGAAATTTGATTTTTTTTAACAGAAATAACAGCGAATTATATAAAATTATTAGTTAGAATAACTCTTTCGAGTCTGCTCACTATTTTCTATTAAACAAATAACAAACAACTGCTAATAATTAGCTTCAAACCCCAAAATTTGGTATTTGTTTCCTTTAGGGGTCAACTCCTAATAAATTAGCTAGAATTATGGAAGATAGCTCAAAATACGGGTTTTAGCCTGAGGATCACGAATCCTGAAGCGCTTTTTAATTTTTTTGTGTCTGTGGAAAGTTATGGTCAAAAAACCGAAAATTGACCCGGGTCCGGTACCAAAATTGGGGCGGGTTCTCTTCAGAGAAGCAAAATATTAAAAAAGCGATTCCGGATTCGTGATCCTGAGGCCAAACCCCGTATTTTGAGCTATCTTCCATAATTCTAGCTAATTCATTAGGAGTTGACCCCTAAAGGAAACAAATACCGAATTTTGGGGTTTGAAGCCTACTTTGTGCTAAGATATGTATTTGATAGTAAGGCTGTGTGCTAATTGAAAACATTTTTCGTCAGAGTAAAATGAGGTGAACAAATTTCCTATGGTGAACGAATATTTGCCATTTTGCTGTGCCAAACGAAACGTTAAATTATGACAGTAGTAAATTTTGACGTATGGAAAAAGCACGTGCAAAAGCAGATGCTTTGTGAATCAATTCACATTTTACGTGTTTTTAATGCATTTATATTCCGTATTATTCGCATTATATTATATTTTAGTGTTAAATAACGCATGTGAACATAAATTTATGTTAAATAATATGAATGTTAACAGCACATGCATCCTCAAGATGCTTACCTCAAAATATTTCTGTAAAATAAATAAAATTTACTAGTTTTAAGTTTTTTTATTTTGTGTCTTATTTTTTCTTTGATATAAAGTATAAACTGAAAGATTCGCTTAAAAGTTGCCCTACAAACTGGAGTGAAAAAGTTGTGCAACACAGCAACACTTTTGTGCAAACAAGAACCCTGTTTCATTGATATTCGGTCCTGCACAAAACCCTGTTTTGCCGAGTGCAACGAAAACAACAATAGCAACCCAGATTTTCCCGTTAGAATTTTCCAATTTTTGAAGCGATTTGTAAACCAAGGCTGTGGCCAAACGGTTTAAAAAAGCAAATTTTGACAGAGCGATGTTAAATTCCGACAGTTATCGTGGTGAATATGAGCGTCAGAATTTGCCCTAGCCCTGGGGGCTAGGTCAAATTTTGAAATCAATAATGTGAGCACAGGGATGCATGTGCTGTTAACATTCATATTATTTCACATAAATTTATGTTCAAATGCGTTATTTAACACTAAAATATAATATAATGCGAATAATACGCAATATAAATGCATGAAAAACACGTAAAATGAGAATTGATTCACAAAGCATCTGCTTTTGCACCTGCTTTTTCCATACGTCAAAATTTACTACTGTCATAATTTAACGTTTCGTTTGGCACAGCAAAATGGCAAATATTCGTTCACCATAGGAAATTTGTTCACCTCATTTTACTCTGACGAAAAATGTTTTCAATTAGCACACAGCCCAACAACAATTTTTTGACGTCGATTTGTGCTGTCAAAAGAAGAGTTTACACTTGTACTGATACACTATGGATGTTACTGCACATAGAAAGTAAAAATGTGGACGTGCCCTGCAAAAATCTATTTCCTATCCAAAGAGTACTCCAATTCGAGCATCAGAGTACTCCAAATGTAATCCTTTTTCATATAAAAATTGTGCTCCAATTAACGTTGTTATGTCCTAGGACTGGAACACCTACTTCAACCATCGCTTTGTTTCTGCTACTGCATGGGGTACCTACAGTCAGAGTACTTTGCAAGGTACTCCAATGTTTTTACTCCTTGGAGTATATACTGTCAGAGCGATAGTGTCGTGATTTTCGTCGATAAGGCACGAGCAATGATCGGCTATCAAAAGGCTGAAGGTGGTCCGATGAGGTATACAAAGGATTACTATTGGAGTATTCCAAAACCAAAAAATTTAAACACATAATCCAACGATTTTTGCAGGGTGTATACCTATATATACGTAGGTATAAATTTTTGTATTCTATTTTACTTGCTAATAATCATAACCTCACTTCTCAACTTTGGATAAGGGCCGTTACGGTTTTTTCAGTTAGGTACATATGTATGTAGTTAGTACATCCGTCACCATAAAAAACTTCCAGCCGGATACACTAGAATTATAGAAATCCTTAGAATGCGATCTGAAGCCTTCCATGCAAAATTTGTGGAACGTAAGGCGCCGGAAAAAGTTAAACCATTTTTCATATATGGGGCGGTCATCGCAAAGTTTTATGTAATTCGATTCTCAGGGTGTTGGCCCAATGCACACTTGCTTTGCTTACATTCGATTACCTTGCTTTCCTTAGAAAGCGTCTATGGCCCAATAGAAGATTCAAAAGCTGTCAAAAATACACGACGAGACAAACAAGACAAATAGCGAAGCGTGTAAAGCGCAGTCAAAAATCGGCTCATAGAGATTTCGGCTATTCGACGTTCAAGATTTTTTTACGTAAATAGGCCTTTAAGCTGTGTGAAGCTTTGACAGATGCGCGCCTCATTTTTGACCATTTGCCGAAATTTTGCTTCGCTCTCTGTTCCACAAATTTTGTATAAAAGTGGATCTTACAAAGATTTATGTAATTGGGCCTTAAGGCATAACCGGAACCTAAACCGAAAAAATGTTGAAGAACCGGAACCGAAGTAAAGGTTGAAGAACGAAGCCGGAACGTTATTTAAATATGTACCAGGCCCATGACTTCCGTTGTTAGATGACGTCACGACTGCTCCGTCGACCTTCTTGGATTCGTCCATGGTTGCCCCCACAACACAGTTTTTTTAAATCACACCAGCGGTAAAAGTATAGTAGGTGGCAATTCTCTGTCAACTCATGACATAGCAATAAGCTCATTCTGTCAAAACTGACTATTTCATTCTAACGGTATCGCTGTTGGCACAATCTCCTCTTTGGTTCATGGTTACACCAAAGTGGCCTTTCCCTGCAAAAATCGAGAGTCCTCCAAATGTAATCCCTTTTTATATAAAAATTGTGCTCCAATTAACATAGCGATGCATGCCCTAGGACTGGACCACCTACTCCAACCTTCGCTTTGTTTCTGCTACTCCATAGAGTACTCCAGTGTTGTTACTCCTTGGAGTATCTACTGTCAGAGCACCTTGCAAACTACTCCAATGTTATTACTCCTTGGACTATATATTGTCAGAGCGGTAGTATCGCGATTTTCGTCGATAAGGCACGGGCAGTGATAGCCTTTCAAAAAGCTGAAGGTGGTCCGATGAGGTATACAAAGGATTACTATTGGAGTACATACTCTTATATAAAAAAATTGGAACACATAATCCAACGATTTTTGCAGGGTTGCCTTATTTTCTCCAAAGGTTGTGACTTTTCACAGTTTTTATGAAAAAATTCAGTCATTGAGAGCCAATAGGGAGGTTTGACACTCCTCCCCCCTGCACACGGTCCTGCCTTCAAACGGTCTGTATTAACCCTTCTGCAAGCGAATTCCAGAAATCTCCATCTCGTAAATGCTAAAATGCTTAAGCAAATGAACTCTCAGAATTTTAGGAGATGACGCTTATTTTCGATTCTGATCCACAATCCGCCTAACTATGATAATAGTGCGTTATCTGCACTATAGATGACGCGCAGGCATCACTGCAAAATGTCAATTTAGTTGTGATCCTTTACAACTCAGAAAAAGCCAGAAGTAAACCGAAACACCCGAAGTTACTAGCTACTAATCCCTTACTTTTCAGCGTTACTCTACATTTTTAATTACAAAATAAATTCCATTTTCGGTAAAAAGATTTGTGTTTGTTTATTAAAGTCGGTTAAGAACAGATTTTAAATTGTTATATACACCTTAATTTAATTATTTATTGAGTTTTTCTCTATAAAATTGTTATACGGAAACAAAAAATGTTTTTTAGTTATAACTTTTAAATGATAAATAATATTACTTTTGTGACTCCGGATTATGATTTCTGGGACTGAAACTCGACTTTTGATTCTTCTCCCGACTTTTTGCGACGTGTTTTTTGCAGTTTTAACTTGACAGCTAAGGGGTCGTGCATATATGACGTCACGCTCTTTGAGGGGGGGGGGGGGGTCTGGAGTTTGTGACTGGGTGTGACATGGGGGTCAAAAACTACCAAAAATCGCGTGACGTCATATATGCACGACCCCTAACCATACAAAATACGTCAATTAAACTCCGGTTAGGCGGCCCTTAGTAGGATAGAAAAAAATACAATTTCCAAAATTATGGGCAAATACATAAGAGTTGAATTTTGTGAAGTGGGCCACTTTTTTTCGAAGTTGTAATATCTTTCTGAAACTTTTTTGTATGGTTCACAACAACAAGAAAAAAATACGTTTGGGCCAGTTTTTCGAAATTCGAATTATTTTCAAAGTTATAGCTATCAACACTTTTCTAAATTCCTCACTTTTTGATGAATTTCTCACGATTGGTTAAACCCATTTTGTTAATTTTTTAAATATATATAAAAGATAGTATCTTCTACCAAACGACGATTATAATTTTTGCAAAAAATTTTTTTTTGCAAACATTTTTCGCAATTTTTAACTTCTCCATCGTGGGCAGATGGCGCTTTTGCATGATGTTGTTGGGCATTCCATTAGTAACTATTAGCAAAAAAATTTTTTTTGGCACTTTAAGGGAGCGGGAGTTATTTACATTTTTTTACAGACTAGTTAATTTTTTTATGAAATTTTTTTCCCCTACGTACTGTGTACTATGAAAGTAAAAAATGTAAATAACTTCCGCTGCCTTAGAGTGCCAACAAATTTTTTGCTAATAGTTAGTAATGGAATGCCCAACAACATCATACAAGAGTAGATCGCCTCCCCGTTGGTGCACCCTGGGTAACGCAAAATGACCAACATGGCCTACACGGCTAGTTTCTTGTATTGCCGGTTCTACGAGAACGGTACCAGTACTTGTGCTGTACCCATCGTGCCGAAACGACCCGGGCCGTTTTCTTATATCGACCCGGCCAAGAGCAATACACTCGGGGTGACCCTGTCTTGACATTTAGGCAGGGCTACACCTCGCTACGACAACAACAAAGCGCCGTCTGACCACGATGGAGAAGTTGAAAATTGCGAAAAATGTTTGCAAAAAAATTTTTTTTGTAAAAATTTGCATCGTTGTTTGGTAGAAGATGCGATCTTTGATATATATTTAAAAAATTAGCAAAATCGGTTTGCCCAATCATGAGAAAATCATCAAAAAGTGAGGAATTTCGAAAAGTGTTGATAGCTATAACTTTGAAAATAATTCGAATTTCGAAAAATTGTTATAAATGTATTTTTGTTTAATCGTTGTGAGCTATACTACAAAACTTTCATTAAAATACAGGGCTGTTGAAAAAATTGTAGGTGGCTCACTTCACAAAATTCAACTTATAATTAAATATCAATTTTTCTTATAAATTACACATAAAACCACATAGTTCTACCCTTTTTCCTGTTTTTTTGCGTTTTAGCAACAACTGTTTTTCGTGATTTTGAGATTTTACGAGATGGCTAAAATTGCAGAATCGTAAATTTAGCTTAGTAGCTGTCAAAAACAACTGAGCTACGTTATCTAATTCATATTGCGTTCGTCGCTTAAATATGCCAAAAAATGAAGCAAAGATGGAGATTTATAGAGATTTTCTTTTACTGGAATCGCAAAAATAGCTAAAATTTGGCAAAATGAATTTAGAGATTTTAGGAGATGGAAATTAAGCATTAGCGAAAACTGGAATTCATGTACTGGACAGCTGTTTGGTCAGTGGCCACTCATTGGATGCTCCGGTCTGAGGTAATGAAGCATCAGAATTGTTATAAGATTTAGAAGGCGGTGGTGAAAGATCTTATGCAAACATTTGTGTACGTGTAATATGGTGTTTCCACCAAAAACAAACACCGTGTTTGTAGGTTTTGGATTTGAAATAATTGTCAACTGTTTCCACTGCGTGTTTGATATAAATTGTGTTCAATCTGTCATTCGTGTAATTATATTATTCGAAAATTTTGTGGGAAATGCTATTAACGCCAAAAGACAGATCCAGCCACGAAAGCCCACTAGTAGCCATTTGGGTATTATAAAAGCTATAACCTTTATAACATAGTCCAATTTTTCGGTGGGACCTATCAAACAATTTTGAGTGAAAGAGAAAATTTACTTTAAAGTTTTGATTAAACATTTGAAGTTTTTTCAAATCTTTATGGAAAACTGATATAAAAATTATTCAAAGTTGCTTATATGCAATAAAAAGCATAAGTTTGTGTTTAGTACTTGAAATTGAGTGAGAATGCGACATACCCCCTTCATCCATGCTTGTCTTCATTTATTACCAGGTATCTATGTATTAGACCTCTGCATGAATCCATCCAAAACGGCAAATGAATCATTCATATTGAATTTGAATTGAATTGAATTTGATTTGCTTTGAATTTGAATACCTGGCTGTTTGAAATAAATGTCTACATTTGAATATTAAACAATTTCACACGAAATTGAATTCATATTCTGACTTTTTTTTTAAATATATGCAGATATCCCAACAATCATTTCTGTGAAAGTTTTTAGAATTGAATTTGTCACAAACGTCGTTTACGCGGTCTCTCTGATGCCCGATGAGTGGTTTTGCATAATCACCGACGATATCCATATTTGTATACAGATTATAATTAATACTTTTACTATGGTTTTTTCAAGAATTTTTCAGAAATATTTCAGGATTGAAAACCAAATGCAGTGGTATTTATTGCAGCCAACTTAACCAAGAACTTTTATCCAGATGTATTTCGAACCCTCACAAAACTCAAAACTCTATAATTACAAAAAAATACACCCATTTATGTTCTATAAAGCCAAAATAACTAATACTCTACACCTTTATAAAAACAATATGTGAAATTGTAAGCTGTGTAGCCAATATATTTGTTTTGAATAAGAATGAATAAAATTATTTTCATTCATTCATTCATATTAGGGGTATTCTCTCTAAATTTTTTCCATGAAAAACACAAGAATTTAACACACTATTGTCAAAATTGCAAAATGCAAGAACAAAAAACACACGCATTTTGATGTTTCATGAAAAAAAAAATTTAAAGAAAATTTTCCAATTTTGACAATAGTGTGTAAATTTCGTGTGTTTTTTATGAAAAAAATTTAGAGAGAAAACCCCTATTCTATTTTTTTTTAATTTTTAAAATTTTAGGCAAAGTGAATATTCAAAATATGAAATATTCAAGGCTGAGTTTTTTGGTTCTTCAAATGGAAAATTCAAATTTACTGTAATCTATTGTATTCAAAGTTTGAATCCATTCGTGCAGGGGTCTACAATGTATATATGTATATTAGACTGAGCCAAAAAATCCAAATTTCGTTTTTTTTTAAAAACTTATATTGATTTTCTGTTTAAGAAAGGTGAAAAAAATTACTGTAATTTTTCAGATTTTTATATTAAAGTCTAGAGGTCTATCATCGCTAGTTTAGATTTTACAGGCTTAACCTCCAATTTGGTACAAAAATGACAAATCATTGTTGAAAAACACCATTTATTTACCTGAACATATTTTTGTAGGAAATTGAATTCCCTACAAAAGCTACCTAGACTGAAATTTTCTCAGAATTCCCGATTTTGGTTTGAAAATTTTATAAAGCGCTTTCGATATCAGAATTTAACAAAAGGCCCGAGGTTCGGCCCTAACCGTGCAAAAAAGTCCAATATTATTTTTTAAAGGTTGTTGTTGTTGTTGTTGTTGTTGTTGTTGTTGTTGTTGTTAACAATGCATAACAATCTAGAGTGTATGATCATTCCGAAGATCTTCATCAAGCTCTTCTAAGGGGAGTCCAAGGAAACGTGCAGTTTCAACAGGGTTTGTCCAGAGGGACAGAGGGGTTAGAAGAGTAGGTTCAGATGAACAATTGAAGAGATGTAGAGTATCATGGGGGGTCCTACCACATGCAGGGCATGTATTTAAGATTGTATCATTAAGTCTGGATAAGTAGGAGTTTAACCTTATACTATATCCAGACCTGAGCTGTGCCAAGGTGACTCTTGTCTCCCTTGGTAAGGTGCGTTCTTCTTCAGCAATATCCGTTGGAGGACTGTTCAGAACGGGATTCACGGGTAGAGATCCGACAATAGTGTCTACCGACTCGGTGTGGATGTCGGTTAGAGCCCGCTTATGATTCTGCAGATCAAACGGCAAGGTAATATGATGCCGGATCTCATCATAATGCTTACGGAGATGTTTCCTTATGTCTCTCGGGGGCGGATCTATGTCCAAAAGATGACAGTTTGGATGTGCTGGCTTGTGGCAGTTCAGAAGGAATTGCCTGCTCAGCATTTCCGCATGCTCTTTTACATTGAGCAGTTTTGCCTCCTGATGGAGGTGAGACTCGGAAGACATGAGGAGACATCCTGTAGCAGTTCTGATGGCAGTATTTTGGCAGACTTGTAACTTCGTCCAGTTGGTGTTATGTACATTAGGCGACCATATGGGTGCAGCATTGTCAGAGACTGGTCGGCCAATGGCCTTATATGTAGTCAGCAACGTTTCTTTGTCTTTTCCCCAAGTACTGCCGGCAAGTGACTTGAGGATCTTGTTGCGACCACGTACCTTTGAGACCATTACAGACACATGACCAGCAAATGAGAGAGTATTATCCAGTGTCATCCCTAATAACTTTGGGTGGCTGACAGTTGGTAGCTTAGTGCCATCAACGAAAATGTCTAATTCATTTCTCACCTGGTGCGTCCATGTCGTAAAAAGCGTCGCCGTTGATTTTGTCGGAGATATTGTCAGATCTCGCTCAGTGAAAAACCTGGAAAGGTCGCAGAGGTAACCATTGATTCTCGTACAGAGTTCATCAGTATAGGGGCCCTTCCCCGTCGCCATTATTGTACAGTCGTCGGCATATCAAACGACGGAGACGCCCTCTGGTGGTGGGGGCATCTTCGATAGATAGAAATTAAACAGTGTCGGGGATAGGACACCACCCTGTGGCACCCCCTGTCTAATACGTCTAGGTTTTGATGTTGCGTTTCTAAAGTTAACCGACGCCTGCCGTCCATTCAAATAATTAGCGGTCCATCTCTTTAAACCATCAGGTATCTGTGTCTCAAACAGATCTTGTATGAGAGTGGCATGGTTGACTGTGTCAAAAGCTTTCGACAGGTCAAGTGCCACTAACACAGTCCTGTGATTTGGTTGGTTTTGATTTAGGCCGCTATTTATTTGCGTTGTAATGGCATTGAGTGCGGTGGTGGTGCTGTGCAGCTTACGGAAGCCATGTTGATGACTAGCCAGGTGCAGATTTGCAGTATAATACGGGAGCAAAATGGACTCTAGCGTCTTCACTAGCGGTGACAAAAGTGATATAGGACGATATGAATCGCCTATGTTTGCCGGTTTTCTATGTTTTAGTAATGGAACCACTCTCGCCTTTTTCCATATTTCAGGAATGACGAAAGTGTTCAGTGAAAGACTGAATAGAGCCGCTAAGTATTTGTGTCCCTCCTGGCCTAGATGTTTCAGCATCTTCATGGCAATGCCGTCGGGGCCGATGGATTTTGAGGGCTTAGCCTGTCTGATGGCTTCCTTGACCTCTGAGGCAGTGATGACAATGGGTGTATTTTGGTTTTTATATTTACGCGCCTGTCGCATGGTTCTACGTTTAGTTCTATTGGGCGGGGAATGTAGTACAAACCCGGGTAGAAAATAATCTAGGCAGATCTATTCTCAATCTAGGCTCTGGCTAGATTTTCCTACAATGGACAATTCTACCTTGGGCCTGCCAGGGCTCTGGAATGGAAAGCGTTGGTTTTTATATTTACGGGCAATTTATGGATTATTCTGTAAGGGGACTGCCTAGTTTTGCATATCTTGCACCTGCTCAGTTTTTCCAATCCAGGGCCTAAATATTTTGTCTATATTGGGGCGGCCTAGTTTTTCCAATCCAGCGCCAGGATAGTTTTTCCACGATTATAAAATTTAATTAAAGTTGTTCATGTGAATGTGCCTGGGTTCAATGCTGGCTCAGGGACAATGAATTTTTTTAATTGATTATTAAATGTATGTGAAATTTAATTCAAGTTGTTCATTTGCAGAAAATATTTCAATGATTGGAATAGCCCAATGGACAGAGAAGATAACTGTGATGTAAAGGTGCCTGGGTTCAATGCGGACTGAAAGGCAATGAATTATTTTATTTCTTAGCTGGCATTGCCTTGGAAAAACTAGGCAGGGCCTAGATTTACAATACCCGACAGGCCCTTTATTAAAAAGCATTAACAAACAGATAAGGGCCTGTGTAAACTTTCCTTGGCAGGCCCATGATTTTAAAAGGGAAAACCTAGTCAGGCCCTAGGCTAAATTTAACAGATTTTCTACCCGGAATTGTCTACAGAAGGAGTTCGCACATCCCCTAGGGTCCTTCTTCACCCTGTCACTGAAAGTAATATCTACTTTATCCTTGTGTTGCGTAGGATTAGATAGAGCTTTGACCGTAGTCCATAATTTGCCAACACCATCAGAGAGGTTGCATTACTCTAGGTGTTGTTTCCATTTGGCCAGTTTATGTTTATCGACCAACCTACGAATTTCCGCGTTGAGATCCTTTATACGGGGGTCTGCGGGATTGAGACTTCGCACTTCATCTCTTTCTCTAGCCATGGCCGCTGCCTCCGCGGGGAAATTTGGTCTTATTTGAGATATTCGACCCGCAGGAATCAAGCGTTTAGAGGCCAAGTCAATGATGTTGCGGAAGTCTCGTTCGCCTTTGCGTACGTCCGTAGGAATGGATAGAGCAGCCAAGGATTCGTCCGTATATGTCTGAAAACTGTCCCAGTCCGCCTTGGTAAAGTTAATATATGTACCATGCTCAGGTGTAATAAAGTCCGTCGGTCGTTCGATGGTAATGACTATTGGGAGATGGTCAGACGCCAACGTGAGTATGGGTCGCCAATTGGTGTTGTTCAATAGTCCTGCACTTACGATAGAAATATCTGGCGAACTATAGCAGTTACCCGATACTCTCGTTGGGGCGTCTCCGTTCAATGTACAGAAAGCCGTATCATCTATTTGATATAGAAACAGAGAGAGACTGGTGCTCGGAGTTGCTCATGTCTAAACTGCTCCTGTGGGAGCGAGAGTGTTGAGCTGCTGCACGTAATGTTGACGCCATAAGGCACGAGCAACAGTCTGGAGTTTGTGTGGCGGGTATAGCAGAAGTAGGGTTGCTAGATTCTGAAGTGGAAAAGGAAGGACTTTTCTATTTCGATACAAAAAAAAGAAGGACACACGTAAAAAAAGAAGGACGGTTTTTTTTGGACAATTTATTAGGGCGATTCGCTAAGTCTTGCCAAATGCACGGATTGCACGAAATGTATGAATCCTACGCCAAAATATGCAAGACTACGAGAGCACCCCTCACTTAGTTTGCTGTAACATCGATAACAAACGTCAAAAACTGAGCAAATTTTTACTAGTTTTCTGAAAAAACGTTGGCGCTGACAATTACTTTTACTTTTTGTGAGAAAAATGAGAGGATTGAGAGAAATACAGGGTTGCCTTCTTATTTCCTACAATTCTTGCACTAAAATATACATAGTTTAGAGCTTTGTATAAATTGCACGGATTGCATATATTTTTTTGCGTGTATTTTGTTGTGACTTTACAATGCGTGCAATCCGTACAATCCGTGCATCGTTTGCAAGACTTGGCGAATCCCCTATTGTTTTAAATTAACAAAAAGCGAACATACATTTATTCTCATATTTGAGATCGTTTTCAAATATATTGTAGGTACAAACAAGGTAATCTACGATACCAAAAGACGAAGGTTAATGGTAGAAATGCATTTGATATTTATGAAATTTTTAAAGACTGAGAAATTCCCAAACAACAACAAATGCGAACATTTTTTCTAACTGCTCTTGTTTGGCCTTTCATATTAAAATATTTTTAGAAACATTAAAAATCATGGTCGACCAGAAAAGAGAAAGTTCTACATCAAACATCTGTATATAGTAGAATGGGCCAAAAAAAAGAACTTTCGTTTTTTTCAAAAATTAAATTGATTTTCTTTTTAAGAAAGGTGAAAAAAATTTACTGTAATTTTTCAGATTTTTAAATTAAAGTCTAGAGGTCTATCATCACCAGTTTAGATTTTACAGACTTAACGTCCAATTTGGTATAAAAACGACAAATCACTGTTGAAAAATACCATTTACTTGAACATATTTTTGTAGGGAATTGAATTCCCTATAAAAGCTGCTTAGACTGAAATGTTTTTTGGATTTCCCGATTTTGGTTTGAAAATTTGTGAAACATGAAAAAATCAACATTGAATAAAACTAAATACATATTCTTGAGGGAAATTGGCTGCTGAATCCGAATTCGATGTCAGAATCCAACAACGGGACCGAGGTTCGGCCCTTACCTTGCAAGAAAGTCCAATTTTATTTTGTGATGGTTTTGTTAGGTTAGAGAAGAACTGCGACCTGTTAGGCTAATTCTTATCACGGATTTGAAAATTAATGTATTGAGTTCACAGGTCTGTCGCCTTTTTGTGTTTTTTGCGGCTGCGCCATTGAAGACTGTAAAACTACACCTTCGAAGAGAATGCCTTTATTATGCAAAAATATGTTTGAACGTATATGAGAAATGTATATTTTTGGTTATAATATTGATCATATAATGATAAATAATCTGTAGAATATCTATTAAAAAAATCGGATCAAAAACACCAAAAAAATACGGAAATATGATTTTTTTTTCTATTTAAGACTAAACAAGTTTTGAAAAAGTAACAAATAAAGTTGTTTTGCCTTTTTTGTAGCCCACTCTATTTCCTTTAAGAATCTGTATATTTCTCTGTTGTACATGGATATTTGCATTTTTGACAAGTATTGAAAGAATAAATGGGAAATCGAAAAAACATGCTAATATTTGAGGGTAGAATACTAGAAAACGGTTAGTCTGAGAAAATTTTGGTCAATGCAAATTTTGTAGGGAATTCGATTTCCTTCAAAAGTATGTTCAGATAAATGATGTTTTACAACAATGGTTTGTCGTTTTTATTCCAAATGTCTGTAAAATCTAAACTAGCGATGATAGACCTCTAGACTTTAATTTAAAAATCTGAAAAAATTACAGTAATTTTTTTCACCTTTCTTAAAAAGAAAATCAATATAATCTTTGGAAAAAAAAGAAATTTTTAATTTTTGGCCCAGTCTAATATATACATATATTTACCACGTATTCACATTTAAATGCAAAGAAAAAAAAATAAATGCATAGATAATACAACACTAAAAATTTCTATAATTGTTCATGAAAATATGGATGAAAATACATTAAAATTTTGCACTTAAAATTTTGAGCAAAACTCCAAAAAAATTCGCGAAACTCGACGAATCTCATCAAAAAAAAAAAATTTTAGATTTTTTCGAGTATGCAGTTTTGTAGCTCATTTCATTTTAGAATAACTAGATACTAATCTCAAGACCCTAGCACAAAAAAAAAAGGAAAAAGAAGGACATAAGAAGGACACAACTTAAAAAGAAGGACATTTCTACACTTTTTCTTTTGGAAGGACAGGGAAGGACGTTGCAATAAAATGAAGGACATGTCCTTCCGAAAGAAGGACGTCTGGCAACCCTAAGCAGAAGTGCTGCTAGTCGTTAAGACATTATTATTATTACTATTAGTATTGCTACTAGAAAGTGGCGGTACGGGTGCGCTTGAACGGCGCTTGCCGCGGGACGCCCGAGGGCGCAAACAACAAGGGGCCACGAAAGTACTAAAGAAATTACGGGGTCTGTGGATGTTAAGGTTAAGCCCTGAACATCCAGATTTATGGAGCCATCTCTTACACGAGAAGCATTGCACAGAATGCGACCGTTTAATATATATCTTTTTGCAACAGACACTGCATATCCATTATTTTGGTCCGGGGTTCGGCTCAACGCCCGCCCGTAACAATAGAATATCTTGCAGCCCTGCTGCAAGGGGGGAGGATGATAGTTTCAGAATGGGACAAAACATACTAAACAGGGTTACATTGAAAGTGACAGTCCTTGGCCGAGGTAAAACCCCGGGTGGTTCCACTGCGCAGAGATCCATGGCGATGTCCTGGGTTTTCTGCTCTGAGAAGTGACTGTACATAGGGAAAGGTTAGTGAAGAAGTGGGACCTGTTACCAATTTTTTTATAACATCTAAAAAGTATGACCTTATAAAAAGTTTATTTTTCAATGGTCACTCTAATGTAAATACTTTCGTGCATATGTACATTAGAGCGTATCACCAAAAAAAGTCGGCCGTACCTCCCCTCATATGAAGTGTTTTTAAAAATCATTAAAAAAAATTATATTTTTTTTTCTGGCAACCCTAGATGTCGCCCAATTGCATATTTCTTTATATCTTCGGCATTTATTGTCGGATTTTAAAGTGTGATACCACAACGTACCTCCCCTCATATGAGTGTTTTTGGAAAACATTAAAAAAAAAAACAAGTTGTATTTTTTTTCTGGCAAACCTAGAAGTCGCCCAATTGCATTTTTCTTCATATCTTCGGCATTTTTTGTCGGATTTTAAAGTGTGGTACCACAACGAAACGCATGAGCTCAATGAACTTTCTTGTGAAAAAACCTCCTCTTTGAGACGAAAAAATTGATGTGTCAAACTTTAAAATCCGACAACGAATGCCAAAGATTTGAAGAAAAATGTAATTGGGCGACATCTAGGGTTGCCACAAAAAAAAATTTTTTTTTAATGTTTTTCAAAAACACTTCGTATGAGGGGAGGTACGGCCGACTTTTTTTTTGCCTGTAACTCCGAGACGCTCTAATGTACATGCTTGTTTTCTGTATCATATATTAAAATTTAGTTGTTATACTCGTACATATGTATACCTGTCGACAACATACATAGTTCGTTTGTCTCTCAGATGTTCATTCACTGAAATAACTTAAAGTAAAAAAAAAAAGTCCTACGAAAATTTCAGGTATTTTCTGTCTTGTACATAACTTATTTCAAATATTCCGAACGTTTCACACAAAGGTAGATTTGTTTGGTTGGTATCTTCCTGTTCCAATTCTCACCACATGGTTGGTTGTGCACATGGGCATGAACATGAGCTTGCTTTAGCGTGTACACAAGTGGTTATATGCAGAGATGTACATATGTATGTACATAAGTGTGCCTTTATCGAATGAACGAAACAATGAAACACATGCTTGATTCCCTTTATAGGTTAGGTTAGAAAAGAAATGTAACATGCGCTTCACCTGTGTAAACTGTACTTAAAAAAAGGATGTTCTATTGGAATTTTAAACTTCTTTATTTTTGCTTAATATTTACCTTGTTTATACATATAAATAAGTTCTGAAGAAACACGCATTTACTGAGGACACAAACTTGTCAAGCGTTTATACGATGCACCCAAATCGATATGCACTCTATGTTTGTATGTACACGGTTAAAAATTTGTACCTTAATTAACTTAAACTTTTTTGGACTACTTATATCGCTCCCTTAATCAAAAACCGTCAAAACTCAACATTTTTTTAGGTCGCTTTCTTGGCATAGGCTACGCTAACACTGCAACCGACTTTTTCATCCGACATCATCAGAGAAATTCGAACGCGTTCTATTTTATCGGGCGGCCATAGTTTGTTTACATTCGGGTGGAATCGGATGACTCATATAAAACACATGTGTGTGGATGTGTATTTGCTGCCAGACGACAAAAGTCGGTTGCAGTGTGAGCGTAGCCATAGATTGCCTAATAAAAAGTAGTACAGCCAGTACATATGTACATTTTTTTTTTTCTTTTTGACTATTATCGTTACTCTTTAGAGAGCACAGTGATGCCAATTAACTGAAAGTTACTCTGATTGCGAATTGTGACTCTTTTTTGAATTCTGTAATTTTGTCTCATCTCAAGTCACAAAATTGAGATCTGTCATTTGAGGTTTGTAATTGGACCACATGGAATTGGAACACGAATTGTCTATTAGTGACTATTGTCTCTATTAGTGACTAGAGACAGCTTACAGAATTCGGGGGTTAGTGTGCGATATGACCAATTATAGAATTTTGAGTTTTGTGAGAGTTAGAAATACAACTGGCTAAAAGTTCTTGGTTAAGTTGGCTGCAATGAATACCACTGCATTTGTTTTTAAATCTCGAAATATTTCTGAAAAATTAAGAAATTCTTTAAAAAAAACCCCTAGTAAAAATATTTATTATACTGTATACAAATATGGATATGTCGGTGATTATACAAAACCACTCAACGGACATCTAAGAGACCACGTAATCGACGTTTGTGACAAACACTTTTATAGCCCCTGCAATTAGGACTTGTTCATTTATTCTCAAGAAAACTAAATTTGAGTTGAAAATTAAATAAAAGAATCGAACACATGGACTTAAGTCCATTTTCCAGATGTAAGTATGAAATGCCCATGTAGTGTTAAATTTTCAGTCCAACTTTCAATTCTAAAAACTTTCACAGAAATGATTGTTGGGATATCTGCATAGATTTAAAAAAAAAACTCAGAATATGAATTCAATTTCGCTTGAAAATTTTTTGATATTCAAATGTAAATATTTATTTAAAACAAACAGGTATTCAAAGCAAAGCCAATTCAATTCAATATAAATGATTCATTTGCTGTTTTGGATTTATTCATGCGGGGTCTAACGTACATACAAATATTTCAAAAAAGTATTTTTAAAGTAGTGGCATTTGGCGAAGTTATTTCGAGAATGTTTGTCCGCAGAATGAATTTGTTTGCCAAATTAGATTAATTTAATTTTATTTGACCTAATTTGGTGATCAAATTCAATCTGCGGATGAACGGTCTCGAAAAAACTTGGCCAAAAGTGATGAATTTGGTGCAGTGTAAACGTAGCTTAAGCTGGAATTATTGGTGATGTTTGTCGTAACGCTGTAGTCGTATCCCTAACGCAACCCTATGCGATACATTTTTATCGATTATTGGTGCGGTAACCGTAAACAGCTGATTGACTGCAAAAACTTGTAAGCAATAAGCAAAAAGGTAATCAGCTGTTTATCGTTACCGCGGAAAACCAAAAACCAATTGGTTGGCTACGATCCGGTTACGACCTTAGCGTTACGATATGGCACCAATAATCGATTGCATTAAATCCCATAAGGTTGGTCGAATCAGCTGATTGGATACGACTACAGCGTTACGACAAACATCACCAATAATTCCAGCTTTAAGAAGACGGTGAAGCTCGCCGTAATGTAATATAGCTGCAAGCATTCAAGCAAAGCGGCCGTCATGACGGTGGCAACTTTCCGTCAACGTTTTTTCCCACCGTCATTGTCATAGCGCTGTCAATTCAATAAAATTCTTCAAATTCACTTACAAAAACAACTATTAATTGTTTTCAAAATAAAAATTTTAAAAATATAGAAGAGGAAAAAAAAGAAAAGTGGCCGCAAATTTGCAACTTCAAATGGATTGAAGTCACCGCTACTTGCATGTAAGTTTACAGAAAAGCGGTGCTGCTAATTACGGTGAGCATAGCTACCGCTATATAGCGAACGTTACATAGCGGCACCGCTTTTCGAGGAAACCAAGCCTTAGCTGGAATTATTGGTGATGTTTGTCGTAACGCTGTAGTCGTATCCAATCAGCTGATTCGACCAACCTTATGGGATTTAATGCAATCGATTATTGGTGCCATATCGTAACGCTAATGTCGTAACCGGATCGTAGCCAACCAATTGGTTTTTGGTTTTCCGCGGTAACGTAAACAGCTGATTACCTTTTTTGTTCATTTAATTTATTTGTTTTGCATTAATTTTTCGAATTTATTGGTTTTTGCTATTTGGTGAGTTATCATTTTACATTTTTTAAGAAAATATTAATTAAGATTGTGTTCATAGCTGAGTAAAATGGACGATAAAGCTGTTTACGGTTACCGCACCAATAATCGATTAAAATGTATCGCATAGGGTTGCGTTAGGGATACGACTACAGCGTTACGACAAACATCACCAATAATTCCAGCTTTTAGAGGAAGTAGTAGTAGCTTTGTTTCTTGAAATCTCCAGCAAAGAACTGTCAGCAGAAGAGAGTCTTGTAAAAAGCTGTCAAAATCTCATTTCTGCTAGTTTTTCGCCGAACAGGAGCCAGCAGAAATTCTTAAGCAGAGCAGCTGTTCTGACAATTGACAAATGAAAATTAATTTTTTCCGCAGCACATGAAACTGCGAATTTTTCAGTCTTTGGACAATTTCTGCGTATATATCGACGTAAACCACGTAAACCTTACAAAATACTAAGAAAATTGAATGCCTTATATACCTTCAGTATTTCCGATTCCTGTAATAAATTTTAAATTTCATAAAAATATGCATTCAATTTTGATTTTGGCATATGTCACAATCAGCTGTTTGTTACTTGCCAGTTTTTGCTGGACGAAAAATCCCCAGCAGCAACTTGCAGCGAATTGCAACTCTCTCTCTCAATTAAATGTCAAAAAGCTGCTGAATAATTATTCATAATTAGCAGGAAAGAAACAAAGCTAGTATAAAAACGAAATAATAGGTTTGCTTATTGAGCTGCTCTAACTTATGCCAGGTTGAGATATTTCACGAAATTGTGTTTAATGAACACTTTTCTTGCTCTAGGTTGCTCCATCTTTTGTTTCATGAGTACGCTCAAAACAAGACTAGAGTAATCCAGATCACAAATTTGTGGTCTAGCTTTTTTTTGGAGTAAGTTAGAGCAGAGAAGCGATTGTCAGTCAAAAAAAATAAATTTCTAAAAACTTCAAAATAACTAGGTTGCAAGAAAATCAACATTTTATTAGAGGTGTATTTGCATTAAATTTGACGATTTAAACAAAACAACCAAATAAATAGAAACTATCGAGATTGAAGTGTTTCATGGCATTTCTGCTCTGAGTTGCTCTATTTCTATTTTCACAGCAGCCCTGCTCTGTTCTGCTCTGAACCTTTTTTTGTTCAGTAAACAGACCTAATGCACATTTCTCACACAATCGTAGGAAAACGAAACCCTTTTCAGACTTGTTGGCAGTCAGTGCAGTCGTACGTGTGTTTGTACATATATTACTCTCTTCCTGCGTTCTTCGCCCCACATACCTGCACTTGAACGTCCCTCACCCTGCACCTAATGTGCAAAGTTCGCCCGTATGTGCAAAATACTCATACGAGACGTTTTGCCCATCGCTGCTTTATATGTATATGTCAGTACATACCATGTACAAAGTACATTTACAAATATATGTATACAAAAATAAAAAAAGCCAAAAAGTACCGTTTAATTTTTTTTCGTGCATGTCGTGTTTTAGTAATTTTTCCCCGTGCGTGCTAAGCGGGGAACAGAATCAGTCCGCCAATACGTCAGTTGCGTTACGTACGGCAATTTAAGAGCAAATTCTATTTTGACGTATTCGTCGTATCTGGCGTTATGCATACAAACACCCGTAGTCTACTTTGCTGTCAGTTGTTTCAACGTACTGACGGATTGATTCCGCTGAACGCGTTTTTCGAAAATCTGTTTCGTGAACGTGTTGCAAATATCATGCACGCGCCCACCCATAGTACAACTGTACAAGTAAGATATGAATCAGCTGTTCGACTTACAGCTGTGCTCACCTGATCGGGTTCCCCTTATTGGAAGCCACTCAACGCAGGGTGTCATTCGTTAGGACCGAAATAAAAGTAGTAGTAGCTTGTGACAAATGTATAATAACTTCATAAATAATAGAAACTATTTGCCGAAAATTATTTATTATAGCAACTAATTTGATCTGGAAATGTTTGTACAAAGATTTTACTTGTTTAGCGAAAATTTTTTCATATTTTCTAAAACTTTTAGCACTACGCAGAAAAGCAATCCTGTGGTTGATATTTCCATGACAACTCTCTTGTTCTTCCTTGTTTACATAAAACGCAACTTGCTAATTGTATAAATTTCTGTGAATATTTTTAATAAACAAGCATTTTTCTTACTTACAGCATATATTAGTAAAGTGCCCCACCATTTAAATGTGTTTTTTCATAGATGCCTGTGCTTATTTTCTTTTTGTACTTTGTGTGTGCGTGGCGTGCATATAAGGGAGTGTTCACATGCTGCTACAAAGTTGCTTATATGGCGTTTCCACCAAACATATACAGCATCCTTTGGGTTTGGAATAATTGTCAACTGTTTCTGATGCGTGTTCCTCCTCGTTGCTCGGGCGTGATAGATCGCGTAGCTTTGTTATGAATAATCATAGCAATTAAATAATTATTATTATTACCTTGCATTAAACTCGAGGAAAAGCGACAACTAAGACGACGTATTGCACCCTCGCTGTTAATGTTGAGATTTATCACCAAATTTTCCATTAAATAATGAATAAACAGACATATTTGTATAAAAAATCATTGTTTATTTAAATAAATAAATAAAGAAAATAAGTGAGTCCCATAACTCAAACATAAAAAAGTTACTATAATTGGACACAGTGCACTAAATCATTATCCTCACACATTCTTAATAGTAATATATTAAAAATTTAAGATTAGTGAGCTTTTTCACAAAGGGTTTCTTTAAAAAACAAAACAGCTTGTTTAGTTCACTGATATATACATACATTCTTTGTGTGGGAATATAACAAATATGCAACAACAGCTAAAATGGACATAACCCTGTAAAACTGTCATTGATGGTTGGAGCAGGTCAAGCAGCTATGCTAACTACCTGCTCGCGTTCTTGTAGGAAAATAACGAAAATATCTGTTGAAACAAGCGATAACCGCATAAGTGGTTATTGCTGCAATGACAGTTTTAGTTTTTTAGGTAGAGTTAAAGTGTTGTTGGTATGAAACATAATCGAAAACAAAAATATAAATTATAAAAAAGTAAAAAAAAACCAAAAGTGTTTGGTAAATTAAAAAGAATTTTTTTTTTTATATAATAAAAAAGCATTTTAAAATAAAAGGAAAACAGCGTTGTAAATTAAACAAAAAAACATTGCGTTGTAAAATAAAATGTATATAAGATCAAAAATAAAAAGCAGGAATCTTTACCAATAAACACACATTTTTTATAATACCCGTTTTGGTCCGTTAGGGATACAATTTTTTCTGAAAACAAATATTTAAAAAATATTAAGTATACATGTAGAACATTTATTAAATAGCTTTTTGCTTTAATTTACACCATATAAACTTAAATGGTTAAATAACAATACTTAAAATTAAATGGGTTTATATGTATACATATATATTTTTTACTAAACTCAAACTGTATAAAGCTAAGAAAATTATGAATGGCATAATATCTAATATCTGAATTTATGCACAATAATTGCCCATAAAGAACTTAACAAGAATTATTGAAAGAATACTTTCTCATATTTAAAACTTAGTCACTTTATACACTCACCTTGGCATTTCTGTTTCTGCAGGAAAAGGGTATCGCGGGACTCCTAATCCGCATCCTAAAATACAGCAATGGTCGGGCATTTCTGGAAACGAACAACTTTATTAGATACATGTATGCATGTCTTATTTGCTAAAATTCTTATTACCACACACTATTTTTTTTTCCACTTTAACTCGGCAAAAATATCTGAAAGACGGAAAAATGTTGTTCTTTGTAAATAAATTAAATTATTAGCCGAAATTGTATTATAAAATAAAATATTTAAATAAACTTTTCTTGAAACGACTCACTTCATCAACTGCTTCGTTTGAACAACAGTTGTGTATACACACAAATATGTACGTACATATTTACGCGCAAGGTTGCATTTCACGTCTGCAATGTATTTCAAAATATTCTTATTCATAAAATATGTAAATATATTGAAATCATTTCATTTATCATCAAAATAAATATTGAAATGTATAAAAACTGCAAAATATATTGATATTCAAATAGTTATAGTTCATATAATTGAAATGACATTATTTTTCATAAAAAAACAATAAATTTTATCCAAATCACAAAATTTGTTTAGTTAATAGGCATACATTTTGTTCTACATTTCCATACTAAATTGCTTTAAAAATATACCTACACAGCAACCCTGTATGGAGATTTCACTCCATTTCTTCTTGGAAATTTCAACCCTGGGCCTCGGGTTGCTGTGTTAGTTAAGCTAGTTTGACACTGTCTACAGTGTCAAAATTGGGTGTATTAGAAAGAGAGAGAAATAAGGATAACTTACTTGTAGACCTGTACTATGCGCCCACCTCTACTTTCTAGTAAAAAAATGTTACATCTGTCAATTTCCCCACGCATACATACACATATTCACATCCTTGCAGAAATCAGTTAACGATTGCATCATTTTTTCTCACACTACTCTTCGCACGCTGATACAAATGTTGCCAACACTGTTCTTGCAAGGATGCAAATAGTCAAACAGCTGTTTGCTTGACAGTTGTAGCAGAAGTAGTCAGAATTACGCCCGGCAGAGAACGTTAATGTATATTTTTATAGCTTGTGGACAATACAAGCATCAGAGGGGATGGCGCGGTGCAGTGAAGGTAGGAGTATTGACTTATGTGTGGTTGTGCGCATAATATTTTAGCTTTGTTTCTTGAAATCTCCAGCAAAGAACTGTCAGCAGAAGAGAGTCTTGTAAAAAGCTGTCAAAATCTCATTTCTGCTAATTTTTCGTCGAACAGGGTCCAGCAGAAACTAGCAGATAAAACAGCTGTTACGTTTCTGATTGGCTAACAATTTGAATTTACATTTTTTGTTGTTGTTTTGCTATGCCACCGATCAGCTGTTATTGCTTGCTGGTTTCTGCTGGACGATAAATCTCCAGCAATAACTTGCAGCGAATTGGCGCTCTCTCTCTCAACTAAATGTCAAAAAGCTGCTGAATTCGCTGCTAATTTTTTCAAAGAACACTTTTTTAGGAATAATTATTCATAATTATTCATAATTAGCAGGAAAGAAACAAAGCTTTTGTTTTGATTATTTGAGGTAGGTCGTTGGCATTTGCATTTGGGTTTGAGGTAGGTCATGGTATGGCGTGTAGGTACATACGTACATACTTACTTTACTTTTTACTACGAACTCAATAAATTAAAAGAAGTTTAAGTATGTATATAAGTTTTGTAATTTATTTTTTTTATTTAATTAGTAAGTAGGTTCATACACATGTACATACATTTATAAAAAACCTGAAACGAAAGAAAAGCTGAAATTGGAAAACGGAAAATTTAAATTAAAATTGGGCCAACAAACATTTTTTAATAACCTGAAAGAAATTAAAAACTGAAAATGGAACAATTATTAAAAACCTGAAACAAAAAGAGAAATGAAAATTGAAATTAAAATAGGTAGTATTTACAAGACATGCCCACTGTAATAAATAATAATTGGAACAAGAATTGCGAAATTTTGTAAAATTTCTCACACGACTTAGTAAATTTTTACTTAGTCCATTTAACCGTTCTCTTCTAAAACACGGCTTAATCCATTTTGACTAAGAAAATCTTACAGTGTTTGAAAAAAGATCTAGGCTCAAGTCCCAAGATACCTGCTGCTGGGAAGAAAATATTAGTAAATAAAGAAATGATAAATAAAAAGAAAAGCTGTAAAGAAAAAGAGGCAAACCTGAAAAATACAAAAGAAAAAAAAATGTATTGTTAATGGGTTAATGCTTTGTTATAAAGCATGCTAAGACAATTTTTTTACTTACGTATATCACTTGGAAGGACCCTGACCTGCAATGTTCGAGGCTTGCTTTTTGTTCTTCTTCAAATTTGATTGTTTCGTTATCTCCCGACGACTAGCCACAGTATCTCGCAACAACCACTTAGCGTTTTTGAAGAGGAGTACGGTTATTAGAAATTCCAGTAACGTAACGCGATGATCAACGCAGGGATCGTCTTGTGAGAACCAGTCAGGGAATGCTTCTTGGGTTTTAGTCCGAATAACAGAAAGCAAGAACATCTTAATATTGGCCATATAAGCATCATCATCATCATCATCATTTATTGGCGCTTAACCGCCTAAGCGATTTTGGCCGTCGCCTATCAAAGCACGCCAGTCATTCCTTTTTAGCGATAACTGACGCCAATTGGAAACCCCAAGGGAGTTCAAGTCATCCTCCACCTGTTGTTTCCATCTCAGTCGAGGCCTCCCCCTTCCTCTGCTGCCGAATTCGGGTGACGATTGGAAAACCTTCTGGGCTGGAGCTTCTTTGTCCATTCGCATGACGTGACCCAGCCAGCGGAGCCTTTGGGCTTTAATTCGCTGGACTATGGTCAGATCTGCGTAAAGCTCGTACAGCTCATCGTTAAATCTCCTTCGATACTCGCCGTCGGCATCACGGGAAGGACCATAAATCTTCCGGAGAACTTTTCTCTCAAATACTCCAAGGGCCATCTCATCTTCTCTTGACATTGTCCATGAATCTGAGCCATACATCAGGACAGGTATGATGAGAGACTTATAGAGCGCGATCTTTGTTCTTCGAGAGAGGACTTTACTTCTCAATTGCCTACTCAGTCCAAAGTAGCACTTGTTCGCAAGAGTGATTCTCCGTTGGATTTCTAGACTGATATTATTTTCGGTGTTAATGCTGGTTCCCAAATAGACGAAGTCCCTCACAGTTTCAAATTTGTAACTATCAACAGTGACGTGGCTGCCAAGGCGCAGGTGCGCCGATTCTTTCTTTGATGACAGCAAATACTTCGTCTTGTCCTCGTTGACCGCAAGACCCACTTTTTTCGCTTCTTTATCCAGTCCAGAGAAGGCAGCGCTTACGGCGCGGTTGTTAAGGCCAATGATATCAATATCATCGGCATACGCCAGCAATTGCACGCTCTTGTAAAAGATTGTACCATTGCGGTTTAGCTCTGCTGCTCGAATTATCTTCTCCAGCATCAGGTTGAAGAAATCGCACGAAAGGGAGTCGCCCTGTCTGAAGCCTCGTTTGGTTTCAAATGGCTCAGAGAGGTCCTTCCCGACTCTGACGGAGCTGTTAGTATTGCTCAACGTCATTTGGCAAAGCCGTATAAGCTTTGCAGGGAAGTCAAATTCAGACATGGCGGCATACAGGCAACTCCTTTTTGCGCTGTCAAAAGCGGCTTTGAAATCGACAAAGAGATGGTGTGTGTCGATTCTTTTATCATGGGTCTTCTCCAGGATTTGGCGTATCGTGAAAATCTGGTCGATGGTAGACTTACCAGGTCTAAAGCCACACTGATAAGGTCCAATCAGCTTGTCTACGATGGGCTTCAGTCTTTCACACAATACGCTAGAAAGAACCTTATATGCGATATTAAGAAGGCTGATTCCGCGGTAGTTGGTGCGGTTAGCGGGATCGCCTTTCTTGTGGATTGGGCAGAGCACACTTAAATTCCAATCTGGAGGCAAGCACTCGTCTGACCATATTCTGCATAAGAGCTGATGCATGCTTTTTACCAGCTCTTCGCCTCCGTGTTTGAACAGCTCGGCGGGTAGTCCGTCTTTTCCAGGCGCTTTGTTGTTTTTGAGCCGGGATATAGCTATCCTCACTTCATCATAGTCAGGTGGTGGGACGACTTTTCCATCGTCAGGGATTGGGGTATCGGGTTCGACGTCTCCCTCGCAATTTAGCAGTGAGGAGAAGTGCTCCCTCCATAATTTAAGTACACTCTGTACGTCGGTTACCAGGTCGCCATTATTGTCCTTACAGGAACTTGCCCCGGTCTTAAAACCTTCCGTCATCCGCCGGATCTTTTCATAGAATTTTCGGGCATCATTCCTGTCAGCCAGCATCTCAAGCTCCTCACACTCACGCCTTTCGGCCTCACGTTTCTTTTTTTCTGAAAAGGCGTCTCTCTTCCTTCTTTGCCTCACGATAGCGTTGCCATACACTGCGGGTTGCGCCCGTTCGCAACGTCTCCCTGTAGGCAGCGTCCTTTTTGTCCGAGGCAGTGCTGCATTCCTCATCGTACCAGTTGTTTTTGCGGGCTCGCTGGAACCCTAGAGTGGCCTCAGCGGCGGTACGTAATGAGTGAGAGATATGCTTCCATTGCTCGGTTGCATCATTAGGTCGAGGATTGCTCTCCGATAGCAGGTGTGAGAGTCGAGTGGAGAAATTGTCAGCTGTCTGTGTCGTGCGCAGCTTCTCGACGTCAAACTTTCCTTCCGTTACTGTGCGCACTTTCTTTGCTACACAGAGGTGTGTGCGTATCTTGGCTGCAACAAGATAATGGTCCGAGTCGATATTGGGACCACGAAGGGTACGCACGTCCAGAACGGTGGAGCTATGCCTGCCGTCGATCATGACATGATCAATCTGGTTTCTTGTTCTTTGATCAGGAGACAGCCATGTGGCTTGGTGTATTCGTTTATGCTGGAACCTGGTACTACTGATGACCATATTGCGAGCAGCGGCGAAATCAATCAACCTAGTGCCGTTGGGGGATGTTATATCATGGAGACTAAATTTTCCAACTGTTGGACCAAAGACTCCTTCCTTGCCCACCTTCGCATTAAAGTCGCCGAGCACGATTTTGATATCATGTTGGGGGCAGCGATCATAAGTCTGTTCAAGTTTATCGTAGAAGGAGTCCTTCTCTGCGTCGTCCGTCTCCTCAGTCGGCGCATAGGCGCAGATAAATGTTATGTTGAAAAATTTCGCTTTGATGCGGATCGCAGCGAGACGCTCGTCCACGGGGGTGAACGCTAGTACTTGGCGGCGAAGTCTCTTTCCCACCACGAATCCTACACCACGCGCTTTGCCGCGTGTCTGGCCACTGTAGTATACGTCACAAGGTCCGATGGTCGTCTTTCCTTGTCCCGTCCATCGCATTTCCTGCAGGGCGGTGATGCCAGCCTTTGCGTTAACGAGGACATCAACCAGTCGGGCAGCGGTACCGTCCCTTGAAAGGGTCCGGACATTCCCGGTACATGCCCTAATATCCAAATCATTATGCCTTATTCGTTTTGCCGGGTCGTCAACATTAAAGGGGGTTCTCATCCGAGGCTTTAATACATTTTTCATTGGACTAAATTTTTTACGTGGCGGGTCCCAAACCCAGCGCACAACCCGTTTCGGGGCCCTATAAGCATGAGTAGGAAAAAGCTGAGTATACCACTTCATTTGCATTCGACACACTTCGAAAACCCTGTCGTCAGGATTTACAAGTCTCAAGTCACTTGAATCCTTGTAATTCTTTGCCTTGACTAATGCTTCCGTATAGTTGGTATGATCTAGGTGTGTCTTTGTTAATAAATCAGTGCATCTTTCGCAACGCAGTTTACGCAGAACTTTCTGGTATATACCATAACCTGTGTAATACCGCTGCACTTGTATCTCAGCCTTATCCTTTGCATTGATGACGTTTTCGTCAGGAACGTCAAAATCTACTAATGCAAGTTTGCTAATTTCCATTTCATTTACTTTTTCGGGCATTTGATTTGGTACATTTAAAGTTTCGTTCTCTTGGCTTTCTAGACGACTGTCTTCCGGAGTTAAAACCCAATCAGTACATTCGTCAGTATCGTCCTCACAATTATTGCCTTTTTTTACGAATCTCTGTCTTAGAATTTTCATGGACGTCAATCGCGCTACAATATACTGTATTTCATGTGCAGTGGGGTTTGTATTAATGCCTTGGCTTGCTCTTATTCTATAGAAAAAGTTTTCCAAGGCGTCTTGGTTTAATTTTCCTAATAAAATAAAACTCAGGTCTTTTTGCTGATCGAAAAGCTCTTCAGACATCATCAACATACCAGAAATTGTGGTGCACGCATTTATGCAATGAATGCTCGAATTTCTGTACGTTTTCACGCCATCTTTCAGTCTGAAGACCTTCAACGATCGCAAATAGCTTATATACTCTTTTAGCCTTTGGATCTTTTTCGAGCTACCTCGGCGTAAAGGGCACTTAAAAGGATTCTTTGAGTTGAACGTCTTCGCGTCGAGGTCGTCAAAGAGGTCATTACATTTCTTCACAAAATTTTGGGTGGGCTTAACATATTTCGCAGCATAGCTATATTTGTTTGCGAATAAATTGTGTGCGGAAGCTAGTTCAATTCCGGCAGCGACCGAGTTGCTCAACGTTTGGACTGCGCGTGAAACGTTCATTCGTTCAAAATTCGAAGGTGAGACGTGAACTTCTGTAAGCTTCGGACATATTTTAAAATGCGGGTTATCTTTGTCAATTTCGTATAAAGCTTTGATCACATCAAAGCTAGCGATACCATCATCTGTTTCTATATAATTTGCAAGTAAAGTATTGCGAAGAGACTTAAATAGATGGCAGTAGTCGTAGAGGCCGTAAACTTTTTGGCCCTCATGCAAAAAGTATGGTTTTCCTTCCGTGATTAAAAATCTATCGTACAGACTCGTATTTGTGGAGCTTTGGTCACAAACTATGGCTTTGACATTTAGTCCAATTTCTTTCAATTTGGAAATATTTTCTATTACCAATGGTTGCAACTTTGTTACAGGCATGGCGCCTTTGGTAATATAGTACGAAAACACATATTTCCAATTTGAAGCGATACCTTTAACCATGAAAAAACAACACTTGTCTCCTGGTTTAAGTTCACGTTTGCCCCCTCCGATATCCTGAAATCCATCTATCAAGTCACTTGCTTTATTATAAGTTAAGTCACATTTTATCACTATTTCGTCAAAGATTACCACGCAAATTCGTTCGAGAACTGACATATCTTTGGCGATCTTTGTTAAATTCCTACATACGTTCACGTCAAAGCCTGGTAAAACATATCTTATGGGGCGCCACCTTAGAAGAGAAGTCTTAGATGGCAAAGCGAAACCCAAGTCATCGCGCATGAAATTGTAAGATTTAGTGGACATGAAATTTATATTTTGAGTTAAGACTTTTTCGTCCTCGGTATAATTTGCGCGTTTGTTTTTCTGGACTATCATTTTGGCAAATGTAAGTGCCTCTTTGCTTGCATTTTTATCCGCGACAATTACCCGACGACGCAAATCAATATTTTCTACTTTTAGCTCACGAATTTTTCTATTAAGCATATCAATTTTATTTTGTTGCATTCTATCTTTTTTAATATAAGCCCGGGTAGCTTGAGCAACTCGTTCGCGCCGGGTACTTTTGTCTAAGTCCTCCCGAATTTTGTTCTGAGAATATAATTTCTCTCGAACTGCCAGGTCCGAGTATTTTTCGAACTCCTCAAGAGTTAAACCATCAATACTATCATCAGAACGATCCTCTACTTTCATGACTTCATAGCACTTAGTGACGGGTTGGCATTCCCACACCGATCCGTCACTAGGTGAAGGAATCCTCAAATCCTCTTCCAAACGCAAACATGGAAAACCTCCGGGAAGAAGTCTATTCTTGCGTATATACTCTTGCTCAAAATGTCTCTGGCAAACATAAAGTTTTTCGGAAGAAGAAACTTCAACTTTGCAAGCCAGGGCCCATTCTTTGCGAACGTTGTCCTCTCTTGGAAATGCGTAAAGAATTTGCTTCACGTCTGAAACACAACTCTTTACGCAACAGCTCTTCTTCGGTTTGTAGTGGACTAGCTCGTGTTGGACATCTTCATTACCTGGGCAGACGATTATATGAAAATTGTAAAAAAAAAAAAATTGTTTAATTTGGAACCATTTCAGGGAAAATCCTATCAAATTATATTTATATAAAATTTATTTAAACAAGCTAGCCCGTCTTGGTTCCATCTAATTGAATATCAATCAATTGAAACTCTTTATTTTGTAGCCACACCTTAGGGCCACTTGCATAAAAGCCGATTAAGCCTAATCGGTGATTAACTTGACAGCTAACCATACAAAATACGTCAGTTAAACTCCGGTTAGTCGTTATCAGCTTTTATGCAAGCGGCCCTTAATGTGCAAAATGATTTCGTTTTGTTCATTATCAAAACAAAACTATCACGATAATTTTGTTTCATTGATTCACGTTAAAACTAATATAATCAACGTTCTCTGCTTTCGGTTATATAGAATATATATTTAGAATATAAAAAAATTGTATTAGACATTTTTATGTAATTAAAAAAAAATGTATGTAATTAAAAAAAAATAAATGAAAAAAGAAAAATGTCCGAGCCCGGAGTCGAACCAAAGTAGACTGGGTCGTAATCGCGCTGCTTAACCGCTGAGCTACGGTAGCATATGTGATATCTCTATCAAATAGAGTACTTAACATTGGTGAAAAGTGAGGCAAGCACTGACCTACCACAACATACAAACGCACATCAGCATCAGCACATATTTACATTTAGCAAAACATGTATTTGAGGGTGGTGATCACTCCACTTGCCCCATTTTTTGGGAAATTCCACAGAAATCACTAATTTCACAAGCACAAAATTTCATACAACTTACCTCCTAAATTGAGGGTGGGGATTGCACCAGGCTTTAGAAATTTAGCCGACTTTGCACCCTCCTCAAAATGTCGATCGCACACGAAGGCGTTGGTGACTCCCAGATGCGCCTCCCGAGGGATAAGTAGATTATCCCTCCACTTCTCCTGAAGTACCGGCTCCTTGGGGAAGGCGTAAAAGCGGGCGCCGCTCGGTGGATTACACTCGCGAACTCTACATTTCCGCGTTTTAGGCATTGCTACCCTTATTTTTAGATACAAATTTACCAAAAAAACAAGTTACCAAAAAAATTTAAAAAAAAGTTTAAAAAACTTATCAAATTACAAACTTTTATTAACAATTTGCGGAACAAATCGACCATACGTAGTCAAAATAAATTAAGACTAATGAAACGGCCGTTTGAAGTCCAGTTATCCTCTCTCATCCTATTGGGGGCGATTCATAAATTGGGGGTCACTGACAACAATACAGGTGGCGCCACACATACCTACATTCATACAATACAATTCTCTCTGGAGAAGTTGCATGCAAAAATAGCAACAGTCAGAGAACAGTGTGCACTTGCAGAGATTTTTATACTTACCATATCAGATGATATATTTCCTACCTAATCATTAAAAAACAAAATATATTAATTTTTTCATTTATTTATTCCCAATTAAGTTTTTAAAAAATTAATTATTAAATTTTTGTATATTATTTGTATTACATCATTTTGAAATCTTACTAATATCATATCAATTATATAATACATTCTGCGATATGTTAGTAAAATAATTCCATATGTGAGCACAAGAACTCTGTTAATAACGCTGATTCCCTATGCACGCGCAAGAACTCTGTTAGCGTGCTGTTGAATAAAAATATCTCGGCGAATTCCTTACCCGTGGTTTGACAGTCTACTGATTCACACTCCTTCGCGTGTTGGTGCTTCTCTACATATCAACGTTCTCTGCGCCCGGGTTTTCAGGGCAGGTTTAAACCAAAGATGACTTGATCCGAAACTGTTTCTTTCTTTTTTATTGTTTACTTAAAAGGGGTACTGATTATGTGCTGCAATTTGGCAGCCCTGCAGAATCGAGCACAGAGCCAAAAATGCCTAATAAAATTAATAAGATTGTCTTTATGAGCGGGCTTTGGGCTGAGGGGTAGTCGAAACGACGGAAACGAAAAAAAAACTATACGCAAATCTATTTGGTTTAATGAGGAAATTCTTATTGATATTATTAAGTGCAATTTCTTCTTATTTCTTTTCGATTTCTTTTTATATGTGTTATAATCAAGGTCTAAAACCGATTAAAATAACGTTCCGGTTTCGGTTTCGGTTTTTGCAACGTGTTTCGGTTTCGGTTCCGGTTTCGTTCTACAAAATTTATTTCGGTTTCGGTTACGGTTTCGTTCCGGTTTCGGTTTCCAAATAAAAACACGAAAAAAAAATTTTACTACTAAAATACTCAAGTACCTATGTAGCTACGAAATAGGTCTGAATTTTCATAACTTTTTTCCTGCGGCCATGATGGGATTTCTCCAATATAATAATACATTTATTAACGCTATGCATGGATGAAATTTCTGCAAAACAAATTCCTAAAGTTAACTCTACTTTTTTATTAAAAATGGAAGCCAAATGAAATGTATAAATCGTTAAAAACATTGAAATGAGTGGCGCTTTCTGAGACAAGGCTGAACATTTCTTTTACGGATCTCGTAAATTTGTTTCGATCGCTTCATTCAACTATAGTCAAACTTCCTCTTTCAGAATTTTGAAAAACGTGGCTCGACAATCTTCCATGAAAACTTTCAGGGTACCTGTTTGTAAAAGGAACTACCTATGTGCCCACTCACAGAAGTAAGGTATTGAGAAAATTCAAAACCGTTTGGAACCGGTTCCGGCTTTTGAAACGGTTTCGGTTTCGGTCTTTTCCAGATCAAAATAACGGTTACGGTTTCGGTTTCGGTTTTGAAAAATTAATCGGTTTTAATCGGTTACGGTTACGGTTTCGGTTTCAGTCCTTGGTTATAATTAAGAAAATCTTTTCAAGATTTCCTTAAAAATATGAAAAAAAGATGAAAAAGGAAAAACTTCTTATTCTAATAAGATGATCTTAGGGTTCCTAACAAGAAGATTTGACTTATTAATGTTTCAAAAGGAAATCTTGCAGAAAACGAAATGATTTCTTAGGGTTCTTTTTAATAAGATGATCTTAGGGTTCCCAACAAGAAGATTTGACTTATTAATGTTTTCAAAGGGAAATCTTGCCGAAAACGAAATGATTTCTTAGGGTTCTTTTTAATAAGATGATCTTAGGGTTCCTAACCAGAAGATATGACTTATTAACTGATTTCCGCATAATTGTATGTGTTAACAAGATGATCTTAGGGTTCCTAACAAAAAGATTTGACTTATTAATGTTTTCAAAGGGAAATCTTGCAGAAAACGAAATTATTTCTTAGGGTTCTTTTTAAAAAGATGATCTTAGGGTTCCTAACAAGAAGATATGACTTATTAACTGATTTCCGCATAATTGTATGTGTTAATAAGATGATCTTAGGGTTCCTAACAAAAAGATTTGACTTATTAATGTTTTCAAAGGGAGATCTTGCAGAAAACGAAATGATTTCTTAGGGTTCTTTTTAATAAGATGATCTTAGGGTTCCTAACAAGAAGATTTGACTTATTAATGTTTTCAAAGGGAAATCTTGGCTAAAACGAAATGATTTCTTAGGGTTCTTTTTAATAAGATGATCTTAGGGTTCCTAACAAGAAGATATGACTTATTAACTGATTTCCGCATAATTGTATGTGTTAATAAGATGATCTTAGGGTTCCTAACAAGAAGATTTGACTTATTAATATTTTCAAAGGGAAATCTTGCACCATCATCAGCAGACTTCATGTAGAACAATTATACGCTGAGAAGCAGAAGTACCCGATGGCTCGATGGTAAGCACCTGTGTTCAGCATTCAATATGTGGTTAGTTCGATTCGCGGTGGAGGCAATATGGCAAGTGTGGAAGGCAATGTAAGGAAGAGTGCGTTGAGATGGCTTGAAGGAAATATAAAAAGGCAACATAAGAAGGTAAAGGCAATACAAGAGAAATCTAAAACTGAATCGTAACTGATAATTTGAAGTTCTCGAAGACAATATAAGAACTCTGAAATATAATTTTTATTTTCTTATTTGAAATATTAAAAAGAAGATCTTCTCAATAATATGTGATTTCATTTTGAAAACATTAATAAGTCGAATCTTCTTGTTAGGAACCCTAACAAATCAATTCATTTTCTGCAAGATTTCCCTTTGAAAATATTAATAATTCAAATCTTCTTGTTAGGAACCCTAAGATCATCTATTAACACATACAATTATGCGGAAATCAGTTAATAAGTCATATCTTCTTGTTAGGAACCCTATGATCATCTTATTAAAAAGAACCCTAAGAAATCAATTCATTTTCTCTCTCTGTTTCTATGTCATACCCCCCCTCCCGTTTAAATTCTCACGTGAGTCAGGATCAACATCTTCTCGCACCTGTCTCTACGTGTACTGTTTGTCGGCAAAGATTATACACGCTCGCGTCATCGGTCAAATGCAATAACTGCTTAGGCCAATGCCACGTACATCTATGCTCTGGGCTCGCTAACAGGAACCTCTGGACGGATGCGTTCATCGCACCAACCCGGTTACACCGGGTCCACAGCAAACTAGGCTGAGGCACAGCCTTGGTCTTAGCCTACCAACACCTGGGCGAACACATCCGTCTCTCACGCCTATGGTTAACTCGACATCGACCCCACCGGCGCACTTCCAAATCTTACAGCACAACTGTAACGGATTAACTGGTAAGATCGCAGAGATAACTAATTTGATGACGCAATATGACATAAAACTTGCCGCAGTCCAAGAAACCAAGCTCAGTCCTAGGTCGGACCTCATTACCTATGGCGGATATAACATCCACCGGAAAGACCGTCATAGAGTAACAGGAGGTCTGGGAGGTGGTCTAGCGTTCATAACGCACAACTCTGTACAGTATCATCTATTTGATACCGACATCGAAGGAACGGATGATATCTTAGAAAGCCAAGGTATTACCATCCGTACAGGAGATGTCGATCTGCAAATCATTAATATCTACATACCCCCTGTCTCAAGTTGCCCCACCGGTTATCACCCCGACATTAGCTTGCCATTACGAGGAGATAACCGCGTGATCCTGGGCGACTTCAATGCGCACCACGACATGTGGCACTCAAACTTGCCAGCAGACAATAGGGGGCATGTACTTGCAGAACAATTAGATGATACGGCTTTCTGTACATTGAACGGAGACGCCCCAACGAGAGTATCGGGTAACTGCTATAGTTCGCCAGATATTTCTATCGTAAGTGCAGGACTATTGAACAACACCAATTGGCGTCTGACCATCTCCCAATAGTCATTACCATCGAACGACCGACGGACTTTATTACACCTGAGCATGATACATATATTAACTTTACCAAGGCGGACTGGGACAGTTTTCAGACATATACGGACGAATCCTTGGCTGCTCTATCCATTCCTACGGACGTACGCAAAGGCGAACGAGACTTCCGCAACATCATTGACTCGGCCTCTAAACGCTTCATTCCTGCGGGTCGAATATCTCAAATAAGACCAAATTTCCCCGCGGAGGCAGCGGCCATGGCTAGAGAAAGAGATGAAGTGCGAAGTCTCCATCCGGCAGACCCCCGTATAAAGGATCTCAACGCGAAATTCGTAGGTTGGTCGATAAACATAAACTGGCCAAATGGAAACAACACCTAGAGCAATGCAACCTCTCTGATGGTGTTGGCAAATTATGGACTACGGTCAAAGCTCTATCTAATCCAACGCAACACAAGGATAAAGTAGATATTACTTTCGGTGACAGGGTGAAGAAGGACCCTAGGGGATGTGCGAACTCCTTCTGTAGACCATTTGTACTACATTCCCCGCCCGATAGAGCTAAACGTAGAACCATGCGACAGGCGCGTAAATATAAAAACCAAAATACGCCCATTGTCATCACTGCCTCAGAGGTCAAGGAAGCCATCAGACAGGCTAAGCCCTCAAAATCCATCGGCCCCGACGGCATTGCCATGAAGATGCTGAATCATCTAGGCCAGGAGGGACACAAATACTTAGCGGCTCTATTCAGTCTTTCACTGAACACTTTCGTCATTCCTGAAATATGGAAAAAGGCGAGAGTGGTTCCATTACTAAAACCTAGAAAACCGGCAAACATAGGCGATTCATATCGTCCTATATCACTTTTGTCACCGGTAGTGAAGACGCTAGAGTCCATTTTGCTCCCGTATTATACTGCAAATCTGCACCTGGCTAGTCATCAACATGGCTTCCGTAAGCTGCACAGCACCACCACCGCACTCAATGCCATTACAACTCAAATAAATAGCGGCCTAAATCAAAACCAACCAAATCACAGGACTGTGTTAGTGGCACTTGACCTGTCGAAAGCTTTTGACACAGTCAACCATGCCACTCTCATACAAGATCTGTTTGAGACACAGATACCTGATGGTTTAAAGAGATGGACCGCTAATTATTTGAATGGACGGCAGGCGTCGGTTAACTTTAGAAACGCAACATCAAAACCTAGACATATTAGACAGGGGGTGCCACAGCGAGGTGTCCTATCCCCGACACTGTTTAATTTCTATCTATCGAAGATGCCCCCACCACCAGAGGGCGTCTCCGTCGTTTGATATGCCGACGACTGTACAATAATGGCGACGGGGAAGGGCCCCTATACTGATGAACTCTGTACGAGAATCAATGGTTACCTCTGCGACCTTTCCAGGTTTTTCACTGAGCGAGATCTGACAATATCTCCGACAAAATCAACGGCGACGCTTTTTACGACATGGACGCACCAGGTGAGAAATGAATTAGACATTTTCGTTGATGGCACTAAGCTACCAACTGTCAGCCACCCAAAGTTATTAGGGATGACACTGTATTATACTTTCTCATTTGCTGGTCATGTGTCTGCAATGGTCTCAAAGGTACGTGGTCGCAACAAGATCCTCAAGTCACTTGCCGGCAGTACTTGGGGAAAAGACAAAGAAACGTTGCTGACTACATATAAGGCCATTGGCCGACCAGTCTTTGACTATGCTGCGCCCATATGGTCGCCTAATGTAGATAACACCAACTGGACGAAGTTCCAAATCTGCCATCAGAACTGCTACGGGATGTCTCCTCATGTCTTCCGAGTCTCACCTCCATCAGGAGGCAAAACTGCTCAATGTAAAAGAGCACATCCAAACCGTCATCTTTTGGACATAGATCCGCCCCCGAGAGACATAAGGAGACATCTCCGTAAGCATTATGATGAGATCCGGCATCATATTACCTTGCCGTTTGATCTGCAGAATCATAAGCGGGCTCTAACCGACATCCACACCGAGTCGGTAGACACTTTTGTCGGATCTCTACCTGTGAATCTCGTTCTGAACAGTCCTCCACCGGATATTGCTGAAGAAGAACGCACCTTACCAAGGGAGACAAGAGTGACCTTGGCATAGCTTAGGTCTGGATATAGTATAAGGTTAAACTCCTACTTATCCAGACTTAATGATACAATCTTAAATGCATGCCCTGCATGTGGTAGGACCCCCCCTTGATACTCTACATCTCTTCAATTGTCCATCTGAACCTACTCTTCTAACCCCTCTGTCCCTCTGGACAAACCCGGTTGAAACTGCACGTATCCTTGGACTCCCCTTAGAAGAGCTTGATGAAGATCTTCGGAATGATCATACACTCTAGACAGGGCAATGCATTGTTAACAACAACAACAACAAGACAATATAAGAACTCTGAAATATAATTTTTATTTTTTTATTTGAAATATTAAAAAGAAGATCTTCTCAATAATATGTGATTTCATTTTGAAAACATTAATAAGTCGAATCTTCTTGTTAGGAACCCTAACAAATCAATTCATTTTCTTCAAGATTACCCATTGAAAATATTAATAATTCAAATCTTCTTGTTAGGAACCCTAAGATCATCTTATTAACACATACAATTATGCGGAAATCAGTTAATAAGTCATATCTTCTTGTTAGGAACCCTAAGATCATCTTATTAAAAAGAACCCTAAGAAATCAATTCATTTTCTGCAAGATTTCTCTTTGAAAACATTAATAAGTCAAATCTTCTTGTTAGGAACCCTAAGAAATCAATTCGTTTTCTGCAAGATTTCTCTTTGAAAACATTAATAAGTCAAATCTTCTTGTTAGGAACCCTAAGATCATCTTATTAATACATACAATTATGCGGAAATCAGTTAATAAGTCAAATCTTCTTGTTAGGAACCCTAAGAAATCGGTTTGTTTTTTTGCAAGATTTCCCTTTGTAAACATTAATAAGATTTTCTCTTCAAATTTAAAAAGAACTTCTTCTTGAAGAAAATCTATAGAGATATCATATGACTTTTGTTCTATTTTATTAGGCATTGTTGTTGAGGAACATCTGCCAGCAAAAGCAGCGAAAACTTGGTTACCAGACAAAATATATTGGCAGAAAACGTTGGGTGTTTTTGCTGTGATTTGGGATTTCAGTTAAAAAGGCGCTAAGAACGCAATAAATAAGAGTATAAAAACCAAGCCCAGGGATATGTGTCATAGGATTTGCTGGTGACCAACGTTTACTTTAATTTCCCTATTAGCGCGAATATAAACTCGTTCTGAAATTGAGCAGGTATTACGATGGTAAATTGGTTATTTACTTCGAATAGTAAGATTAATTAAGAAAAAAACTAGAAAATAGTATTTTGTAAGAAAAAAATACATAAAGTAAACCTTTTCTTTCAACTTTCTATCATATAGGTTAGGTAGGTTAGGTAGAAGTGGCTGCCGCAAAGGCACACCTAGGCCAGTATTAAAAGGCCCGTTGTGATACCATCAACACTAGGAAAGTCAGTCCCGGGACCCGGCCATGTGGAAAATCCCAGTGCTATTGGGACTCTCCACATAGCAGAATCCCGGGGCTGACACACCTAAAACCGACACCGTTACACCTCCTCGAACCATTTAGATGACTTGATGAAAGCCATCAAGTCCTTTATGTCCAGCTCCGCTACCTGGCGTAGGCTATCCAGAAAGGGAACTCCGAAAAAGCGCCTTCTCGCGCCGCTTAAAGCCGGGCAGTTGCAGATGAGATGCTCCACCGTTTCCTCCTCCTCATCATCTTTGCAACTCCTACAGCATCGTCGGTAGGGTACACCCAGCCTTGCTGCGTGCCTTCAAATAAGGCAGTGCCCGGTTAAAACCCCTATTAATATAGATATATCCCTTCTTCTTAGGGTGTAAATATATTTAGATCTTTTAATATCCCATTTTGGCCAGGATTGTTTGGATACTCGGCACCCTGGCGATAAAAGCCATCTTTCATTGGCTTGTCGGAGTGTATGCTCCTTCAGCATTAGCTTGCATGTGGCAAAGGGCATACATACGCGTTCTTTATCCTGAAGAACCTGCTTGGTCGTGCCTGCCTAGCATGTTCGTCTGCCCTACAGTTTCCCTCAATGACCCTGTGTCCCGGGACCCATGTGAGGCTCACGCGGTTCTGTTGGGCCATCTCCTGAAGAGATCGACGACAGCTGAGCGTCAGTTCAGAGTTGAACAAGTAAGAGCCAAGGGATTTGACTGCCGCTTGGCTATCGCTGAAAATAACGATATTCTGTCCGATAGCGTGTTGCCCTATCCAAGCCGCGGCGTCCATGATTGCTGAGACCTCAGCCTGGAAGACGCTGCAATGATCAGGCAGTCTGAAGGAAAGCTCAAGGTCCAGATCCTTGGAATAAATCCCTCCTCCAACTCTGCCGTCCAACTTCGAACCGTCGGTGTATATGGAAATGCCGCCATTAGTAGCAGGACACCGATCCGTCCTCTCCCAGTCTTCCCTGCTGGGAATGTTTATTCTGAACCAGCTATCTCCCACTGTTGTGGTTGCACAACGGTCCGTGCCCGGAGGGAGAAAGCTGTAAGAATCCAGAATACCGGAGTGTCCAGTAGTGCCTGCGCCCCAGCCGGAAGTTTCCCTTAGACGCAGAGCCGATGCTGCCGCTGCCCGGTACCCTTCCAGATCGAGTGGCAAAATGCCAAGAATGGCCTGGAGAGCTTCGTTGGGCGTTGTTATCAACGCGCCGCTTATACAGATCATGCTAGATCTGTGGACTTTACCTAACAGGTTTAGGTTGGCTGCCTTGCTCAGCGCAGGCCACCATACCACGACTCCATACAGCATAATTGGCCGGATTATCGCAGTGTAAATCCATCTGCAGATTTTGGGACTGAGCCCCCATTTTTTGCCAATGGCTCTTTTACAGGTGTAAAGTGCAATGCACGCTTTCCTCTGGCGCTGGATGACATTCTCCTTCCAGTTAAGCTTTCTATCCAGAACTATGCCGAAAAGAGATTTTGACAGCTTTTTACAAGACTCTCTTCTGCTGACAGTTATTTGCTGGATATTTCAAGAAACAAAGCTAATACTGGTTCCGATTGAGAGCAACTGAAATAGTCGATTTGACGTAACACTAATTTTTTTGTTTCTGTAAGAAGAATTTATTTTGTCGATTTATTTTCTCACTTGCTTTTGAGGTAGTGACAAAATTTTTTTTTTTTTAATTTTGAATCGAGTCGAGTGTGACGACATTAAAATCGAGAGGTTTGTCGATTTTTTTACAGAAACGGGGTACTGATTGCCTTAGAATTTGAAATTGCATTTTTCGGTGTTGTTTTGCTAAGTCACGATCAGCTGTTGTTGTTGTAACGAGGTGTAGCCCTGCCTAAATGTCAGACAGGGTCACCTCGAGTGTATTGCTCTTGGCCGGGTCGATATAAGAAAACGTTCTCGTAGATCCGGCAATACAAGAAACTAAACTAGCCGTGCAGGCTATGTAGGTCATTTAGCGTTACCCAGGGTGCACCAACTGGGAGGCGACCTACTTTTACACCCCTGTTCATGCTTGCTGGTTCCGTCTGGATGAAATATTCCCAGCAATAACTTCCCGCGAATGGCAACTCTCTCTCAATGAAATGCCAAAAGTCTGCTGAATTCGCTGATATATATATATATATATATTTTTTAAAAAAAGGCTTTTCAGGAAGAATTATTCATAATTAGCAGCCGTCGAAAGAAGCTATTGTAAATAAAAAAATTACCGTAATTGCAGTATCAATTGAATTCATCAAACTCCCAGTATTTTTTATAACGGTTTGAAACAATGGCTACGCAAGAGAAATGAAACGCGAGAAATAGGGCACAATATCCTTACATACCTATATAATTGGCCAAAAAAGTACATAAAACATGCCCATATTCCTAATGCAATGTTTTTCCGTCCTCCTTAAACGTTGCAAAGTGATTATTTAAACTTGGTTTCCGCTTAAACCCAAGTTGTTAGTAAATTGTTTTTAAATATATGTACTTGTGTGACTATTTAATGGCAATTTTCCCATTATTTTGCTTTTGTACAAATCGACAGCTCTCAATGGTAGTATCGATACACAGTACACGACGTTTCGTTCGCTCGTCCATTTTGGTGATTTTTTTTGTCATCTGTGAAACGATATGAAGCTGAAACACAAATGAAAAGACGTCATAGCATTGCGATCACACAAGAGTTCTTTTCCATACAAAAAGTAATTTTTTTCATGTCGAGATCCTTTAATTGAGTGAAAAAATGTGATTTGCAAAGTGAAGAATATTAACGACTTAAATTCACACGTGCATTGTCATTTATGCAATATTAAGCCGGTGTGAATGGTAATAAACAAATGCTTACCTCTGGATTTGTGCTTATGGAGTGTGTGGGTGTGTGCACAAAAGTATGGTGGCGGTATTGAATTCTTGAGTAATTAACCAGCGAAGTGTATAATACCAGCATCAGAGTTACGACTCCATATTCGTTTTCGTTGGATGGAGTAGTTTTAAGTTGCTTTTGCATACAAATCTATAACAAGAAATTTCACGAAGCTCTGTTGGTGAGTGTCTTTGCCTTATCGATATTTTCATATGTACAAGAAATATGCATTGCTACCTAAAAATGTCAGTTTATTTTGGTAAAACAGCTGTTTGAAGTGCTCAAGAAAGCCAGTAGCCTTATTTTAATGTGTGGTATTTTAAAAAGTAAATTTTTATGTTCTGTGAGGGGGCCAATTTTAAAAACGGCTGTGGGTATCTTGAAAAAACGTCGATGTATCGAAGTTTCTGTTCGGCGGTGTGCCAAACGGTTTAAAAAAGGAAATTTTGACAGAGCGATGTTAAATTCTGACACTTATCGTGGTGAATATGAACGTCAGAATTTGCCCTAGCCCTGGAGGCTAGGTCAAATTTTGACAATCAATAATGTGAACACAGGGATGCATGTGGTGTTAACATTCATATTATTTCACATAAATTTATGTTCACAGGCGTTATTTAACACTAAAATATAATATAATGCGAATAATACGCAATATAAATGAATGAAAAACACGTAAAATGAAAATTGATTCACAAAGCATCTGCTTTTGCACGTGCTTTTTCCATACGTCAAAATTTACTACTGTCATAATTTAACTTTTCGTTTGGCACAGCAAAATGGAAAACTTTTGTACACCATAGGAAATTTGTTCACCTCATTTTACTCTGACGAAAAATGTTTTCAATTAGCACACAGCCTCAGATGTATTTTTTTTTTAATGAGAATTGACATACCTAATTCATTTTACAGACATTTCCGTTCTTTGAATTGGAAAAATGAACCTATTTTTGGACTGACATGTACTTTCGGGGTTTCAAGTGAACGGATTTTAGTATGAAAGGTGATTTCATTTCCAGTACAAATTTTTATATTAGTACCAAACACGTGTTTGAGAAATTGTATGTAAAATTTTTTTGCAAATGAGGCTGGTTTTCATTAGGTCAAAATGACTGACCTCAAAAACTGACTAAATTGCCACCATGGCGTTTTGGTGTCAAATGTGTTTTCATTAGGTTTGTTTACTGACCAAAAAAAGTTCAGAGCAGAGCAGAGCAGGGCAGCTGTCAAAATAGAAATAGAGCAACTCAGAGCAGAAATGCCATGAAACACTTGAATCTCGATTGTTTCTTTTTATTTGGTTTTTTTTGTTTAAATCTTGGCCGTTGGCGTTCATCGCTTAAATATGCCCAAAAAATGAAGCAAAGATGGAGATTTATAGAGATTTTCTTTCACTGAAGTCGGTAAAATTTGGCAAAATGAATTTAGAGATTTTAGGAGATGGAAATTAAGCAGTAGCGAAAACTGGACTCCCGTTAGAAGAAATTGATGACAATTTAGGTTAAGGAAAAGCACACGCTGGGCAGGGCTACGCTTCGTTACAACAACAACAACAACTGGAATTCATGTACAGAAAATCTCTATAAATCTCCATCTTTGCTTCATTTTTTGGCATATTTAAGCGATGAACGCAAAATGAATCAGATAACCTAGGTCAGTTGTTTTTGACAGCTACTAAGCTAAATGTGCGATTCTGCAATTTTAGCCATCTCGTAAAATCTCCAATTTTCTCCAAAACGTGGCAAATTTTGAAAAAAAAAATGTGGTTTTAGGCCCTAAAATTACTCAAAAACAAAAAATATGTGTAATTTATAAGAAAAATTGATATTTAATTATGTATTTGCCCATAAATTTGGAAATGGTATTTTTTTCTATCCTACTAAAACTGAAAAAAAACACGTCGCAAAAAGTCGGGAGAAGAATCAGAAGTCGAGTTTCAGTCCCAGAAATCATAATCCGGAGTCACAAAAGTAATATTATTTATCATTTAAAAGTTATAACTAAAAACCATTTTTTGTTTCCGTATAACAATTTTATAGAGAAAAACTCAATAAATAGTTAAATTAAGGTGTATATAACAATTTAAAATCTGTTCTTAACCGACTTTAATAAACAAACACAAATCTTTTTACCGAAAATGGAATTTATTTTGTAATTAAAAAAGTAGAGTAACGCTGAAAAGTAAGGGATTAGTAGCTAGTAACTTGTTGTTGTTGTTGTTGTTGTTGTTGTTGTTGGTGTTGTTGTTGTTGTAGCGGGTGTAGTCCTGCCTAAATGTCAGACAGGGTCACCTCGAGTGTATTGCTCTTGGCCGGGTCGATATAAGAAAACGGCCCGGGTCGTTTCGGCACGATGGGTACAGCACAAGTACTGGTACCGTTCTCGTAGAACCGGCAATACAAGAAACTAGCCATGTAGGTCATTTAGCGGTAACCAGGGTGCACCAACGGGGAGGCGACCTACTCTTACACCCCTAGCTAGTAACTTCGGGCGTTTCGGTTTACTTCTGGCTTTTTCTGAGTTGTAAAGGATCACAACTAAATTGACATCTTGCAGTGATGCCTGCGCGCCATCTATAGTGCACATAACGCACTATTATCATAGCTAGGCGGATTGTGGATCAGAATCGCAAATAAGATGGAGATTTCTGGAATTCGCCAAATGGCTCATTTGAATTCGCCAAATTTGGTGCAGTGTAAATGTACTATAAAAGTTTTATAATACATTTACACTGCACCAAATTCGAAATGCGAATTCAAATGAGCCAGTTTGACACCGTTTACATTGGCAAATTTGCATTTGGCTTGTTGTTGTTGTTGTTGTTAACAATGCATTGCCCTGTCTAGAGTGTATGATCATTCCGAAGATCTTCATCAAGCTCTTCTAAGGGGAGTCCAAGGAAACGTGCAGTTTCAACAGGGTTTGTCCAGAGGGACAGAGGGGTTAGAAGAGTAGGTTCAAATGAACAATTGAAGAGATGTAGAGTATCATGGGGGGTCCTACCACATGCAGGGCATGTGTTTGAGATTGTGTCATTAAGTCTGGACAAGTAGGAGTTTAACCTTACACTATATCCAGACCTAAGCTGTGCCAGGGTAACTCTTGTCTCCCTTGGTAAGGTGCGTTCTTCTTCAGCAATATCCGGTGGAGGACTGTTCAGAACGGGGTTCACAGGTAGAGATCCGACAAAAGTATCTACCGACTCGGTGTGGATGTCGGTTAGAGCCCGCTTATGATTCTGCAGATCAAACGGCAAGGTAATATGATGCCGGATCTCATCATAATGTTTACGGAGATGTTTCCTTATGTCTCTCGGGGGCGGATCTATGTCCAAAAGATGACGGTTTGGATGTGCTGGCTTGTGGCAGTTCAGAAGGAATTGCTTGCTCAGCATTTCCGCATGCTCTTTTACATTGAGCAGTTTTGCCTCCTGATGGAGGTGAGACTCGGAAGACATGAGGAGACATCCCGTAGCAGTTCTGATGGCAGTATTTTGGCAGACTTGTAACTTCGTCCAGTTGGTGTTATGTACATTAGGCGACCATATGGGTGCGGCATAGTCAAAGACTGGTCGGCCAATGGCCTTATATGTAGTCAACAACGTTTCTTTGTCTTTTCCCCAAGTACTGCCGGCAAGTGACTTGAGGATCTTGTTGCGACCACGTACCTTTGAGACCATTGCAGACACATGACCAGCAAATGAGAAAGTATTATCCAATGTCATCCCTAATAACTTTGGGTGGCTGACAGTTGGTAGCTTAGTGCCGTCAACGTGGCTTCACCTTCCCTGCTAGAATTCTCCACCAAGACAAAATGCCACCGAAAGAAAATGCACTACCGTGATGTTTTAAACACCTGTAGAGTAATAATAGAAGAGTGAAGAAGGCTTCTGTTTTTTCATGGTAGAATTGACCAATTTTATTTAAAAAACTAGTTGAAACTGTTATTTCCCTGCTGTCCAGGTTCTTTTTCGTTATTGGGTAAATACAAATAGTAGCTGGTTTCTAAAGAATAAATTTGATACACATAGAGTAAAATGGGGGAATTAAAAAAGGAATGGTAAAGATAAAATAAAATTTAAAGTAAATAAATAAAAATTATAAAAAATAAATGAATTTATCTTTTGGCTATTTTTTGGTTGAAAAGTAGTTAGTTAGTAGTTGGTTGACATCTCATGCAGAGGTAACCATAACTGACCGGATTCCGGCCATCGTCGAACAAAAATAGTTAGTCCGAGTATATGAAAATTTACAGTAAGTATACAGCACTAGTTGATTGGTAAGCAACTTAAAGTTACTTTTACGCTAGATACTTTTCCTGCAGGGTTACACCTGCGCATAGTGCAAAAGTTATCACACGTCATTAAACCATTATTGTTCTTGCTGGGCAATTCTAAATGTGGAACATAGGCAGGGTTGCTATTTAGAGGAACTGTGGATAGTATTGTTCGGCAAATGAGTTCAAATGTGATGGAATTCCAAATTTAGAAAATGAGATTTGTATGGAAAAAGGCGCCAAATTCGGTGCAGTGTAAAAGTTCTATTAGTTTTCGTCAGACATAAAATAAAAGTGTTATAGTACATTTACATTGCTTCAAATTTGGCAAATTTACGAAAAATTGCAAACTTGGCGATATTTTCCATACAAATCTCATTTTCCAAACTTGGAACTTCATGACATTTGCCCCATTTCACTGAATTTGCCGAACAATACATACTAAATCGCAAAAAAAAACATCAAAAAGCTAAATTTTTGTTTACTAGGGGTGGGCAAACGAAAACTTTCCCTGGGCAAACGTGGACAACCTAATGGCATACAATCCCGAAAATTGCTTCACAATACCGTCGGTATTTACAGCAATAGACTACAAGTCAGAAAGTACACAAAAAGATTAAATTTTATAAATGAAAAAATATTCGTGCTTCATTGAAAGCATAGAAAATTCTTTCATAGGTTTCACACCAAGTCCTAAAATTCGCATTTCTTTCATATAAGTTTGCATTGACATAAAATGTTCTATATGGAAGTATAAATATATGCATAAATATATCTATACTGAGAAAGGTGTTAGACCTTCTAGCATACAAGTCACTACAGTGTTGTGAGTTCGACTCTCACAATGCCGGGAAGAAAAGTCCATGAAGAGATGTAATTCCAGTATCATCGAAACATATGTCGGCTTGTCTGGTTCCTGCAGCGCGTGGGTAAATTTTTCTCAATGACACATTTTCTAATGGCATTTAGTTTCTATAATTACTCCGACATGGAAGTGCCAACTTTACACCGGATTTTTTTTTTTAAATTACTCTTTTACTGGGGGTAAGCAAACGAAAATTTTTCCTGGGCAAACGAATGGCATTTAGTTTTTTTAATTCCGACATGAAGGTGCCATCTTCACAGAGCTGTCTGAATGTAACATAACAGTCCGCGATTTTGGCCATATAGTCCGGTCCACAGAGCCAAATTTTTGCATACAGCTCAGGTTTACCTTCAGATAGAAACCCTCAAAAGTCCTAATCGATCCCATGTGTGTTAAAAAAGTTATTCGAAGTCAAAGGTCAAAATTTTAGGTGTTTTGGACTTTCTCGAAAACGGTAAGGTTCTTTGAAAAATTTCCTTAGACCAAGTTATAGATCTGAAAATTCTCTACAAATAATAGGTTTCGCAAAACTATCGTAAAAATGGATTGCTAATGGACCTGTTTTCGGTACGTTTCCACTATCGAGAAAGTGTCGCAAACAGTCTCAAATACGATTATTTTTTGTGCTGTAAATGGACTACTAACGGATCTTGTTTCGGTACGATTGCACTATCGAGAAAGTACCTTAAACAGCAGGGGTGGTTTTCTGTAAGTCGACAGTCGATACTCGTTGTCTCGTTTTTTTTTGAATTCGATATCGGATTCTATATAAAAAAATCGACGTTTTCTGCTACGGAAAGCGAAAACGATGATTTTACACCCGTTTATGCTCGAAAGCCACCCCAGTATCGAAAACGGATCGAGAATTTCCACGCTAACGATTAGTTCCACATTCAAAATGGACAGATATTTTCTTTTAATTTCCTTTTCTTTATTTTAGGTGTTATTGGTAATATATAATTTATACAGTTTTAATCACAAATATTAATACAAATATATATCAACGTGCCATACGAAAACTAACACTTAAATTTTTTTTTTTAATCCCACCTGACCAAGAATCCTATTAAAACGAACATCGGAGATTTATGATAGTTTTTCTTAGCTTCAAAGTTCGTAAGATACAAGAGTCTCTATATAAATTAAAATAAAGCAAATGGGACATAGTCATAGTCGAGATAAAGTATGCACTAAAGTAAGCGTCAGCTTTTTTGACAGATAGACCGTTGGAAATGGTGTCAAAAAGATGAGTGTCAAGTTAGCTAAGCACCATAATGCAATCGAGTCGGGACCAAGTGGATAATTTGCCGTTATTTTGCCGTAATTTTGCCGGGAAAGAATTAATTTTGCCGTGTAATTTTTCCCGGAATTTTGGGATGCTTTGCTAACTTGATATCAACTTAGCTAAGCACCCTAATGAAAACGGTGTTAGAGACAAGATATCGAAACCGGACTTGTTTCATATTTTGCCGTTATTTTGCCGTGATTTTGCCGGGAAATAATTAATTTTGCCGGGCAATTATTTTTGGACTTTTTCATATACGAAGTTTCGTGTCAACTTAGCTAAGCACCCTAATGAAAACGGTGTTAGAGACAAGATATCGAAACCGGAATTGTTTCATATTTTGCCGTGATTTTGCCGGGAAGAATTAATTTTGCCGGGTAATTTTTTCCCGGAGTTTTGGGGTGCTTTGTTAACTTGATATCAACTTAGCTAAGCACCCTAATGAAAACGGTGTTAGAGACAAGATATCGAAACCGGACTTGTTTCATATTTTGCCGTGATTTTGCCGGGCAATTATTTTTGGACTTTTTCATATACGAAGTTTCGTGTCAACTTAGCTAAGCACCCTAATGAAAACGGTGTTAGAGACAAGATATCGAAACCGGACTTGTTTCATATTTTGCCGTTATTTTGTCGTGATTTTGCCGGGAAAGAATTAATTTTGCCGGGTAATTTTTTCCCGGAATTTTGGGGTGCTTTGCTAACTTGATATCAACTTAGCTAAGCACCCTAATGAAAACGGTGTTAGAGACAAGATATCGAAACCGGACTTGTTTCATGTTTTGCCGTTATTTTGCCGTGTTTTTGCCGGGAAAGAATTAATTTTGCCGGGCAATTATTTTTGAACTTTTTCATATACGAAGTTTCGTGTCAACTTAGCTAAGCACCCTAATGAAAACGGTGTTAGAGACAAGATATCGAAACCGGACTTGTTTCATATTTTGCCGTGATTTTGCCGGGAAAGAATTAATTTTGCCGGGTAATTTTTTCCCGGAGTTTTGGGGTGCTTTGTTAACTTGATATCAACTTAGCTAAGCACCCTAATGAAAACGGTGTTAGAGACAAGATATCGAAACCGGACTTGCTTCATATTTTGCCGTTATTTTGCCGGGAAATAATTAATTTTGCCGGGCAATTAGTTTTGGACTTTTTCATATACGAAATTTCGTGTCAACTTAGCTAAGCACCCTAATGAAAACGGTGTTAGAGACAAGATATCGAAACCGGACTTGTTTCATATTTTGCCGTTATTTTGCCGGGAAAGAATTAATTTTGCCGGGCAATTATTTTTGGACTTTTTCATATACGAAATTTCGTGTCAACTTAGCTAAGCACCCTAATGAAAACGGTGTTAGAGACAAGATATCGAAACCGGACTTGTTTCATATTTTGCCGTTATTTTGCCGTGATTTTGCCGGGAAAGAATTAATTTTGCCGGGTAATTTTTTCCCGGAGTTTTGGGGTGCTTTGCTAACTTGATATCAACTTAGCTAACCACCCTAATGAAAACCATGTTAGCATAATTTGCCGTAATTTATCCGGGAAAAAATAATTGCCCGGCAAAATTAATTCTTTCACGGCAAAATCACGGCAAAATAACGGCAAATTATCCACCTGGTCCCGACTCGATTGCATTAGGGTGCTTAGCTAACTTGACACTCATGTCAAAAAGCTTTAGTGCCTACTTTAGCTCGACTTTATTATTATGCCCCAATGATTTTAACTAAAAAGATGTGTAAATTGTAAATATGGAACGAGTTAGAACTAATCGTAAGCGTAAACATTCTCGACCAGTTTTCGATACTGTCTTAGGTACTTTCTCGATAGTGAAACCGTAACGAAACAAGATCCGTTAGTAGTCCATTTACAGCACAAAAAAGAATCGTATTTGATACTGTTTGCGTAACTTTCTCGATAGTGAAAACGTCCCGAAACCTGATCCGTTAGCAATCCATTTACGGAACGAAAACGAATCGGAAAATGTATCAAAATCTGATATCGAGAAAGTGAGCTCTGCTGCCACAAACTGGGCGAAGGGTAATACTTTTACGATAGTTTTGCGGAACCCATTCTCGATACATTTTTCAGGAAAATTATTGCTAAAGCTTCGAAAACTTAGGTATTTTCGTGAGCATTGCTCGGGTGGGATATCCGTTTACGCCCGAGACTCTTATATCTAACGAACTTTCAAGTTACGAGAAACTATCGAAGTTATCTTGAACTCCCTAACATCCGTTTTAAACTCGAAACTCTTATCTCTAACGAATTTAGAAGTTACGAGAAACTATCATAAATCTCCGATGTTCGTTTAAATAGGATTCTTGGTCGGGTGGGGAATTTTGTGACAAATAAACGGTAAAAGAAAAATTTTCTACACATACTAAATTTTTCGAAAAAATCCTGAAAAGTTCATATGTGGCATATTCCACAGCTAATTTTTCAGTCGCGATATCTCAGAACTGGTTACCCTTAGAGAAAAAATGCTAGGACCATAAATGTAGAGAATTTCCAGGTCTACAACTTGGTTTAAGGTAATTTTCTGAAAAACTTTAAAATTTTGACCTTTGACCGCGAATAACTTTTTCAGCATACATGGGATCGATGAGGACTTTTGGGGCTTTCTATCTGAAGGTAAATCTACACAGAGCAAAAAGTCACATAAAATGCCCTCTAAATCAGAAGGATTTCTCCTCCACTGTCAAATTTCGTCAAATTTCTTCAAATTTGTCCCCACTCGCTCTCCCCGGCCAAAAATCTTTTTTAGACGTCGATCTCTTTGATTATAGGTGAACTTTTTGGCTCTGTGTAAGCTTTATGCAAAAATTTGGCTCTGTGGGAATTATTGTTATTTAACCACTATTTTTATTATCTATATTGTGTTACACCAGAAACAAAATTTTACTAGGTAAAGTCACTTTACGCTTTACATTTAATATATCCAAACAATATTGTAATGTGGTCACATCTAGCTAGAGGAGCTTTATTGAAAATGCCAAAAAAAATTTAATTAAATTAGTAACTAATTAAAAGAAAAAAATTAAGAAAAACTGTCTGTCATTCGCGTTAGAATTTTTAGCTCAGAGTTTCTAGAGCATTTTTCGAATCTTAAACTCTGTGAAATGGCTTCCTTGGGTTAATTTTTGTTAATTGGGGCTTTGTTAAGAATTGATGTAAGTGTGACATAAAAAACATTTGAAAGCCCACATTAATTATTTTAAAACATATTACAAGAAATTCGTCACTCGCGTTACTTCTGAATTCTACCAAAGTAAAAATTGGAAAGTCGATTCTAAAGTGGGTTAAAATATCACATATTCGACCTGGGATGCCTGTTTATTGCAACTTTTTATTATATATAGGTGTATTTTTCTGTATGAAAAATTTAATTTTTTTTTTTGTATTTTTAAGTTAACAGTTAAGCTGTTATTTTAACAGTTAAGCTGTTATTTTGTTTTTCTTGGGGTTGCTGGTTCGATACTCCGTGAAGTCAATATAATTTTTTTTTTTAAATAAGTCTTATTTTAACACCGAAATAAAATATTTTTCAGAGTTCTTATATTGAGTTCACCGAGAATCGGACTCAGGTCTCTTGAACGCTCAACCCAGGTTTCGCATTCTTATTATTATTACAGCTGTGTTCTAAAAGACACGTTGCTTTGTTGCCTCCACCGAGAATCGAACTCGCACTGCTTTGACTGCTGAACGGAGATGGCTACCATCAGGCTATCGCGTACTTATTCTGGCCGACGTTTAATTGCCGCTTTGTTGTATGACAGTTGTTTACGCGACATAAGCTATGATTATTCCGTTCATTTCATATTATCTCCATTACATACTATTGTAAATCGCAAATAGTTTATGGAATATTCGGAATACATTGTTTATAATTGCATAAGCAGATGGAGGTTTTTTCCAATGACAGTTCCTTCGCTGTTGAATTAACCCAAAATTCTGTCAGCTTTACCAAATTTTGTTGATTAAAAATTTACAGTTCTATTACTGTTGAATCAACAGTTATTTCTACAAAAATGACCGTTGAAATAACCAAAATTTGGTCAATTCAACAGAATTTGGTCGATTTCAGGGTACCAGTCAGTGATGCCACATTCTTTCCTCCAAAATCTCTACAAATGAAGTAAAACTCTCTAGATTACCATACGCTTTAAAAAAAATACCTACAAAAATACCTATATTTTTTTCCTTGCGGAAATATTAAAAACCGCATAGCTATATATTGAAATTTTTTAGAGGACAATGCTTATAAGAAAATAGTTATTTTTTTATACATAAATGTATATTCGGGTGATTCAAATAAATAAAAAATTGTTTTTTTTTTTTATTACCCCTAAAAAGTTGTAATTGATGAGAAAATAAGCTTTGCAAAAAATCATTGCTGTAACTTATCCCTTAGGATGCTTTTTTTTGGCCCTTTCCCATACATTTTGTATGGGAAAAAAATTAAAGTGAATTTTGTTGAGTGTAATGGAGTGTGGTTGCTAAGTGACCTTGCTCAATCCCGACTCTTGCGTCCTCGTTCGTGCACTCTGGGCAACGGGAGCTACCTAGGCTCGCGGCAGAAAGAGAGGGAGCCCCGGTGGGGCCACTCTGACATACTTGGTTTAAGGGCTCACCGAGGTTTTTGCGCAGCGTCTGTTCACCATGAGGTGCGGCTGCAAGCGGGCGTCTGTCTTGAAGCAAGCGGCTCGCTATATAAATGTGTAAATATTTTCCAAAAACCCCGAAACGGGTTGTGCGCTGGGTTTGGGACCCGCCACGTAAAAAATTTAGTCCAATGAAAAATGTATTAAAGCCTCGGATGAGAACCCCCTTTAATGTTGACGACCCGGCAAAACGAATAAGGCATAATGATTTGGATATTAGGGCATGTACCGGGAATGTCCGGACCCTTTCAAGGGACGGTACCGCTGCCCGACTGGTTGATGTCCTCATTAACGCAAAGGCTGACATCACCGCCCTGCAGGAAATGCGATGGACGGGACAAGGAAAGACGACCATCGGACCTTGTGACGTATACTACAGTGGCCAGACACGCGGCAAAGCGCGTGGTGTAGGATTCGTGGTGGGAAAGAGACTTTGCCGCCAAGTACTAGCGTTCACCCCCGTGGACGAGCGTCTCGCTGCGATCCGCATCAAAGCGAAATTTTTCAACATAACATTTATCTGCGCCTATGCGCCGACTGAGGAGACGGACGACGCAGAGAAGGACTCCTTCTACGATAAACTTGAACAGACTTATGATCGCTGCCCCCAACATGATATCAAAATCGTGCTCGGCGACTTTAATGCGAAGGTGGGCAAGGAAGGAGTCTTTGGTCCAACAGTTGGAAAATTTAGTCTCCATGATATAACATCCCCCAACGGCACTAGGTTGATTGATTTCGCCGCTGCTCGCAATATGGTCATCAGTAGTACCAGGTTCCAGCATAAACGAATACACCAAGCCACATGGCTGTCTCCTGATCAAAGAACAAGAAACCAGATTGATCATGTCATGATCGACGGCAGACATAGCTCCACCGTTCTGGACGTGCGTACCCTTCGTGGTCCCAATATCGACTCGGACCATTATCTTGTTGCAGCCAAGATACGCACACGCCTCTGTGTAGCAAAGAAAGTGCGCACAGTAACGGAAGGAAAGTTTGACGTCGAGAAGCTGCGCACGACACAGACAGCTGACAATTTCTCCACTCGACTCTCACACCTGCTATCGGAGAGCAATCCTCGACCTAACGATGCAACCGAGCAATGGAAGCATATCTCTCACTCATTACGTACCGCCGCTGAGGCCACTATAGGGTTCCAGCGAGCCCGCAAAAACAACTGGTACGATGAGGAATGCAGCACTGCCTCGGACAAAAAGGACGCTGCCTACAGGGAGACGTTGCGAACGGGCGCAACCCGCAGTGTATGGCAACGCTATCGTGAGGCAAAGAAGGAAGAGAGACGTGAGGCCGAAAGGCGTGAGTGTGAGGAGCTTGAGATGCTGGCTGACAGGAATGATGCCCGAAAATTCTATGAAAAGATCCGGCGGATGACGGAAGGTTTTAAGACCGGGGCAAGTTCCTGTAAGGACAATAATGGCGACCTGGTAACCGACGTACAGAGTGTACTTAAATTATGGAGGGAGCACTTCTCCTCACTGCTAAATTGCGAGGGAGACGTCGAACCCGATACCCCAATCCCTGACGATGGAAAAGTCGTCCCACCACCTGACTATGATGAAGTGAGGATAGCTATATCCCGGCTCAAAAACAACAAAGCGCCTGGAAAAGACGGACTACCCGCCGAGCTGTTCAAACACGGAGGCGAAGAGCTGGTAAAAAGCATGCATCAGCTCTTATGCAGAATATGGTCAGACGAGTGCATGCCTCCAGATTGGAATTTAAGTGTGCTCTGCCCAATCCACAAGAAAGGCGATCCCGCTAACCGCACCAACTACCGCGGAATCAGCCTTCTTAATATCGCGTATAAGGTTCTTTCTAGCGTATTGTGTGAAAGACTGAAGCCCATCGTAGACAAGCTGATTGGACCTTATCAGTGTGGCTTTAGACCTGGTAAGTCTACCATCGACCAGATTTTCACGATACGCCAAATCCTGGAGAAGACCCATGATAAAAGAATCGACACACACCATCTCTTTGTCGATTTCAAAGCCGCTTTTGACAGCGCAAAAAGGAGTTGCCTGTATGCCGCCATGTCTGAATTTGACTTCCCTGCAAAGCTTATACGGCTTTGCCAAATGACGTTGAGCAATACTAACAGCTCCGTCAGAGTCGGGAAGGACCTCTCTGAGCCATTTGAAACCAAACGAGGCTTCAGACAGGGCGACTCCCTTTCGTGCGATTTCTTCAACCTGATGCTGGAGAAGATAATTCGAGCAGCAGAGCTAAACCGCAATGGTACAATCTTTTACAAGAGCGTGCAATTGCTGGCGTATGCCAATGATATTGATATCATTGGCCTTAACAACCGCGCCGTAAGCGCTGCCTTCTCTGGACTGGATAAAGAAGCGAAAAAAGTGGGTCTTGCGGTCAACGAGGACAAGACGAAGTATTTGCTGTCATCAAAGAAAGAATCGGCGCACCTGCGCCTTGGCAGCCACGTCACTGTTGATAGTTACAAATTTGAAACTGTGAGGGACTTCGTCTATTTGGGAACCAGCATTAACACCGAAAATAATATCAGTCTAGAAATCCAACGGAGAATCACTCTTGCGAACAAGTGCTACTTTGGACTGAGTAGGCAATTGAGAAGTAAAGTCCTCTCTCGAAGAACAAAGATCGCGCTCTATAAGTCTCTCATCATACCTGTCCTGATGTATGGCTCAGATTCATGGACAATGTCAAGAGAAGATGAGATGGCCCTTGGAGTATTTGAGAGAAAAGTTCTCCGGAAGATTTATGGTCCTTCCCGTGATGCCGACGGCGAGTATCGAAGGAGATTTAACGATGAGCTGTACGAGCTTTACGCAGATCTGACCATAGTCCAGCGAATTAAAGCCCAAAGGCTCCGCTGGCTGGGTCACGTCATGCGAATGGACAAAGAAGCTCCAGCCCAGAAGGTTTTCCAATCGTCACCCGAATTCGGCAGCAGAGGAAGGGGGAGGCCTCGACTGAGATGGAAACAACAGGTGGAGGATGACTTGAGCTCCCTTGGGGTTTCCAATTGGCGTCAGTTATCGCTAAAAAGGAATGACTGGCGTGCTTTGATAGGCGACGGCCAAAATCGCTTAGGCGGTTAAGCGCCAATAAATGATGATGATGATGAATTTTGTCATAATTTTAGATTTTTTTCCAAAAAACGTTTACTTATTCATAAAGTTGAAGTTTATTAAACGTCAAATCGTGTGCGATTATCTTAACTATGTATTAAAATAATTACAGCCATTTAAAAACTACTAGATTTTGTATGTGTTACTGTGTATGTGTGGGCAATAGTACAAAACTCACAGGACGCATGTTGTCAAAAAATTGTTATAAAAAATATATAACACAGTGCTGCAGCCATTTTACACTTTTAAGCGACCTAGTAGAGATTGTTCATCTGGTCGAGTTTTACACGAAACGACCTTTAAAAGATTTGTAACACCCCCAAAATCTGCTTTTAAGGCCAAAAACCCGTTTTTTCAGTTTCTTCCTAAACAAAAAAAATTCATTAAAAAGCCAATTTTCAACCGATTTCAAAATTCTCAACAATTTTGGGTAGAGAATTGTTGACAATTTCGAAATATATATAGTGTTTTATTCATTTGAAAAAAGTATGATGGTGGTTTTTTAGCCAGAAGTAGAAATTTTTGGAAATTTCATCAGGTTTTCCGGTTTTGGCGTCATTTTTTTGCCACTAATTGACAATGAATGATATTTCATGGTTATATATCATCGAGAGGTAACTACTACATACTTAATTTTGCCAATTTAATTTTGTAGGAAAGGACTTCAAGTTTTCAAGATATGCAGCATAAACCAAAATCTAATATTTCAGTCTCAAGCGCCCCACAGGAGTACTGTCTGTAATTAGGTAGGTCGATTTCAAAATCGCCTAAGTGACAAAGAAAATCGTATTTTAGGGATTAAAATAGGATACTTTGCCGAAGGAAGCATACCCCTAAAACCAATTCTGATGTCCCGGATGGGGTGAAATAGCCCAAACGGCAATCACCCAAACTTTGTGTTATTTCCCATTCAAATGAGAAATAACACAAAACGGAGCAAAATTTTAAGGTTGGGCTTATTACCACTCGGAAAGAAGCCAAATTTTGTCTTATTTCCCAAATATAGTATTTCATTGCAGACAGGATCGCAAGGGGCTCATATCAAACCTGCTTAAGACGTTGGAGTACCCATGCTACTCCAAGAAAAATCCAATTCCATATAAAAAATGTGCTCCAACTAACATGGCGATGTCCTAGGATTAGACCACCTGTTCCAACTAAGAGTACTCCATCCCGTGCTCCATGGAACAGCCACACAATAGTATTTTCCAAAAAAGGTCCAACTATACTTCTCTAGTTGGAGTAGAAAGCGTAGCGAGAGAGAAAAACCTATTCGAACTCTCGCTTTACAAAAAAAAACACCCAATTTGAACAATGCGTTGCATCATGTACAATTATTGCTCGCCAAAGACTCTGTTTTTGAACAATTTGGCTCATTAAACAAAGCAACACCAAAAACCAATTAAACACAGCGTGAACCAGAGTTCTATCAGGATTTATCTGGCTTTAGTCGTTGTTGATGCATTTACATGTACAATTGCTTATCTATCTCCGGTTTACTACCAGAAGAATTCGGCTTACGGATGTTTGTATTGGGCTAAACAGAAACAGTACTTCTTTACGTCAGATACTTCAAATACGTCGAAATTTAGAGCAAATTCTGTTTTGCCGTATCCGTTGAATCTGTTGTTACGCATACAAACACCCGCAGTCTACTTTGCAGTTGTTTCAACGTACTGACGGACTGGTTCTGCATTAAAACAAGTGTTAGTTATACAAAAAGGAGAAGGTAACATGCATAACATTCATACCAAGATACAAATAAAAAGGAATGCAGAGGTAGGCTAATACAGAAATGATTTGACCGATTTGCCAAGTAGTTTTTTATGATGCCTTCTCTATAAATAACACTTACATATATGTATTAAATAAAGTATTTTTCTACAATGTGCCTTTTCATGCAAACATTTTCTAGATTGTCATAAAGTAAACAAAAAATTTCAAGTCTCGCGTTTGAAGTTATAAGGGGCAAAAGATGTTAAATAAAAATGACGGAATAGGGTCGCGCGGCTTGGCCTGTCCTGACGGTTCGCGCGCAGGCCGGTGGGTGTGCCCAACGACTTAAGCAGATTTGATATGAGCGGTGCGAACACAAAAAAAGTCAGCGATGCGTGATGTCCACTTGTTTGCTTCATTGCTCAAACGTGGAAAAAAGTTTGACTTATTTCTCAAATTGATGTAATAACACAAATTTGTGTTATTTCACATTAAGTTGAGCAATAACTCAAATTTGGCTTATTGTCGTATGGGTTATTTCACCCCCCTCGTTAAAAGAGTGTGACTCGTGGGACATTTTCCTGTTTTTCCGGATACAGTTGTTTTTTCAGTTCTATCGATGCAGTTCTCTAAAAATTTGGCTAAGCAAATAGTTGCCCCTAACTCTTGATAATAAATAGACCATTATTGTAAAGTGGAGTGTAATGGAGTGTGGTTGCTAAGTGACCTTGCTCAATCCCGACTCTTGCGTCCTCGTTCGTGCACTCTGGGCAACGGGAGCTACCTAGGCTCGCGGCAGAAAGAGAGGGAGCCCCGGTGGGGCCACTCTGACATACTTGGTTTAAGGGCTCACCGAGGTTTTTGCGCAGCGTCTGTTCACCATGAGGTGCGGCTGCAAGCGGGCGTCTGTCTTGAAGCAAGCGGCTCGCTATATAAATGTGTAAATATTTTCCAAAAACCCCGAAACGGGTTGTGCGCTGGGTTTGGGACCCGCCACGTAAAAAATTTAGTCCAATGAAAAATGTATTAAAGGCTAGAGAAGAAGATAATTCGAGCAGCAGAGCTAAACCGCAATGGTACAATCTTTTACAAGAGCGTGCAATTGCTGGCGTATGCCGATGATATTGATATCATTGGCCTTAACAACCGCGCCGTAAGCGCTGCCTTCTCTGGACTGGATAAAGAAGCGAAAAAAGTGGGTCTTGCGGTCAACGAGGACAAGACGAAGTATTTGCTGTCATCAAAGAAAGAATCGGCGCACCTGCGCCTTGGCAGCCACGTCACTGTTGATAGTTACAAATTTGAAACTGTGAGGGACTTCGTCTATTTGGGAACCAGCATTAACACCGAAAATAATATCAGTCTAGAAATCCAACGGAGAATCACTCTTGCGAACAAGTGCTACTTTGGACTGAGTAGGCAATTGAGAAGTAAAGTCCTCTCTCGAAGAACAAAGATCGCGCTCTATAAGTCTCTCATCATACCTGTCCTGATGTATGGCTCAGATTCATGGACAATGTCAAGAGAAGATGAGATGGCCCTTGGAGTATTTGAGAGAAAAGTTCTCCGGAAGATTTATGGTCCTTCCCGTGATGCCGACGGCGAGTATCGAAGGAGATTTAACGATGAGCTGTACGAGCTTTACGCAGATCTGACCATAGTCCAGCGAATTAAAGCCCAAAGGCTCCGCTGGCTGGGTCACGTCATGCGAATGGACAAAGAAGCTCCAGCCCAGAAGGTTTTCCAATCGTCACCCGAATTCGGCAGCAGAGGAAGGGGGAGGCCTCGACTGAGATGGAAACAACAGGTGGAGGATGACTTGAACTCCCTTGGGGTTTCCAATTGGCGTCAGTTATCGCTAAAAAGGAATGACTGGCGTGCTTTGATAGGCGACGGCCAAAATCGCTTAGGCGGTTAAGCGCCAATAAATGATGATGATTATTGTAAAGTTCTGTCAGAGCAGTGGGAATTTATGGCATTTCAAAAATTTTGTACTTTTCTTCTTTTGGCTGGAATGTCCAATATGTTAGTTGTTAGAATTTCATTAAACAACAAGTTTATGAAATATTCGAAATGCATTGCTAGAATTTGACTTCCCTGCAAAGCTTATACGGCTTTGCCAAATGACGTTGAGCAATACCAACAGCTCCGTCAGAATCGGGAATGACCTCTCTGGGCCATTTAAAACCAAACGAGGCTTCAGACAGAGCGATTGCCTTTCGTGCGATTTCTTCAACCTGATGCTGGAGAAGATAATTCGAGCAGCAGAGCCACAGAGGTACAATCTTCTACAAGAGCGTGTAATTGCTGCCGTATGTCGGTGATATTGATATCATTGGTCTTAATAACCGCGCCGTAAGCGCTGCCTTCTCTGGACTGGATAAGGAAGCGAAAAAGGTGGTCTTGCGGTCAACGAGGACAAGACGAAGTTTCTGCTGTCATCAAAGGAAGAATCGGCGCACCTGCGCCTTGGCAGCCAAGTCACCGTTGATAGCTACAAATTCGAAAGGGTGAGGGACATCGTCTATTTCGGAACCAGCATTAACACCGAAAACAATATCAGTCTAGAAATCCAACGGAGAATCACTTTTGCCAACAAGTGTCATATTGGACTAAGAAGGCAATTAAGTCCTCTTTCGACAAACAAAGATCACGCTCTATAAGTCTCTCATTATACCCATCCTGATGTACGGCTCGGAATCATGAACAGTGTCAAGAGAAGATGAGATGGCCCTTGGAGTATTTGAGAGAAATGTTCTCCGGAAGATTTATAGTCCTTCCCGTGATGCCAACGGCGAGTATCGAAGGAAATTTAACGATGAGCCGTACGAGCTTTACGCAGACCTGACCATAGTTCAGCGAATTAAAGCCTAAAGGTGTAAGAGTAGGTCGCCTCCCCGTTGGTGCACCCACCCTGGGTAACGCTAAATGACCTACATGGCGTACATGGCTAGTTTCTTGTATTGCCGGTTCTACGAGAACGGTACCAGTACTTGTGCTGTACCCATCGTGCCGAAACGACCCTGGCCGTTTTCCTATATCGACCCGGCCAAGAGAAATACACTCGGGGTGACCCTGACTGACATTTAGGCAGGACTACACCTCGCTACAACAACAACAACCAAAGGCTCCGCTGGCTGGGTCATGTTATTCCTATCGACACCCGGATTCGGCAGCAGAGGAAGGGGCGGGCCTGGACTGAGATGGAAGCAACAAGTGGATGATGACTTGAACTCCATTGGATTGCTAGAGTTGAAATTTGCAAAGTCTTCTTAAGCTTGACTTAAATCATGTGTGTGGCGAAAACTTAAAATACTGTTTCCTTTTATTGATCGTTTTAAATAATTTTCTCGTTTATTTCAGTTTAATTTGAGTGCAACGTTGACATCACAGCTACTTCGCCATGAAGTTAACCAAGCGACAGATGAAAATAATTCCCCGCATCCGACGGAAATATAATGTGTCTATCGGATTTTTAAAGTCAAATTTGCCAAACATTGAAAAATTTCTCTGGTATGCTTTGAGTCCTCGACTTGTTATTAAGCGTATCGCTAGACGAAAAGGAATCGAACAGCGTGTAATCCTTAACTATTACCACCTGAGAAGAGTATTATTTGATAAAGCAGAACGTAAGGTTATAAAAACACGCAGACGAAATGTACAACAATGGTCACGACAGATGGTTTCATATTTGCGTAAGAGATATGGCATTAAGGAACGTATAGAAATAACTTCTTTCAATGACAAATCTGAAGCGAAAGACATAACAGAGGAAAAGAGTAATTTGGCGCCTGAAGAAGTGAGCAAACAACTCAAAGAGCAGTTAGAAATACTGCGTACTGGAAAACGTACAGTACCGCTCATAGAAAATGAGAACAAAACACCGGAAAAAAGTTTCAATGAAATTGCATCCATTACTGGAGTATCGGGGAAGAATGATGAGCTGGAGGAGATGCCATCAACTTCAAAGGCTGCTCGTAATGCTCAAAGGCCGGCACAAAACGAGAGCGGCGCTGCAAATCTGTCTGATGTTACGCCATCAGAAGTATTAGATAAGACTGAAGGTGTTGTGCAAAGTACAATAGAAACTACACCAGAAAAACAAATAATGGGCAGAGTGGAAACTCGTTCAGAGCAGCCTAAACATACCTACAAAGCCGATAAAAATATGTTTGCCGATGGTGAGACCGTGGAACTACCGCCATATGAGCAAAACAATAAAAATGCGACTTCTTCAAAAACCATACCTTCTCGTTCCGAAATATTTCAATCAATTGTTATTCCAACGAAGAAACCTTCGAGCAGTAGTAATAGCAATTTTTTGGATATGCTTATGAAAAAGGTACGTGGTGGGGGTAAAACCATTTTGACTGAGATTACCACGAATGCAAGTAAAAGCAAGCCTTTAGCTAGCGCGACTACAACCCCTGAAAGGAATACTGTTTATAAAAGCCATGATAACGAACATCTGACAGATTCCGGAGAAGAGTTCCTCGGTTTTGATGAAACGGAGCGTTTACCTGGTATGATGCTTACACCACTCGTGCCATTTTCAGCACAATCGAAAGGCGGTGTAAATGGTGCTTTTGTCAGTGAATCATTAAATCTGTTTATGCGAGAAAACTCGCTAGATAATAATAACTATGTAGCTGAAATGTCGACAGGACGTAGACATCGCCAGGCTACATTGGACGGTTTGGTCACGCCTGATTGTGTACCTCCGCAGATAGAAATGCCTTTAGTACCGGAAAGTTTGCAAAAACTACGCACAGTTGCAGAGCGCCGCCAATACCTGCAAAAGTTCAATAAAAATCACAAATTGGCTATTATAAATAATGAAGCCGCCATTTGTCGTGAGTTACAAAGAAAAATGCGACATCAAAAATCCAAAAGCGTGGCACAGCATATGTTGCAAGCGCCAAACTCGCAAATGCCATTCACGCGGCAAGGTTGGAAGGCAGCATCGTTCGTTGCTACAGAATTTAATCATTATTATTATCAAACATTAAAGGTGAATGATGGCCAGGAGGAGGAGGTGGTACGTCTACCAGGTGTACGCGGAAACAATATAGAACGCAATAAGCAAACATATTTGAGTCGTTTACCGAAAAATGTTTTAACAAATCAATGTGATGCAGATATTTGTGGCGATGCTTTGGTATGGCGTGACTTGAAACCTTTGAAAACAGAACCCGATAAGAAAAGACTAAATGAATCACCACTGCCAACTGTGTTCAAACCTTGCCCACTATCTCATAAACCTTTCCAAAAACCTTTGGACGATGAAACAGCGCCTCTGCTGCTAGCCGGTGGTAGTATGACAGTAGTGCGCATGCCAATTGTAGAATTGGAAGTTTTTCCCGCGCTTGGTAAACCGTTACATGAAGTGGCTAAACGTTACCTAGAGTATATACTGCCACATGGTGATATAACACGTGAATGGGCCGAATTCAGTGTGTCTACATTGCAACAATCTACAGGATGTGATAAAGAAGAGCAGTCATCCAATTCATTATCGCATGATAAATTAAATGCCGCCATAACTAATAAGTCGTATGCATTTCCGGTGCCGTATTTAAATGATCGCAGTCATATCTTGGTACGTCGTGTTGTTGATCGTTCTGAGAAACTGGACGAAACGTTTGAGACGGCGACGACGTCACCATTAGTTGATTTTTCTTTTCGCAAAGACATTGATGAAAGCGATTGTGTATTGGTGGAGTGTGCGGATGTTCTTAGTGAGATGATAAATAGTGTTGCTATAAGCTGCAGCGAGAACTCATTCATTAAGCCGGATCCAGATGGGTTACACATCGAAAGTGAAGACGCTGAAACTAAAAGCGAAAAGACTGTTAAAGATGATAAGAGTAAAATTACTTCCGATGACCTGAAGTTGAGCAGTCAAGTAGCGGCAAATAAAAAGCAGAATCGGCTTCTGTAAGTAAAATTAAATGAAATATGATTAGTATCTGAATAAGTATGTATGTATGTATAGGGGATCATTTCGGATCATTTCAGAAGAGCCGTGCGTCTAAACAAATTAATATAACAATCAGGTGCTCTATTCTAAAGTCCTTGCACTTTGAAGAATGTTGGCTTGATTTCAAACAGTAGTTTTCTAATTGAATAATTGTTATTTCTTTTTCCTACTCAGCTCGGAACTGCGTCGTCTAAATGCAACTATAATTGATGCGGCTGCCAAAGCGGAAAAAGGTGCAATATTTTTTTTTTTTGTTTTGTGAGCTAATTATAATATTTTTTGTATTTCAGGAACGAAACCATGTACAAATGAATTTTGTGCGCTCGGTTGTGTATGCCAAAGTCTGGCAGATGATTACCCCTTGCGCCAACACTGTGGTAAATCGAAATGTGTCATAGAATGTACGTGCAAAGGGACAAATCAGTCGCGTATTATGCGTTTGGAAACCGATGTAAGCTCCAAAAAAGTATATAGAGTCAAAAAAACATTGTATCTATCGTTTTTTATTTTTTTCATTACATTAGGGCCGTTCAATTACTACTGAAGATGCATTTATGCTACGTAGACAAGCCACGGCACGACTAGCTCGTATGGAAAAAGAGTTCACATCTACAATTGTTTTAACTGAAAACGAAACCTTACTCATTAACGAATCGCAATATGATAAGAAGCGTCGTTGCACGAAAGCACCAAAACGTTACGAAGACTTTGCGGACACCGATGATGACTATGCAGGACGCACCACGGGTAGTACCTCACCACAAAAATCGGCAAACACTGCAGTTGTAGCAATTGAAACAGCAACGACTGAAAACGCACTAAATTCTGGCTTCTCAGAAACATCTACAGAGCTACGTGAACCCATATATGTTAAAGATAAAATTTTGGAAAACCTTAAACATTGTACTGTTCCGTTAATTCGATTAGAAGATGTACAAAATATTGCTGCATGGTGCATGGTACATGAATTATACAAATGTTATTGTGGTGGTCGTGCAATCGAAGGAAAACCGCTCGTTATCGAAAAGGATAATAATACGACTACGCCTAGTGAACAAGCAAATAACTTAGTCAACAGTAAAACTGCTGTTGAGAGAGAATTCGGAATTCCTTCAACAAAAGCGCGTTACTCTTTTGATAAAGTCGAAAAAGCAGTAGATGTAGAAGAGGAGTATGACGACGAAAGTGACGATGAAAGTGTCAGGGGCAAAGAAGATTCACGCTCGAAATATACAAACGTTAAGAAGCGAAAAAGTGCTGATCGCAAATCTCATGGTGGTGTTGTGAATTATGCTAGCACAGATGATGAGAAAAGTGAGCGTGAAGATAGTGAAGATCATGAGGATGACGATGATGATGATGATGACCGAAGAGATTCAGACTTTGATGGTGAACGTTATCTGCCGAAGAGGCCAAAAATTACGAATGGCGAACGTCAAGAAACTCGCGGCCGCCCAAGTGCGGCGACTTTTATAAATAAATATTTTAACACCAATGCGAATGGTTGCCGTAGAACAGTTCCGATTCCGCGCAATACTTACCTACGTCTGAATCGCAAACGGCGTACGGAAGTTCATGAATTTATTGCAAAGCAAGAAAACAAGCAAAGTATGTTATTGTTGAATGAACACATTTTACGCTCAGTTTACTATCACAAACACGAATTGGAAAAGCAAAAGCAGCGAAAAGAAGCGGCACAGGAAGTATCGCTAAAACAACAACAGGAATCTTTGTTGCTACGAAACAAACGCAAACTAAGGGAAGAAGAAAATGTTGAAGCAGAGAAAGCAGCAAAGAAAGGTATCATATAAAATAATATTTAAGCCATTTAAGTTACTAGGTCAAGGCTATAAAAGCACATTCGCAGCGTTGACGGTACTCCAAGAATAATATTTCAATGATTATTTGTCTTGCGAAGTTGGTTTATGGTTGGGGGCCACAAAGGGCCACATGATGTTGTACGGCCGCAGCGGGCCAAAGAGCTAGGTAGATGTGCCGGTAGACGTGCCGGCACCAAAACGTTACAGAGTATCACCAGAGCTTTTCGACGACTAATTTCAGAAAACTTACATAAATAATAACACAATTGGCATTTATATGTTGACTCGAGCGCTCGGCAGACTTACTGATCAAAAATTCACGCCCCTGCATCTAAAAAAATTTCCTGTTATCTGTACTTTCCTATTCAAGGCTCAATCCTTCTCCCTTTCTTTATTTTCCTTTTTCATATAGCCTTTTCCCTATTCCTCTTCTTATTTCTATCCTATACCTATCCTTATTCCTATCCCCAATGTTATTCTTCCATGAATACTTCCAGAGATATGCAGTACGAAAAATGCCATTTGTATTGGAGGTGCTGAAGAGTTTTATATATGTACAAAGATAATCTCATAAACGATTTTTGCAAAATTTTGAAAAATGGCGTGGAACCGCCCAAGTATAAGGAAACAAATTTTCAAACTTCGACTGTTGATAACTTCACAACCGTTTACACTCGAATAATGAAACTTTATACGAAACATACTTTTGTTGAGTAAAGTAAACCCGTTAAAAGATGGCAAAAGCGTTCTTCGATGTTTGTAAAAAGTTTGTAAATGGGCTCGCTACCACCCAGTTTTGAGCAGGGCTGAAAACTGGTTTGAACCGAACCACAGCTCTTGTTAGACTTTGAACCGAACCATTTTTTCTTTGAAATGGAAGACCTGCGCCGAAAACCACTAAGAAAAATGGTGGAGTGTTTTGCAGCCCTGCTTTTGGATGTTAAAACTATTCACGATAAAGTTATGGAATATGGTATGCAGTATATTACTGTGCTACAGAGCACGAATTATAAATAAACTAAGTTGGCTCTCGACCACGCCCACTTTTTTTTTAAAGTTTATAAACGAGAGACAGGTACACATCCCGTTAACTAATGCAGATATAATACTTTCTTTTGGTAGTTACATTGACTAGGCCATTCTATTAAAGGTTCTTGCAAACGTTTTCGAATATGGGCCGACCCACTTATCTGATATCAAAAAAAACAAATTTTCTTATTTCGAGTCTTCATAACTTGGTACTAATCATTTTACTGTTATGTTTTATACGCCACTTTGCTAATTTGCTTTGTTTTGATTTCCAGCAGAATCTACCACAAGTCCAAACGAACCAGCGCAAAAGAAACCTTTAAGTGAGAGAGAACACCAAATTGTTAATTTAAGTGAAGAAGAGTCATGCCAATCCTCTCTTTCCTCGCTACTCTCTACATCATCTGTCAAGCCAACATCTAGCAAAAGTTCAAAGAGAAGGAGACGCCGCCAAAAACGAAGCACCCTTAGCGCTCAAACCAACGAACATGATGTAACTAAAGTGGATAAACGACACTCAGGTGCGCAGAAAGATAGTAGCATATCGAATACCAACAAAGCTCCTGTCAACCTAAGCAATATCGAGATGAATGACGGAAAGGGTGAAGATTTAGTACAAGAAGCGCAATTATCGGACATTCAAAATACCGATAATGCATTAACTCTAAGTGATGATGCAGAACCCTCAGGATCGAAGGCTTCTGCAAATAGAAGTGCTACTGATAGTGTCACAGCAGATTTGAGTGCGGCCGATACTGAATGTACGTCTGCGCTTACCCTAAATAATATTCAATCGTCGTCTACACTTTCACGCACTAGAATGGATTTCTTTAAAGAAGTAGTTCGTAGCATGAACAGTTTGGTGAATAAAAAGATGCAAGATATTGGATTAGCATTGAAACGTGAAAGTAAAGTCATTCCAGCACCGAACAATGACATATTGTGTATTATCAAATGGTCAAATTTTTTGGATGCATTTGCTGAAGGATTTGTTTTTATTTGGCAAGTTAAGCTACGTGACGATGAAACATTTTTTGCCGCCACCATCAGTAATGTAATGCCAATGGTTTTGAATGCAGTTGGTGTGGTGAATATAGAAGCATTACCGGCTGAACAACTCCCATTGCTGGGTAAAATGTTAATGGAACGTTGTCGACATCCACAAACGCGCGACTTGGCTATTGTAATGCAAGGTCGTGCAAAGTATTGGCTCGTTAAGGGTTTTCTACGTGCAGACAAATCGAGTGCATGTGCTAAACCAACACCAAAATCACATCCATTGCTCACACGGAAAATTAATGTTTTGTCAAGTTTGCTGGCCAAACAACATATTCGGGAGCTAAACAAAAAGGCTGCTCAGAAACAAACTGAGAATTTGCCAGATTCATCAGATGTAGAGGAAGTAGTCACTACAGTATCTACTCCAAATGCTAATCAAGCACCACAACAACCAATATTGAAACCGAAAGGATCAACGCCGCCAGTTCATCGTGAACAAAAAACAACATCAACGAAGCACAGTCACAATAAGGAAAAGACTATTCTCAAGCAAAAATCGAGTAAAGGCGCATTTGAACACAGAAACCATTCGAAAAATGCCGATACGTCTAGTGCAGCGCGTAAAAACACACTAGGTTTAACGGACAAATCAAAATCAAATACTTCAGCTGCATTGCTACAAGATTTGGCAGATAATAAAAGTCTATTTACGGAAATGAAGACAAACATTGCCTTTAGGAAAGTTAATCCGGCTGATATTGAAGAGTTGCATGGTCTCGATGTAACAACAGAGCCTCATCGCTGGCTCGTGCTGGATCTTTGTAAAGACTTTTCACATATTTATGTCCCAGATTTTCAAGAACTAGTATCTCTTGATCGTATTCAAAAAGTAATGGCATTCAGTAAGCAAAAGCAAAAGATTGTTAAATTACAATTCTTCCAAAATGCAGCTTATGATGCTTTTGTTACACCAGTTTCTGAAAGTAAACTTTACTTTGGCCCATTGAAACTAAATTTACCACCGCCTTCATTGATTTTGCTACAAAGTGTTGATGGGAAAATGATGCTGCGAGAAGTGTATCAACAAATGCATAACATACAAGGTGACCCAGGCGAGAGCACCACGGCATTTTGGATGGTACGAAAGAATGGACAGGTAATTAATATTTATAAAATGTAGTTATTGTTATTATTGGTCATTATATTTACGAACTTGGAAATTTCTTTGAGTTTTTGGCGAAAACAAGTTGAGAAATGCTGCAAACAATACCAACTACGATGATTGCAATTTCGATCTTGTTGAGGGATCTAGTCAAACCGATTTGTATTGTTGCTTAGAAAATTTTTCATCACCTTTACTGGTCATCGAACCCAAGGTGATTTTAGGAATTTCTAAACCGCAGTCTGTAACCGTCCGCATCTCGAGTCGTCCTCTAACGTTACCCAATACGCATGATTCCAACTTTATTTTCCATGTTGGAGAAATGTCTTCAATTTCAACTTGATTTCCAACATATTTTTCCAACATTTTTCCAAGGTTGGATGTAAGTTGGAAAACCATTTGAGCTCCACTTGAAAGTCTTTCTTCAATTTTTATACATGGCAATACTCATATTCTCTCTCATATCTGATATCAAAAATTAAACAAAGCACGTACGAACGAAAAATTCCAAACATTTTCTGTCAAAAACATTAAAAAGGTAAGTGGTAGTTCATAACAACATAAATGTTTATTGGGTAGAGATGGGAGAATGGGACTACCCAACAAACCATGAAGCTAGATTTCGATTGGAGGTACATTCGAGAACTAGCCCCATTCTCCAATCTCTAACGTTAGAGGACGACTCGAGAAACACTGGAGAATAACAGCGTTCTCCAACAAAATGGGACTTAATTCTCAAATCGAGAAGACTATAGTTTTCGAGTCCAATTCTAATGTCCTTCTCTAATGGGATTCTAATGTGAATTTGCAAATGTTCGCCTTTTGGCTAGTTCTCTAACCTATCTCCAATCGAGTTCTAGTGTAGTTCTCTACTGTTACCTTCGAATAGAGAATAGTTAGAGAATTACCCTAGTTATCTAACGTAAAGACGAACATTTCTTTAACGTTAGAGACTGTGTTTGTTGGGTAGTTCTCGAATGTACCTTCAATTGAAATCTAGCTTCGTGTTTTGTTGGGTTGGAGTATATGACAACGCCCACATATTAGGAAACAAATTTTAAAGCTGAAACTCTTAATAACCTCAAAACGGTGTACGCTAAAATAATTAAACGTGGTACGAAGCATACTATTGTCGAGATAAGTGAACCCATTGAAAGTAGCGAAATCACACCCACTTTTTCATAAAAGTTTATTGAAAAGAAAGAAGGTAGAAGGCCGAACAAGTAATATTTTGTTGTCTGGTGTAGGTAGAATGGTAAAATTTTGTAACTACAAGCACTTTATCGATCTATATATGATTTTTGAAAAAAATTTTAAAATGGGAGGAGCACCGCCCACTTTTGACTGAAAAAGTTTTCAAATTCGAAGGCTAATAGCTTCAGAACCGGTTTCAATAAAGTGAGGAAACATGGTACGAATCATTTTGGGGTCTATCCCCTATTGGGACGGAGCTCCCGTCGGGAATAATTGGGAGATTCCATAGAGATTAGAGATAGAAATTCACTACTAAATTCTGATGAAATCGATTGAATTCTCTCATGACTTATTACATTTCCTCCGTCGAGAAAGTAAGACAGGAAGACAACACGCACCATATCTCATTTACCGATACAGTTGGATTACTTTAATTTGATAGCTACAATGACTAGGCCATTATTCTAAAAAGTCTTGTAAGGGGTTTGAAATGGGTTTGGGTTATGAAATTTGGTTTGCTTGCTTCTAAAAACGCTTGGAAAACACGGTGTTTGCTTTTGGTGTAAGGTAGAATGACGAATTTCATACATTTCATACAATTTTGCAGAAAACAATAAAACTGATTAATTTATTTCGCTTAGGGGAATTTAAATATTTTAACTAACTCTGCTAATGTTTTAAGATCCTTAATTTTTTACAATTCATTTCTTCCAGGTCCATTTTGATTTTGATATCCCTCAGCCAGCACAAAATAATATATCTGATCAGTCTTTGCGTAGTGAGCGATTACCTACACAAACTACACAGAAGATCAACTCTACTGAACCCGATGATGATGATGATTGCATGATTGTAGAAAATAATGAAACTGCGCCTTCATTCGCACCACTTGTACCACAAACACAACCGAATATTGCAATAAAACCCTTGACCGAGCTGCAACCGCAAATCAATCAAGCGACAAACCCAGTTTCCCGCACCAACTTCACCATACAAACGAGCAGCAAATCGAATCGATTGCAAATCACAAATCTTGGAACTGCGATCAATGCAAACAATAATAACACACCAATAGAGACACCCGCCACACAATTTCAAATGCTACCAAGCGCTAGCGATAATGATGCCATAGCGGGCACTCAAATGTCATTGATACCTTTAAATTTACCATTGAACACTCCTCAAATGGTACCATTTTCGCCTGGTACGCAATCCCAACCACAAATGATATCATTGTCGGAGCAAGAGTCGAGTTCTATTTTATGTGGTATTCCACCGAATGCTGTCATCACAGGTGTAGCATCTGCGCCACAGGAGGCTCCATATGGTAGTACGATTTATATATCCAGTCTACCAACAACTAGTACAACAGCATCAGGCGTAAATGCTACACCAAGTGCGGACAACCAAATCGCAAATATTACAATCTCAAATGCCGCGTCATTCATATCACCTGCCACGTCTTCTTTGATTCCTAATAATGTTGCGAATACTAACAGCACAGCTGATGTAAATACTGCTCCTGCTGGTGCACCCACAATTCGTTACATTACACCCGATGTGCGCGTTACAGCTACAGGCGATTCTGATTCGCTTACAACAACTGCGTTAACTGCTGTAAACTGCACATTGCCAGCAATACAACAACAAATTGATGCATTCAACAATAGCACATCAGCTTCAAATCTGTCGTCAACTGCTCCTGTTACGACGCCAATAACTCCCACAAAGGATCAACACCAAGCCCAGGTTGATGCAACAACAAATTCGCCGAATAAAGTTACAGATGATTGGAAACGTTTTCTTATGGATGATCATTCAAAATCATCAACTATAGGATCTACAACAATAACAAAAATGGTAGAAAGACTTGAACATGCTGTTACTAACGGGTTGCCTGTAGATGGTTTGCAGCTACCACCACTAACTATTGAAGAAGATGAATTTGAGCCAGCTGCATCAATCGTCTTTAAACCCAAAAAGCCAACATCCACCTCTGTCGATATGCCTACCGCAACTAAATCGCATTCTGCGACTACGGATCAGAATATACCCAGCGTGTCTTATGGTTCAAATCATTATTATTCAACAATTACTGATTTAATAACTGTAACACCAATAACATCCACAGAAGTTACAACGTCATCGACAGCAACAGCGACAACCGCAAACACAGCCGCAGTTAAGGATGCGGGCATTAAAGGCTCGACGTCAATGGTATTGTCGCAACCTTTTTCATTGGCACCAAAACCTCCAATGCCTAACCTAAAGCCCGCGAACAAGTCTGCAAAGGCACAAGTTATGACTTTACCATTCCGAAAGATAGCGTCTGTGAATGAGTCAAATAAATTACGTCAACTATCGACTAACAAAACTGTGGCTAAGTCTAATTCATTGCCATATGGTTCAACATCACGGACAATCACAAATAATGCAGCTATTACTACAACCAATAAAACAGCGGTGAATACTACACGTATAATGTCCGTAACACAAACGGTCACAAAGCCCTCAACTCCAAATTTACTGCAGCAGCTTAAGGCGCCATCACAACCATTGAGACCATTCACGTTAAAAAATGTATCAATGCCATCTATGACGGCTTCAATTAGCACCTCGGCAACATCTGCCTCCTCTACAAACACTACAACAAATTTAACCATAGCAAGTGTGTTTGGCGGTGTTTCATTGACACCACCGCCCAAGCCTTTAATAAATGTCAGGCCAGCAGTTCCCATTTCACAACGTTTAAGTGTAGGTAATGCTGCAACGAAACGTTTAAGTGATTCTGCACTTTTCTCATCGACTCTACCCAATAGTAGAGTACGTAATGCTGCTGGTGATGGTGGTGTTGGTATTGCAACAACAACAACAAGTACTGCGTCGGTGGTACAAAAAAGTTTGCCAACAATGACAACATCATTTGCATCACGTCCGAATTTGGCTGTTACTACGTCGAATCTGAGTTCATCTATTAACAACAATAATACTTCAATAGCAAAGGGTACAACAAAACCGGTTAAAAGCGCTGACGAACAGTATGGAGTTTTTTGTTCTAGCACGAGTGATAGTTCGCCTAGATTTTGGGCAAAACGTGTTAAAAACTCCTATATTGTCAAGGTTCCGGGCTTAAGCAGCGTTGTACATCGTCCCAGTTTGGAGAGTGTCGGTGCATATTTAAATCAGTGAGTAATGTTGTGATATGTCCTTAAATTTAAATAGTGTGCTAAACTAAATTTTGCTTTTAATCTTCGAAGGCATCTTATGTGTCAGAGTCCCGCAATGCAATCAAAGCTTCCAATTAAATGGAAGTTTGTGCCATCAGATCAATTGAACTTACCAATTAAAATGATAAAAACGAAACAGGATGGCAGCACTGTAAGTATTCAAAAATTATTATTTTGCTCTTTTAAAAAAGAGCAACCTTAGGTCGTGTTCTCAGTGTCCGGTCAAAGCTAACACGCACGTTATTTGACAGGTTACTGACCTATTCTTGTTAAATAAACCTGGCTTTAAGCGTTAACGGGAAATTTAGAAAAAGACCCTTACATTATTTTCTTTTTGCGGCTAATTGGACACAGGAATGGGCAATATTTTATTTTTGAGTGACGAGTGATGATAAAAAGTTACTCATTTTTAGCCGGGTTTTCGTTTTCCCGACTTCATGAAAAACGCTAGGTAGGTCGTCAAAATACATGGGAAACAACAAAAAAAAAAATAACCTTAATAGATAAGATAATCCCACATGGCTTACCATTTTGGAAGCTTCAGCTTTAAGAGTATGTAAAAATATTTTCAAAAAAGTTTCAAAAATAAAAAGAAAATGCACTTTGAAAAAAATGCCATTTTTCCCCATACAAAATGTACGGGAAAGGGCGAATAAATAGCCACCCCTACGGGTTAAGTTAGAGCGCTAATTTTTTGCAAGGCTAATTTTCTCATCAATACCTAACTTTTTAGGGAGTAAGACCAAGTCGACATTTTTTTTTAATCACCCTAATATATGTATATGGGCAAATCCTCAAAACTTTTGATAATGCAAAAAAAAAGAAACAAAAAAGATAATAGGAGCACACCCTTGATCTTTTGCTGACACTTTTACTTAGTTTATAAGATTATATTTTGACTCTTGTTAATATGCTAAAGGTGCGGGAGTGGAAATTATGACGTCATCATTATGAAATTTAATTTTTTTTTTTACTTTTATTTGCAATCTATTGCCTAGTTTATACGAACGTAAAACGAATTATTTCAAAACGAATTTCTTACGACACATTTCAAAATCCCTTTGAATTAATAAGTACCTACTTATTTGTACGCAAATTAAACCTTAATTACCAGCGCCACGAAAAAAAATAGTGTCGGGGTTGGGGGATCAGACCTTTCCCTATGTATTTTGACGCGCTGAACACGAATCCGGTGTCCGTTTTGGTCCAGCACGTCTGAATTTTTTCCTAACCTCAAAAAACCAGAAACCACTAAACATTTGAAAAATTGAAGGTACAAGTAAGCTTTTCACTTTTGATATATGCATGGATCTTCAACGCGCTTTTTTACGTTAATTAAACATATTTAATACTCAAGTTTACAATTAATATGGCATGAAATATCTGTCAGTTTTTGTGTGCTAACAAAAAAATTGAATTATTTAAACTATTCACAAACCAAACAGTTGATTTATAGTGGCTGCTGTAAGCATAATATGAACAGCACAGTAATCCGATCACGTGTGCAGGGTTTCTTTTTGAGTTAGCATCAAGTATATTTGTTCATTTTTTTGATAATTAAAGGGGGCGCGCAAGTAAATGGCTTAACTATACCGAAAAATGAAAATTACAAAAATTTGTTCTCGCATTTTCTTAGCCTTTTAAGTTTTAAATAGAAGGAACCACGCACGCGACCTTGTAGGTTAAGTTTCAGTATGTAGAAAAATACTTGAAAAAACAAAGAGTGGGTCGCAATATTGAGAGGCGCCCTTAAGAAAAGATTAACAGTTCATAAATTTTCGAAAACTCGCACACGTTTTCACAATTTTTTGATTTTGCGAAAATTTTCCTGGATTTATCAAGTATTATTTCATGCTTCTGAGACATTTGAAATGTTAATTTGTATCCATAAATTAAAAAAAAAAACTGATCCTGTGTAACGATATCGTGTTCCTTGCTATTGGATCATATTATCCGCCTCGCTCGATGTTAAAAGTTTTAAGGATTCGCCCATATATATACATATGTATATCTATATATATAAAATTCAAATTATGTACCTATAGACGAACTTGTCTTCTAAACGAATGTGCCGATCGTAACCAAATTTTACATTCGCACTGGATATCTTCCAGGGATGGCACAGGCTAAAAAATATTTTGATATATATAGGGAAAGTGGCACCTCCCATACAAATGGAATTTTTCTTTGTCCGTATCTCTGGAAGTATTCGGGTTAGACCACTGAAATTTGGTGAGGGGTTGTACGAGATCGATCCCTACCACCCCCCCTCCCCCCCCCAAAAAAAAATTGGGGATAACGCAAAAGAGGGCGTGGCACCTCCCATTCAAATGGAATTTTTCTTTGTCCGTATCTGTGGAATTATTTATTTTAGACCACTGAAATTTGGTGGAAGGCTGTATGAGATCGATCCCTACCACCTTCATAAAAATTGGGGATAACGAAAAAGGGGGCGTGGCACCTCCCATACGAAGAAATTATTTCATAGTTCATATCCCTGCAAGTAAATCTGGGGATAACGAAAGAGGCGTGGTTTCTCTTATACGAAGGAGATAGGGATATGGATTAGAATAGATAGAGGGATCGGGTTAGAGAAACATGCAGGGAAATAAATTTGTGGCAGGACAACGTCTGCCGGCTCAGCTAGTAATGAATAAAAATTAATTTTCAATTTTTCGAAAATAGCCGGTCACTCGTCACTCAAAATTTTTAAAATAATGAATAATTTTTTATTCAAAATGGCCCAACCCTGATTGGAAAGAACGAGTAATTTCACGTTCTACAGACTACTGCATACTAGAGATGGGCGCCGTGTGTGTGTGACCGTGTCACGAAACACACACGTGTGTGCCCATGTGCTCGTGTTCGAAAATGCGATTTCGTGTCGTGTTCGTGCGTGATCGTGTTGAGTCCGAAATCCAGAAAAAAATACGCACGATAAGCACGATCAACTTTTTTCATTTAAAATATGTAGGCTTGTATTCATAGCTAATATTCCTTATGAGTCTTAGATGTATGTATAATATGCACAAAGTACATGCCATGTATACAAATCAGAGCTGGGCAATGTGTAATCGATTGCACCTAGGATTACGATTACAGTAAACTCGAAATTTTTTCAATTACCTAAACTGCAATCGTAATTTAAAATTTTTTAACTACGATTACAGTAATCCTTAAATTATATAGTTAGGATTACAATTTTTTTGAAATTACAATCGCTTAATTTTCATTTTAAAAGTACAATTTTTATAAAAATTTAGACATCCATCTGAATTAAACTACGCTAATCAGTGTTGCCATTTTAGCCGATTTCCGGCTAGATCTAGCCGATTGAAAAATGATTTAGCCGAAAAAAACGGATTTAGCAGGAGCCGATTTGTCAAAAAAATTTAGCCGATTCTAGCCGTTTTTAATATTTTTCATTATTCAATATCCCATAAAGTAGGAGTCCAATGTTTACACTTTAACCCCCTTATTCATAAAAATAAAATGACATTTCCATACAAATTTTCAATTATAGCAGCTTATTAAACATTTTATATATATTTTATGAATATGGGGGTAAATATCATAAATTTTTATTTTGTAAAACGAATATGTTGATCTTTTTTTTAGCCAATATCTCAAATTTTCGAAAAATTTAAATTTTTTGTGATTTTTTGGTTTATTTCTGTTTCGTTAATATACATATATTTGTTTACAACAATGGAACTGTTGTATTTCGGCCTTTGTGCTAAATAAACGTTAAGTTAAAATAATTTAAGGAATTTAGCATTTTTTGGTTTTAATATTTCTATGTATAACATTCATTCATTAATACAGAATAATAATATATACTAGGATCGCCCGTGGTCGAAATTCGACCATCTGAAATTTTCTTCAACTCTCTCTTAATATACATATTCCCCGTTCACAACAAAACCAAGTAAGTGGCTCCCTCGTGACAAATGCAAATTTGGATTAAGTGATACCATACAAAAAATCTTCACATTAGGGTGGTGCAGCAAAGTAGTACAACAGAAAAGCTGACGACAATACATTTTTTTAAATTGTTTTTTTTTTATTGTTTTTTTTTTTATTTTTTTATTTATTTGTTTATGTCTAAGGTACAGCAGACACTTACTATTACAAATTATATTAAACTTACATTAATTCTTACATAAAAAATAAGTTTTTTATTTAAATTGCACCAAAACCCGGTATGGGCTTATAATATTTCGATATATAATGGTACTTTTTTTTATCGTAACCTTGTGGAATTTTACTTTAAAAAAAACCATATCGTTAAAAATATAAACTTTTTAATGGACAAAAAACTAAATAAAGAAGTGCTCCGCGGAAAACCTTGGATTATGTGAATTATGTGAATGATGATGGTGTGAAGATGGCGAGGATGCAAAGATATTTATTTGATTTGCTACACTTTGTTTTTTTCTTTTTTTTTTGGCACAAAAATGAAGGCAAGTGGCAGCTGCCTGGATCGCTGTATACTTATGTACGTTCATGTGAGAGTAATGAGCGCGAAAAAGGGTGGGGACGGTTTTCGAAGCGCAGAGTTTATGCGGGAAGTGTTTGTCGGAGTTTCGATGAATGTGCAATTTGCAAGGTACCGTTTTTTCTTCTTGCTTCACGCATACATATTTTTAGTTTGAAAAATACATTTTCTGCTTAGAAAATATACTTTTCCAATATTTTATTGCTCTAAAAATTACATACGTGGAAAAAAAAATAAATAGAAAAAGCTTAACATATCAAATTATCAAAGTTGAAAAAGTTTTTTCATACAAAAAAGTGGAGCTAAAACGGTACTTTAGACTTTAGTAAAAGTTCGTGTGGTATTTCCCTCCAAAAAAGGGCGATTAGTCCGGGATTAATCGCAGAGGAATAGTAGACTCCTACTTTTTAGTATCTTTTAGATGGAATGAATTGGTCACATTTGTTCGAGCATGTCCTATGAAGAGACTAATTATACCCTTTTTATACCAGAATGGGTATAAATGTTTACTACTTACAGGACACCTGACTTCGATTCTCGGCGAGGTCAAAAATTTAAAAATTGTTTTTTTTTTTTTTTATTTTTATGTTTTAAAGCAAGGAAAACTGAAAAAATCAGAGTTCTGACAATCGAGGTGTCTACCATGACGCCAGGAACTACTTATACTTATCAGCGTCTAATTACAGCTCTGTTCTAAATGAGACAATTGGGGATATTTTTCTGGCCAATCTTCAACTGTATGAAAAATATATTTTCTGCTTAGAAAACATACTTTTCCAATATTTATCCCCCTAAAAATTTTATTAGTGAATTAAACTTTTAAATAATCGAGAAAAGCTTAGAACATCAAATAATCAAAGTAAAAATGGGTATTTCGTAAAAAAAGGTGGAAGCTTTGACAGGGTAGCTGGTTGAAAATCAGCTGACGAAAATTTTAGTTAAGAATTAAGAATTAAATATGGGTGATGAGCGAAACCTAATTATTCATGCACATAGCGTAGCAAACGGGGCAGTGTTTGTTTTTTCGTTTCATCGATAGCAGATTCATGTAGAACGGGTATATTCTATCACACTTTTACAGTTTTCTGTGCAAGGGTGTAAACATGTTCAACGAAATCAGCATTAGTGTCATGTAAAATTGTTCTTTTGTTAAAGTCCGTACGTTATTAAAATTTCGATCTTAACATTGTGAAATTTTTTTACAAAATTATATCGTTAAAAAAATAAACTTTACCAAAAGGCAAAAAGTTAAATATGTAAAGCCAGAAGTGAAGCTGGATTTCTTAGCTTACAAATGGTGTTACGATGGCGAAGAGGATATGATTTGGTACATTTTTCTGTTTTTTTTTTGGCACAAAAATAAAAACAAGTGGCAGCTGTTGGATCATTGCATAGATATGTACGTGTGTGTGTAAGAGAATGAGCGGATGGATGTGGTTTTGGGAGTTTTATAAGAGTGCTGAATAAAGATGTATAGTGCGGGTATAACAGAATGTGGGGATAACAAAATAGCTGGAGAGTTTGGAGACCTCTTTTTTGTTTAATAATAAATAAACTAAGAATAATTTTCAAAAATTTTTTTGGTGAGACAGCAGATTAGTCCATGCTAAGTTTCCAATATAACTTTTATAGGGATCTATCCATAAATACTATACTAAATTGGGCTACGAAAGTTTGTATGCGGAGAGTGTTAGCGTATTAATATATACATAGATACTGCAATTTTTCCTAAGGTGATGAAAACATGTACCAACTGAAATTATTATGTTTCGGCTTGTAGTATTGCTACAGATTTTTTTTAACAACATTTGAAAGCTAATAACTCCTGCTTTAAATTCCTGTGCATGCATTTTAATATTTTTCTTTTAAACAAATTTTTTGATGTTGGGATCAAAATTTTTAATTCGATATAACTAACTTCACTTTTTTGAATGAAAAATACATTTTCTGCTTCGAAGATATACTTTTCCAATATTTTATTTCTCTAAAAATTTGATAAGTAAAAAAAACTATTTAAAAATCGAAAAAGCTTAGCACATTAAATTATCAAAGTAAAAAATGTGGCTTCATACAAAAAGTGGAGTTACTTATGTAAAAAGGTGCATTAGTAAAAGTTCGTTTGGTATTTCCCTGCAAAAAATACGATTGGTCCGGGATCAATCCAGAGGAAAAGTAGACTACTACTTTTTTAGTCTCTTTTAGATGGAATAAATTGGTCACATTTCTTCGAGCATGTCCTATGAAGAGACTAATTGTACCCTTTTTATACCAGAATGGGTATAAATGTTTACTACTTGCAGGACACCTATATTCAATTCTCGGTGGAAGCAAAAATTGAAAACTGTTTCTTTTTTATAATTTTTCGTTCTTATTTTATTTTTTAAGCAAGGAAAATTGAAAAAAAATCAGAGTTCTGTCAATTATACTTATACTTGCCAGCGTCTAATTACAGCTTTGCTTTAAATGAGACGATTGGGGATATTTTTCTGGGCAATCTTCAACTGTTTGAAAAATATATTTTCTGCTTAGAAAATATACCCTGCAGCGAAACCTCAAACTAGTCAGAAAAATACTAGTATACAACTATAATTTTCTGCGGAACTCATACTAGTCAGGAAATATCCATTTCATACCAGTATACAACTAGAATTTTCTGGCCGTATTCGTGCTAGTCAGGAAATATCCATTTCATACTACTATGCAACTGGTAGAACTCATACTAGTCAGGAAATATCCATTTCATACCAGTATACAACTAGAATTTTCTGGCTGTATTCGTGCTAGTCAGGAAATATCCATTTCATACCGGTATACAACTAGAATTTTTTGTCTCAATTCATACTAGTCAGGAAATATCAATTTCATACTAGTTAACAACTATAACTTAATGGCAGAACTCATACTAGTCAGGAAATATCCATTTCATACCAGTATACAACTAGAATATTCTGGCTGACCCCATACTAGTATGGAACTGGTATTTTACAACTAGTATGAAACTGGTATTTCCTGACTAGTAGATAACTGGTATATTCTGGTCGAAATCTGACAATTGACATCTCGTAGGACATCATCACGTAAAAAATACCAGTTGCTTATATGAAAAAAGACAGAACACTGACTAGTTGGGCCGGTGCACCAACTAGTTGTAAAGTAGTTTTCAACTAGTTGCTTTCGCAGCATGGTACTTTTCCAATATTTAACCTCCTAAAAATTTCATAAGTGAATTAAACTTTAAAAAAATCGAGAAAAGCTTAGAACATCAAAGTAAAAATGGGTATTTGTTTCCCTTAGGTATCAACTGCTAATAAATTAGCTAAAATTATGGGAGATAGCTCAAAAGACGGGGTTTGGCCTCAGGATCACGAATCCGGAAGCGCTTTTTAATATTTTGCTTCTCTGAAGAGATATTTGCAATCAAAGTGGCAAGTTTTCATGTGGTTGTTGTAATTTTATTAGGCTGTACCTAAAAACGTGCGAAAAAATGCGTGCGTGGGTCATTTTTCGATATTTTGACCATAACTTTCCATAGAAACAAATAATTAAAAAGCGCTTCCGGACTCGTGATCCTGAGGCCAAAACCTGCCTTTTGAGCTATCTCCCATAATTTTAGCTAATTTATTAGCGGTTGACCCCTAAAGGAAACAAATACCCAAAATGTGTTTTTCGTAAAAAAAGTAGAGTTATGGTAATTTCGTTTCATCAAAAAATGCGCATTTTTTGCACTCTTAAATTTTCCGTTTTCGTTTGCAAAATGAAGGTAAAACGTCAAACAGAATATGTTTTCATTTCCTAAAAAACTCACACTTTTTACCCACTGTAGCTTTGACAGGGTAGTTGGTTGCACTGAAAATCAGCTGACGAAAATTTTATTTGACAGATAAATTTGGTGAAAAAAATTGGATTTTGCAATAACAATTGAATATGGTTGATAAGCGAAACCTAATTATTCAAGCACATAGCATAGCAAACGGGCAATGTTTTTTGTTCGTTTTATCGATTTAGCTGTTTCATGTAGAACGGGTACACTTTTATCACACTTTTACAGTATTCTGTGCAAGGGTGTAAATATGTTCCACGAAATCAGCATTAGTGTCATGTAAAATTGTTCTTTAGTTAAAGTCCGTACGATATTTAAATTTCGATCTTAACATTGTGGAATTTTCTTACAAAATCATATCGTTAAAAAAATAAACTTTACCAATAGGCAAAAAGTTAAATATATAAAGCCAGAAGTGAAGCTGGATTTCTTAGCTTACAAATGTATGAGTGTCAAGTTAGCTAAGCACCCTAATGCAATCGAGTCGGGACCAGGTGGATAATTTGCCGCTATTTTTCCGTGATTTTGCCGGGAAAGAATTAATTTTGCCGTGTAATTTTTTCCCGGAATTTTGGGGTGCTTTGCTAACTTGATATCAACCTAGCTAAGCACCCTAATGAAAACGGTGTTAGAGACAAGATATCGAAACCGGACTTGTTTCATATTTTGTCGGGAAAGAATTAATTTTGACGGGTAATTTTTCCCGGAGTTTTGGGGTGCTTTGCTAACTTGATATCAACTTAGCTAAGCACCCTAATGAAAACCATGTTAGCATAATTTGCCGTAATTTATCCGGGGAAAAAAATATATTATATGAACTATTCATTAAAATAAAACGAGAGATTTTAATACTTTATGGTGTTTTATTTTTTAAATATTAGAATAAACAAGGAGCTCGGCAGTTAGAGTAAAATCATCATTGACGGCTTGTTATTTTTGTTTGTGGTCGTCGTACGCCACCCAGCAGCCGTTTCTTCTGGTAATGGAAATGTAGTGCCCCAAATCTGTTGCCGATCGCCTTGTAATAGAGGGGCCTCTGTATTCTACGACACCTAGAATATTGTAAACTTCTTCAGTTTTGGGGCAAACATAAGTTTTATTAAATGTCCCGTAAATTTATTAAAAATCACGGCAAAATAACGGCAAAATATGAAACAAGTCCGGTTTCGATATCTTGTCTCTAACACCGTTTTCATTAGGGTGCTTAGCTAAGTTGACACGAAACTTCGTATATGAAAAAGTCCAAAAATAATTGCCCGGCAAAATTAATTCTTTCCCGGCAAAGTCACGGCAAAATATGAAACAAGTCCGGTTTCGATATCTTGTCTCTAACACCGTTTTCATTAGGGTGCTTAGCTAAGTTGATACGAAACTTCGTATATGAAAAAGTCCAAAAATAATTGCCCGGCAAAATTAATTCTTTCCCGGCAAAATCACGGCAAAATATGAAACAAGTCCGGTTCCGATATCTTGTCTCTAACACCGTTTTCATTAGGGTGCTTAGCTAAGTTGATATCAAGTTAGCAAAGCACCCCAAAATTCCGGGAAAAAATTACCCGGCAAAATTAATTCTTTCCTGGCAAAATCACGGCAAAATATGAAACAAGTCCGGTTTCGATATCTTGTCTCTAACACCGTTTTCATTAGGGTGCTTAGCTAAGTTGATACGAAACTTCGTATATGAAAAAGTCCAAAAATAATTGCCCGGCAAAATTAATTCTTTCCCGGCAAAATCACGGCAAAATATGAAACAAGTCCGGTTTCGATATCTTGTCTCTAACACCGTTTTCATTAGGGTGCTTAGCTAAGTTGATATCAAGTTAGCAAAGCACCCCAAAATTCCGGGAAAAAATTACCCGGCAAAATTAATTCTTTCCCGGCAAAATCACGGCAAAATAGCGGCAAATTATCCACCTGGTCCCGACTCGATAGCATTAGGGTGCTTAGCTAACTTGACACTCATTACAAATGTTGTTTAGATGCCGAAGATGATATGATTTGGTACATTTTGTTGTTTCTTTTTTGGCACAAAAATAAAAGCAAGTGGCAACTGCTGGATCATTGCATAGATATGTACGTGTGTGTGTAAGGGAATGAGCGGATGGTTGTGGCTTTGGGAGTTTTATAAGAGTGCTGAATAGTGATGTATAGTTCGGGTATAACAGAATGTGGAGATAACAAAATAGCTGGAGAGTTTGGAGACCTCTTTTTTGTTTAATACAAAATAAACTAAAAATAATTTTCAAAATTTTTTTTGGTGAGACACCAGATTAGTCCATTCTAAGTTTCCAATATAAATTTTATAGGGATCTATCCATAAATACTATACGAAATTGGGTCTTACCCCCTGATACTTTAGGCATTGAAGACAAAATAAGCCTTGCAAAATATTTGCGCTCTAACCCATAGGGATGGCTATATTTTCCGCCTTTTCCCAAACATTTTGTATGGGGAAAAATGGCATTGTTTTTTTTTTCAAAGTGAATTTTCTTTTAATTTTTGAAACTTTTTCAAAATATTTTTACATACTCTTTAAGTCAGGGACTTGTAACGCGTTTCGGTTTCGGTTTCTGTTACACAGCTTGTAACGAAACTGAAACAGAAACAAAACCCCAGAAACAAAACCTGTAACGAAACTAAATTAATTTGGTTTCTTGTAACAGAAACCGAAACAGAAACAAAACTCCTTTGTAACAAAAGTCGTAACAAAACTCCGAAACGGTTCCAGCAGAAACAAAACCTGTAACGAAACTAAATTAATTTTGTTCCTTGTAACAGAAACAAAATTATTAGTTTTGTTCCTTGTAACAAAACCCGTAACGAAACTAAATTAATTTTGTTCCTTGTAACAGAAACCGAAACAGAAACAAAATTAATTTTGTTTCTCAGTAGCAAAACTATATTTGCAGTACATTAGGATGGATTTATTATTTTCTGGTATATAATAAAAATGTATATGTCTGTTGCAACCAACTAAAGTAACTTCAGTCGACCTCTGAAACCTCGTGTGGTACATTTAACTTCTTGGTGTCACTGGACAGCTACATACTGGCGGGTAAGTACCACAATGGAACTTCGGTAGGAAAATCCGGGTCCTTGGCACAAACAAATGAAGTATCACACTTTAAGATCCGACAATAAATGCTGAAGATATGAAGAAAAATATAACTGCACGACTATAGGGTTGTCTTTGTTATTATTTATTTTTAAAGGATATATAAAAATGCTTCATACATATGCATAGGGAAACGAATTGTGAAAAAATTAACATTAATACTTATCAACAAATATTTCATTTTCTAATAATAATTCATTCAAACTACTTTGTAGTGCATCATCATCATCATTTTTATAAGATGTCGAAGGAGGATGCTTTAGCGGGTGTAACATAGTTTTGTATGGATAATGGGATGTTGCAGATATATATATCGTCGCTCGGCGCGCAATACCGCGTATTTACAAAAAGCAATGCCGCGTATTTGATGGAAGCCAAATTGTGTAGGAGGATATAAGAATTTACAAAAGAAAAAGCACTCAAACTGCAAAACATAGCTTTTTTTAAAATACGCGGTATTGAACAGCTCTATTTTAAAGAAAATAGGTTCCATAAAAGGTTTTTTATTTATTTATTTGTGTTTTTGTAGCTAAAAACAGAGGAATTTTAACGTCAATACATTAAGACCGATGAGTCCCAGTCAGGGTAACGAAATCTCGTTTTTGGACATTTTGGTGTATACGCCTTTTTGTTTTTTGCAAATACGCGGTATTTCGGGCCGAGCGACGATATATATTATATACATAAATATTATAGGTCCATCCTAGTTTAGTGCAAATAGTATTATAAGAATGTTTAGATTTCTGCTACTGAGAAACAAAATTAATTTAGTTTCGTTACGGGTTTTGTTACAAGGAACAAAACTAATAATTTTGTTTCTGTTACAAGGAACAAAATTAATTTAGTTTCGTTACAGGTTTTGTTTCTGCTGGAACCGTTTCGGAGTTTTGTTACGACTTTTGTTACAAAGGAGTTTTGTTTCTGTTTCGGTTTCTGTTACAAGGAACAAAATTAATTTAGTTTCGTTACAGATTTTGTTTCTGCTGAAACCGTTACAATCATTTTGTTTCGAATTTAGTTTCTATCCTTTAAAGTTTCTTGGAACAGAAACGCGAGTTTCGTTTCGGTACGAGTTTTGTTACAAGTCTCTGCTTTAAGTTGAAGCTTTGAAGCTTCCAAAATGGTAAGCCATGTGCGATTATCTTAACTATTAAAATAATTACAGCCTTTCAAAATTTACTAGATTTTATGCTACTGTGTATGTGTGTGAAATACCTTTAAGGGTAGTAAAAATATTTTGAAAAAAGTTTTAAAAATTAAAATAAAATTCATTTTGAAAAAAAAATGCCATTTTCCCCATACAAAATGTTTGGAAAAGGGCGAAAAAAAAATAGCCACCCCTAAGGGTTAAGTTAGAGCGCTGATTTTTTGCAAGGCTGCCGCAAAGACAAACTTAGGCCAGTATTAAAAACCCGTTGTGAACACTAGGAAAGTCAATTGCGGGACCTGGCCTTATGGAAAATACCTGTGTTTTTGGGATTCTGCACACAGCAGAATCCCCAGACTGACACTCCTAAACCGACACCGTTACTCCTCCTCGAACCATTTAGATGACTTGTTGAAGATCACCAAGTCCTTTATATCCACCTCCGCCTAAAGCCGGACAGTTGCAGATAAGGTGCTTGCCTGTCGCTGAGAATAACAATATCCTGTCCGTTAGAGTATTGACCAAGCCGCGGCGTACATGATTGCTGAGACTTCAGCCTGGAAGACACTGCAGTGTTCAGGTAGTCTGAAGGAGAGCTTAAGGTTCAGATCCTTTGAATCGCCGTCACTTGATTTTCATTTTCTTTCAATATCAGGTGCAGAAATCTCCAACTTTTCCAAAAGTATGAAAAAGTCGGAAATAGGACTTATCGTCTTTTACCGCTTTTTGGACGATATGAATTTAATTAAAAAAAATTTATTTAGCCCATCATGAAATAAGAAAGGTGACAACATATGAACAGCTGTTTAATTTTTTTTTCTGATTTTTATTGACTTCCTGGTGTCAAAGCCAACAGCCAAAAAAATAAGTGAAAAACAGAAGTTGGACGCATAACAATTAAAAATAAAACTTTGTTCCTTTTAAAATTTGTTTGCTTTATGCTTTTCAATACAAAGCCTGCAACTTTAACGCGGTGTTCACTTATATTACCAAAAATGGCCTAGCGGTCCACTTCTTTGCGTTCAATGAATAGATATCTTAAAACACACTATTTTTGGCACAACTTGTCCACATTTCAACAAGCCTACTATTAAAATTTCGTAGTTTTTCTACAAACTTAGTAACGCTGCTGAATCTAATCTAATCTTGGCTTGCGTCATAATGACGCTTAACCGCCTAGGCGATTTTGGCCGTTTCGTATCAAAGCACGCCAGTCATTCCTTTTTAGCGATAACTGACGCCAATTGGAAACCCCAAGGGAGTACAAGTCATCCTCCACCTGTTGTTTCCATCTCAGTCGAGGCCTCCCCCTTCCTCTGCTGCCGAATTCGGGTGTCGATAGTAAAACTTTCTGTGCTGGAGTTTCTTTTTCCATTCGCATAACATGACCCAGCCAGCGGAGCCTTTGGGCTTTAATCCGCTGAACTATGGTCAGGTCTGCGTAAAGCTCGTACAGCTCATCGTTGAATTTCCTTCGATACTCGCCGTTGGCATCACGGGAAGGACCATAGATCTTCCGGAGAACTTTTCTCTCAAATACTCCAAGGGCCATCTCATCTTCTCTGGATACTGTCCATGATTCCAAGCCGTACATCAGGACTGGTATGATTTGAGACTTATAGAGCGTGATCTTTGTTCTTCGAGAGAGGACTTCTCAATTGCCTACTCAGTCCAAAGTAGCACTTGTTGGCAAGAGTGATTCTCCGTTCGATTTCTAGACTGATATTATTTTCGGTGTTAATGCTGGTTCCCAAATAGACGAAGTCTCTCACCGTTTCAAACTTGTAGCCATCAACGGTGACTTGGCTGCCAAGGCGCAGGTGCGCCGATTCTTTCTTTGATGACAGTAGGTACTTCGTCTTGTCCTCGTTCACCGCAAGACCCACTTTTTTCGCTTCTTTATCCAGCCCAGAGAAGGCAGCGCTTACGGCGCGGTTGTTAAGGCCAATGATATCAATATCATCGGCATACGCCAGCAATTGTACGCTCTTGTAGAAGATTGTGCCATTGCGGTTTAGCTCTGCTGCTCGAATTATCTTCTCCAGCATCAGGTTGAAGAAATCGCACGAAAGGGAGTCGCCCTGTCTGAAGCCTCGCTGCTGAATACTTAGGTTTTTATTTTTAAGAACTCAGCCGAAAGTGTAGTTTTCGATAGTAAGAAACTTCTTCCTGGATATTTTTTCGTCCAGCCATACTAAGTAAAAATCGCTACTGGGGACATTGTGCCTATTTAATGATAAATTTATGGGTAGCGGGTAGTAGCGGTTCAAGTGAGACATTTTTGACACACAATGTCATAAAATGTTAAAATTATACCAGTATTCTGTAATTCTGTCTCATATCAAGTCACTAAATTTGAGATATTTCATTAGATACAATTTTTGTGCTTTGAGATGATTCCGGTATTCTATAAGAGAAAGTCACAAGAAATCTACCATAGTCTCTCTCTCGCTCATTTTAAGGTGTGGTGAATACAAAAATTGCATAAATTTTAAGTAACGCATTTGACACTCTCCCTATAGATGTCGATGTAGCCCAGGCGTTAAGCGTCCGGATTATGACGCGGGAGGTCGCAGGTTCAAGTGCCGGTCCGCGAACAGTAAATTTTTATTTTTTTATTTAATTTTTTTAAATTTAATTAACTTTTTTTTAAACATATAAATACTTCTTATTCGTAAATTCACTTTTTTTTTTAATTTTTTAACAAATTTTCTTTAACTAATTTCGTTTGTTACCTGCCTACAAGCAGATGACAAATTAGTGACTCTTTATTGAGACTAGAGATGTGAGGCAGCTTACTGAATACCAAATTGTATCAAATATGAAATAGACCACGAAATGTCTCTATTAGTGACTAGATACAGCTTACAGAATTGAGGTATTACCTTGAATGCGTTGAATTTTATGAACTTCTACCCCACGAAATACAGGTGTACGCTACCAATATCATGTAAATACAATTAAATTCAAGCAAGTTTTATAACTAACACAGATATAAACATACCAACCAAACAAATGTATATATTAGACTGGGCCAAAAAAAATTTCGTTTTTTTTGTCAAAAATTGTATTGATTTTCTTTTTAAGGAAGGTGAAAAAATGACTGTAGTTTTTTTCAGATTTTTAAATTAAAGTCTAGAGGTCTATCATCGCTATTTTTGATTTTACAGACTTTACCTCATATTTGGTATAAAAACGACAAACCATTGTTGTAAAAAACCATTTACCTGAACATATTTTTGTAGGAAATTGAATTCCCTACAAAAGCTGCCTCGACTGAAATTTTCTCACACTAGCCGTTTTCTAGTATTCTAGCATATTTTTTGGATTTCCCGATTTTGGTTTGAAAACTTGCCAAACATGAAAAAGTCAACATGGAATAAAGCATGTTCCTAAGGGAAATTGGCTGCGGAATCCGGTATCAGAATTCAACAACGGGCCCGAGGTTCGGCCCTAACCTTGCCAAAAAGACCAATATTATTTTGTGATGGTTTTGTGAGGTTAGAGACGAACTGCGACCAGCTAGGCTAATTCTGATCACGGATTTGGATTTAGCACGTCAAAATACATGAACATTAATGTATTGAGTTCACAGACCAATCAACTTCTTGTTTTATTGTGGCTTCGCATAGAAAGCATATTGCACACTAAATAAAAAAGAGTCACAACTCAAAATCAGAGTAATACCAGTATTCTGTAATTCTGTCTCATATCAAGTCACTAAATTTGAGATATTTCATTAGATACAATTTTTGTGACTTGGATGATTCCGCCCAGTGGAAAAGTAGGTAATGCATTACCTTTTTCATCCATGAAAAGAAGCATGAGCAAAGTAACGCATGAAAAAATATTTGAAAAATTTCCCATGTAATGTATTTCTTAAGGTTTTATTTTTCAAAAACATTACTTTTCCTATGACATTGCTGTAGAAAAAGTAATGCATGAATTCCATTATACATAAAAAATTTTATGGGGATATACCTTACTTTATACATTACCAAACATTACCTTTTCCCACTGGGCGGTATTCTATAAGAGAAAGTCACAAGAAATCTACCAGTCTCTCTCGCTCATTTTAAGGTGTAGTGAATAAAATAATTGCATACAATTTAAGTAACGCATTTGACACTCGCCCTATAGATGTCGATGTAGCCCAGGCGTTAAGCGTCCGGATTATGACGCGGGAGGTCGCAGGTTCAAGTGCCGGTCCGCGAACAGTAAATTTTTATTTTTTTATTTAATTTTTTAAAATTTAATTAACTTTTTTTAAACATAGAAATACTTCTTATTCATAAATTCACTTTTTTTTTTAATTTTTTAAATTTTTTAACCAATTTTCTTTAATTAATTTCGTTTGTTACCTGCCTACAAGCAGAGAGAGTAGAGATGTGAGGCAGCTTACTGAATACCAAATTGTATCAAATATGAAATAGACCACGAAATGTCTCTATTAGTGACTAGATTCAGCTTACAGAATTGAGGTATTACCTTGAATGCGCTTGAATTTTATGAACTTCTACTCCACGAAATACAGGTGTACGCTACCAATATCATGTAAATACAATTAAATTCAAGCAAGTTTTATAACTAACACAGATATAAACATACCAACCAAACAAATGTATATATTAGACTGGGCCAAAAAAAAATTTGGTTTTTTTTTTTTTTTTTTCAAAAATTGTATTGATTTTCTTTTTAAGGAAGGTGAAAAAATGACTAGTTTTTTCAGATTTTTAAATTAAAGTCTAGAGGTCTATCATCGCTAGTTTAGATTTTACAGACTTTACCTCATATTTGGTATAAAAACGACAAACCATTGTTGTAAAAAACCATTTACCTGAACATATTTTTGTAGGAAATTGAATTCCCTACAAAAGCTGCCTCGACTGAAATTTTCTCAGACTAGCCGTTTTCTAGTATTCTAGCATATTTTTTGGATTTCCCGATTTTGGTTTGAAAACTTGCCTAACAAGAAAAAGTCAACATGGAATAAAGCTATATACATGTTCCTAAGGGAAATTGGCAGCGGAATCCGGTATCAGAATTCAACAACGGGCCCGAGGTTCGGCCCTAACCTTGCAAAAAAGACCAATATTATTTTGTGATGGTTTTGTGAGGTTAGAGACGAGCTGCGACCAGCTAGGCTAATTCTGATCACGGATTTGGATTTAGCACGTCAAAATGTATTGAGTTCACAGACCAATCAACTTCTTGTTTTATTGTGGCTTCGCATAGAAAGCATATTGCACACTAAATAAAAAAGAGTCACAACTCAAAATCAGAGTAACTTTCCAAAAAAAAAATGTTTTTGCTGAATCCTTGGTCTATGTAATATGTATTAGGCCATATCCGCCTCAGGAGGGAGGCCTGTGCAGCTTGGATATGGACCGTTTTGCAGCGTTGAGAGGAGCAAGGAAACCGGCTGGACGATTTGGTTCTGGTGTATGACAACGCTCCGTGTCACTTCAAAATCGAATCCGCAGTCAGCGATGCCTCGAATGGCCGCATACAAGTCCTTCGTCTAGCACTGTACTCCCCATGCTCAATCCGATTGAGATCATTTGGGGTAAAATTAAAACATACGTGACGGGACATGCATATTTCCAAGTCCCACACAAACGGGCCTTTTGTTGTGGAGCAACGCGTCCAATATCTGGAAAATTTGGTAGATGACATAAAGGGGATGGTAACCGGGGAAGACTGCGCCAGAACAGTTGAGCATGCATTATCTTTTCACGGAAGCCCTATCTCATTGAAAGACATGTCAGTCGGTGCTTAATATGTCCGTTGGTTATATCTTTGTTCATTTTTTACACAATACCTTTTCTATATACTTATGTATGTATTATATATGTATGTATATATTAGTGTCCGACCGAAACTTGAATTTTAGGCCGAAGCCGAAACCGTAACCGAATATTCGGCATAATCCTTTATTCGGCCGAAAACTGAAACCGAAGCCGAATACCATTCTTGTTTCTTGAATAAACAAAATTTGTTCCATGAAAAACACAAGAATTTAACACACTATTGCCAAAATTGCAAAATGCAAGAAGAAAAACACACACATTTTGATGTTTCATGAAAAAAATGTTGAAAATTTTCCAATTTTGACAATAGTGTGTAAATTTCCTGTGTTTTTTATAAAAAAAAATTTAGAGAGAAGACCATAGTTGTAAACAAAAATAAAAAAAATCAGTCTCTATGTTAATAGCATTTTAACAATGTAAATAAAGTTCAATGTTTGCCAGAAAAAGAAGTTTATCCGCATTTTCCCCCAGGAGATTTGACCGTCTATCTGTGTATAGTTGACCAGCTGTACTAATTGCTCGGTTGTCACACTCGTTGGAGGAGCAGTCAAATATTTTTTTGAAACCTTTTTTAAATTAAAAAAATTGGAGGAATGCCAATAATGGAATACTACACTACGAAGAACAAGTGGTTGATCTAGGTATTCGCTTAATTCTATTCAAGAGTTGTATTAGTTTTTGCTTTGCGTTCGCAATTTTTTGTAGATTTATCATGGGATGCTCAGAGGTCACTGGAATCCGATATAGTTGACTCCAGTGGCGTGCCTACGTGTTTCAATCAAGGCAAGCCCCAGTCCATATAACCCCAACAAAAGCACATACTGCTGCCAAAGAACATTTCAGACGAAGAAGAAGAGTTCAGGATAGATATTTATCGACTTTTGCACACGGGGAAAAACTTAAACATTTAGGTTTCTTCAATAGGCAAGTTATTGTTTTGCAGATTTTTTAAGCTTTTCCAATCCAAGGGAAAAGGTTTACTTGCACTATTTCCCATTTACATATGTACATCGAAGAAGCCAAGGCTCACTTGCACAACGAAAATTTATATTTTTAACTCAGAGTTAATGTCAAATTAAAAGATAACTCGGCGTCGTGCAAGTGGACCTAAGAAACCTAAAAAATATTTTTTATATTTTATAATGCCTAGCAAAAAAAAAAAATATTACAGCAATCACCAGTATTGAATTCTTTTTTTCTACTTTAAAATATGCGCCAATAATTTTTGAGTAGAGCTCTTTGCACATTAACATTGTAGATATGTATGTATATACATATCCAGTTTGGCTTTAAAGCTTATAGTAACAACAGCACGAAGCTGGCTTCGTAGTTGCATACAAAATTTCTTCTAAATTCAAAAAAACTGTAGCTTCAAAAAGACATTTTAGTAAGGGATTTGAAAGCCAGGTAAAAGCCAATAAGTAAAAGCGAGATGGCAATCATCGCCTAGGCGGTTAAAGGCTATTTTAAGTAAGCAAGTAAGAGATGCCATCATATGCGCTGAAAAAATTTTATGTTAATTGTTTTGCTATCAGCCGCCAGATGGCAGGAAGAGCTTTATTTATATGTTTATGCTATTGGCAGTTAAGACTTGGTTTCCTCGAAAGCGGTGACGCTATATAGCGCTCGTTATATAGCGGTGAAATACGTTGTCAAAAATACTGTCATGTAAAAGTAATTGGGTGTAAACTAAGAAGACGGTGAAGTTCACCGTAATGTAATATAGCGGCAAGCTTTCAAGCATAGCGGCCGGCATGACGGTGGCTATTTTTCGTCAACGTTTTTTCCCACCGTAATTGTCATAACGGTGAGAAATCTATCAAATATTTCAATTTGATTTACGAAACTCCAGTTTATTTCTTGTTTATGTTTTAAAAATTCATAAAATCATAAAATAAAATAAAAAAACATCAATCAAAAAACTAAATCAACGGTTTAATATCAACAGAGTCCACCGCTTCAGTTCTTAGAGTTTACATAAAAGCAGTCATGCTGGTGACGTTGATTGAAGCGGTGAGCATGTAGCGGTAGCTAGATAGCGGCACCGCTATTCGAGGAAACCATCGCTTTAGTGAAACCAAATGTAAACGTTAAAGAAATTGTTACGATACATTTTTGAAACATATTGTAGCTCATAGAGGATTAGCTAGGCAAGCCGGGCTTTTCGGCTTATATGGAAGGCACGCCACTGGTTGACTCATCCAAAGATTCTTCACTATTACTGGGATCACAAGAGTTACAACTTTGAACAATTTTTTTTAAATAACACAAAAATATTCCTGGAAGTTACGATTTTCTGTTACAAAAAATCAAAAACTCGTAAAATTCAGTAAATTTTTTTTACTAAACACATCTATTATTCGGCCTCGATTATTCGGCCTTTTCGGCCGAAGCCGAACAAAAAATACTGGCCAAATAGGCCGAATACCGAAACTTGGCCGAATATTCGGTCGGACACTAGTATATATGTAGTAAACAATTCCTGAAAAAAATATGTTTCTCATTTACCAGTACCTAATTTTATTTTCAATTGATTCTTTCGCATTTACAACGGACAATTCTCAATTACAAATGACGCCTTCCGATTTTCGTGTGACTCTTTCCCATTTGCAAGTACCTAATCTCATTTACATTTGACACTTTCTCATTTACAATTGACTATACTCAATTACAAATGACGCTTTCTCATTTACATCTAGAAATGGTGTAGTACGCTGGGTATAACAACTCGTTTGGCACTTTTACCGATCACGCGCCAATAACTTGACTTAAGGGATTTTAAAAGTACACATGGATGATTCCTTGTAAACTGATATATTTGTGTTCACCGACTTTAATGTCAAAAACTAATAACAAACCGACATTTTTTTAAATAAACTTATATGCATGCAGTCTTATAGATCTCATCGAGTCATATAAATTAAGTGAAAAATTTAATCATTTAATAGCATGGACTACTTTTAAACACACAAAAAATAAAAAAAAACCTCACAATTTATAGTGTCCCTTTGCTAAGGGCATGCACTTTTATTGGCATTATATGCTATAAATTGTGATCAAAGCAAAATTTGCATGAGCAAGCTTAGAAAGAAGATAAATAGCGTAACAATATGCCACAATTGTTTTTAAAGTAATTTGCTTGACTAGGGTCCTATAGGGGACTAAACTTTGTTCTCTAAGTTTTTTAAAAAAATCAAAAAATGGTGGTCACAGTGACCGTGCTCAGTTATTAATTAACATATAATGTTAATTTTTTTGACTCATGTTTAGTCTAATGTCAGCTTCAAACTGTGCTAGAGCAGGTTCCATTTCGAATACGGGCTGGGAAGATTTTGCGCTTTATAGTTGTGTCACAGTTTCTCATGTTACAACTTTACCACAGCTTTTCTTTGAAAATTAGAACACATGTAGAGCTTGGTGGCATACATCTAATTTCTAACGGAAGTCCAAAACTATTAAGCAATATTAAAATTAGAATAGATTAAACATGAAATGTCACAACCCTAAAATGTCACAACTTTTATTCTACTGGTTTTGATACAATTGTTTTTACAAGTATTTGCAAAATGAAACACCATGAAATATCTGTCATCATTTATAGTTCGTGTTAGTGAAAATAGTGATCTCTTACCAGAAAATAATAGTCAACCTTCACATTAAACCCGTCGGTAAACTGACGAAGCGGCAAATCCAAGAGCGACGAAAAAAATCAGTTTTTTAACGATTCACTTATCTTCTAATATTAAATATTTGTGTATTACCTGTTATTTAGTGTTAATACATGAATAAAACGACTTTGAGGATATTGTTCTTATAATATATCGCAAAATATAAAGCCTGAATTTAAATTTCATCAAAATTCCGCAAAATTTGGGTTAACGGCAAAACTATTCATCCCATTAATGACCGGCATCGAATCGGCGGTCAAAAAATTCTTTTTGATACCATTAATTAATAAATTTTTGGATAAATATTTCATTAAACACAAATAAATAAAGAAAATTATTGTTTCAATTTCCAGCAAATAGGTGTTCTCATAAGGGGTTACTGGGTACTCTAAATATGAAACTGAATAATTTACTTGCATTCAAAGCAGTTTATGTCATACTTGTAGCAAAACTATGTTTTCGATATTTAAAATCCCTTTTTTCGATATTTGAAGAAGTGTACTCGTATGGGTACAGTGGGCGTTAATGGGTTAAGTTGTAGCGCAATTCGAATCAGGGGCTATTTCTCATACTCCATTTACACTTTATACACTTTCAAAAGACATTTATTGTAACATTGACATTTCACAAAAAGTCGATGTGAAATATATCAGTTTCCAAGGAGCCATATAAGCAGTAAATTGACTCAAACATATTTTTTTTGCTAAAATTTTTTATTTTATTTAATATCGCTTTTTATTTTATTTAATATCGCAGGTAGGTACACGGCTAAAAATTTGAACCTAAATTTTTAACTTTTTTGGTCTAAATATGTATACATAAGACAAACAAATTTGGTTTCATATTTAAGCCAGACCAGTTTTCAAGGTAATTAATTGGTGAAATGAAAAGGGTTTAAACTGTAAACTTTTTTAAAGAAAGGATATTTGTATTGTTCGTGGACAGGGATTCGAACTAAGACTCTCCGCACCATACCCGGCTGCTCTACCACTGAGCTACACCGCTCACATAAATGTTGTGAGCAAAATTCAATCTTAAAATAAATGAAAACAAAGCAAAAAAAGTAGATCGAAAAGGTTTAAATTTTAAATTTGAAACCAAAAAGTTTTAATTTTAAACCGAAAAGTTTAAATTTTAAACCGAAAACTTAAAAATAAAATAAAAAATTGTAGCACTGGCAGGATTCGAACGGAGGCTCTCTGAATGACAGCCGGCTGCTCTACCGCTAAGCTATGCCGCACACAGAAGTTTTTGTTGGCAAATGCAATGATATATTAAAAAAAACAAAAAAAAATTGCAGACTGCTTTTTATTTAGGTCTTATGGGGTCTATACACAGTGCGTCTGACTCGCCAGTCATCTGTGTACGTGTTGACTCGCCGTCATTCTGGGCTCACTTCATTAATTTTTGAGTAGTTTTCATTGTAGAAACTTACCTTAAGGACCTATGTACTTCTATGAATTCAAGTAAAAAAAATGTTTTCGAACTTATTAGCAAAAGACGGAGAGCTCATTTATGAATGACCAGTTTCATAGGAAAAGCCACTGAAATACAGGCATTTTATGATTTTTTTATGAACTCATTATGAATGTGAGCGCTCAGATGAAATAGGTATATGCGCTCATTTAGAGCTCTTATGGTTTGCTGGGTTTAGACGCATCGTGTATACCCTGCCAACAATCGGAGTCATAAATGATTCAGAAAGGAGTCTTAAATAGGAGCTCCTTATGAGCTCATTTATGAGTCCGAAATGAGTGTATTTCTCTTCCTGCGATGGTCGTCCGATATGACCTAAATTTCATATATTGAATGAGTCTGAATAGGTGTCATTTATGACTCTTATTTGCCTCAGAAACGGCTCATATAAAGCTTAAATGAAAAATTTCCAGGAACAGCCCGCACGCGATGTAATTGAATATTTATTTCAAATCAAAAAATTTTCGCAAAGAAAATATGAAAATTTGTTGCAAAATTGCTTTATTAAATGAACAATTTCAGCAAACGGCTCACAATTTTCATCGAATCGTAGTCATAAAGGACTCCTATATGATCTCATTTCGGAGGCTCATATTTACTTATATCGGACTCCTAAATAATAGCACTCACAGAATGTTTGAGGGGTAGGTCCTAATAAAAGACAAATTAATTTGTATACCTTAGAGCTGTGGTTATTGAAAAAAGGGTCAAAACTTTTGAACATTGCGCATTTATATACTTATAAAATATTCTTAACTAATTTCTTCTTAAGAAGTATAATTTTGTTGAAAAAGGACCTTTACTAAAATTGTGCGAATTTTTAATTTATTTTTAGTCCGAGAAAGTTCTTGTTCGCCGTTTCAAGGCCCCAGAAAAGAGTGCAACTGCCGCATTTTCATCGTCACCAAACACAAACGTTTGTAACTTCTTGAGAGATGACATAACTACTGGTAATCCGACGCCGGATACAAATTTTGGCGAAACAATTTTGATTGAGGATTGAAAAAAATGATGTCGTTTTGTAATAAAGTAGCTAAATATGGATATTAATAATCAATTTTAATGAATTTATCTACTTTCGAAAAAATAGTATCTCATAATTTTTATTATACATAAATTATTTGAGTGAAATTTAACTTAAAATAGTATTTAAATATAGGTTAGGCGTAAAAATAGTTATAGTCGCCTTATACTGTTTAAAGTATATTGGTATGATTTGTTAAAATGATTAAATTCGAAAACTTGGTTTTTCTTTTGTTATCCTTCTTTTTAAATACAAGCTGTATTACGTTACCTTAATTCACAAATGCCCTAACAAAAAAATGAATTTTTCATTGAAAGCATGCAGATACCATATCTTTTTAAATTTGGTATACCTCCGTTTTTGAGTGGTACTAACACTTTAAACCTGTTTTATTGGGAGTGTATTTTAATAGGCATATCATAAGAAAATTTGCGAAAAACTCAATTTCGAAAAAAGTGTCTGTTAGGGCCTTTGTGAATTAGGGTAACGATAATGTTTGCTCTATATACTGTACATTTTTTTTATGAAGATATTGGTGTCTTTATTTTGTTCTTTTAAAATTGTGTACATGTGGGAACGTGTACAACGAAAGGTAGACTCTGCCAAGTTAATAAAATAATATCTATTTTAAATTAATATAAGTAACTGTGCATATTTAGTGATGTTTTTCAATAGAATGCTGCTTTAGGTGGAGTGTCATTCAGTAAATATAGCCAGACAAGCATTGCGATGAAATCCACAGAAAGTCGACGACCTGGTGCGCCAACGAAAAATTGGCGCAGAGCTGTGTATAAAGAACTCGAAGACGAAGAACGGACGATCTGAGGATTGATGTTACGATAAGAGCACTTAACAGGAAGTTGATGATGATGACTGTCCCAAGTGCTGAAAACTCACAACAGAATATACATTAAGCTGTTCCTTATATCAAATTGTTTTGCAAATGTTGGGTTCGCCGGGTGGAATATGATAGATTTTGCTCTAAAAATAAGCTGTGCAAAATTTCATATAATGGTTTTCAATCAGATGACCAGATTAGGAGCTATTAACAGATTAATGAGAGAAATAGAGCACAATTTCAAGTCACCTCGTAGTATGTATTGTTATACAGCGAAAACTAATAACATTTTTAATTTTATTTTGATACGATGCCAAAGCTCAATCAATTCCAAATCAAATTGGTCAAAGCTGTTTGCAAATCAGTTCAGAAATACGAAAGTTATAGCCATTTTAGTACATTTGGTATATCGATATTCACAATCGAGAAAATTATTTCAAAATCAATAAGTGTTTTTGATGTCAAATCCATATGAATATTGCTGTGGGTTTTATGTATCAACTTTTCGACTGCTTTGCTGTACACAATCAATATGATAAATCTAACTGTAACAGATTTTTAAATTGGATATAGCTTTGCTACTATTGAGCCGATAAGAAAATGGTTAAGATAAATTTTGTTTGAAATTGATTAGGCTTTAAAACGACAGAAATCAAGGCAAAATAATTATCCCTTTTCGATGTACTTAAAAATTAATGACACTGTGACTTGAAACCTGCTAATAGCTCTTAAACTGGGCATATGATTGAAACCCGAAAAATTTTTTTCTTAAGAAACAGCTAATCAAATCAAGTAAATTCACGAGTGCGTCTAGTAGGGATGTCGCTCTCATAGCCACCTAAGCTATTAAAAATGGAAGTAGTGTTTAGGAAGTTAGTATTTAGGTAAATTAGCAATTTTCTGCTAATTTTGAAGTATTAAGAAAAACCCGTTAAGGATAAAAGTCCGGTCAATATAGACATTTAAAACAATAATTCTTACAGAGCCAAATTTTGGTAGAGAGCTTAGGTTCGCCGTCAGAAAGAAAACTCCAAAGGTCATCATAGATCCAATGTGTGCTAAAAAAAAGTTATTCGGGGTCAAAGGTCAAAATTTTTGGGGTTTTTGGACTTTTCTCGACACCGGTATGTTTTTTTTTTGAAAAATTACCTGAGACCAAGTTGTAGACCTGGATATTCTCTACAAATATGGCCTTAGCATTTTTTCTCTAATGCCATGGATACACACACGGAGATTATCGCGTATAAATCTTCTTTTAACAGATCTCAATTTTACCCTGATACACACAACATTGAAGATTAACGATTCACCATCTCGGCGCCATCTACCGTTTTGGTTGTATTTCTTGCAGTTTAAAGCTAGATGTCTATGATAAATGTTTATTTTTTCGTGACATCTAGTGTATTTCCAGCGAATTTCTTGCGGTTTAAGGCTAGATGTCGCTGATAAATTATTTTTTGGCGACATCTAGTGTCCAGTAGCGGTCAAATCGTAATTTTGGTTGTGTTTCTTGCTGGCTTTGTTATTTATCTGAAGAGTGCTGCCAGCGAAAGTTTCTCAAATCTTCATTTTTGGGAATTTATAATGAAGATTATGCTCAAGTTAATTCCCAAAAACGAAAGAAATATTTGTTATACAAGATAAACTACATTAACCGGGTAGTATTTTTTTATATTATGCATGGAGAAAAGGTGGCTCTAGCTCGAGAACTATAGGCTTTACAAAAATAACTACTTTCATCGATTGGGAACTTCGTGACAAATAAACGGTAAAAGAAAATTTTTCTATGCATACTAAATTTTCCGAGAAAAATCCTGATAGTCCATAAGTGGCATATATTTTCCAGAGCTAATTTTACAGTCGTGATCATAGCTTTGTTTCTTGAAATCTCCAGCAAAGAACTGTCAGCAGAAAATAGTCTTGTAAAATGCTGTCAAAATCTCATTTTTGCTAATTTTTCGTCGAACAGGAATCAGTAGAAACTTGCAGACAAAACAGCGGTTACGTTTCTGATTGGCTAACTATTTGAATCTACATTTGTAGTTGTTGTTTTGCTATATCACCGATCAGCTGTTCCTGGTTGCTGGTTTCTGCTGGACGAAAAATCTCCAGCAATAACATGCAGCGAATTGGCGCTCTACTCTCAATTAAATGTCAAAAAGCTGCTGAATTCGCTGCTAGTTTTGTTCAAGAAACGCTTTTACAGGAATAATTATTCATAATTAGCAGGAAAGAAACCATAGTATACCTTATATAGTAGCGCAACTCACAAAAAACACACTCATACACACGCACAACATATTCCCCATAACCACAGAAAAATATATTCTCAAACGTTTGGCAAATAATGAGGGTCAAATTTTAGAATAATGTACCACGATTTGGACAAAATTTATTATAGGGAATGGTAGAGGGTCGTATGTATAAAAACTGTGAAGGCAGAAGCTGTCGGACATTTATATTATAATTTTTATATTTAATTATTTATCAAGTTAATACTCATTTGGCAAAAAAGTTGATCTGCTACTGGTAGTTTATCTTTGAATCGAAAAATTATTGATTGATTAATTAATATTAAGTTATCAAAAAGTGAGAATTGACGTTGAAGGTTTTATCTCAAATGCGTCTCAGGTGGATATCAAACAAAATGGCTTATTGGGCTTCACACTTATCCTTCATTCCATTTCATTTGGAGTCACTCAGCCAGTGCCTTCAGCGTTCAGCAGAATCAATCCGTGACGTACGTCACGTACGTCGAAATAACTGACAGCAAAGTAGACTGCGGATGTTTGTATGCGTAACGCCAGATAAGACGGATACGTCAAAGTAGAAATTGCTCTAAAATTGACGTACGTGACGCAGCTGACGTATTGGCGGACTGATTCTGCCGAAAGCTTTCCACTCAAATTCGTAAGAAGAAGAAAATAAGTTGCCAAACTATAGTAGGGATAAACAATGAAAGAAACGAAGCTCATTGCTTTGTTTCTTGAAATCTCCAGCAAAGAACTGTCAGCAGAAGAGAGTCTTGTAAAAAGCTGTCAAAATCTCATTTCTGCTAATTTTTCGTCGAACAGGGCTCAGCAGAAACTTGCAGACAAAACAGCGGTTACGTTTCTGATTGGCTAACAATTTGAATTTACATTTTTTGTTGTTGTTTTGCTATGCCACCGATCAGCTGTTCCTGCTTGCTGGTTTCTGCTGGTCGTAAAATCTCCAGCAATAACTTGCAGCGAATTGGCGCTCTCTCTCTCAATTAAATGTCAAAAAGCTGCTGAATTCGCTGCTAGTTTTGTTCAAGAAACGCTTTTACAGGAATAATTATTCATAATTAGCAGGAAATAAACAAAGCTCATGACTCAATATTCTATGGTTGAACTGACAGCTGTGGCTAACTGTTCTTTCATGCACAGTTAGCTTTCGATCTCTCAAACTATCACCATTTTTGTTTTTTTGTTTACATTTTTTTGCATAGTTCGTGGAAAAGTTACGGAATTCGGTTGCGTATTTTAATGAGTTTTAGTTAATTTTTTTAGAAAAAAAATAGTTGTGAAAAGAAATTTAGTGAGTGCTTTGTGATAATCTCTTTAGAAAATGTGGAAAAACAAGTCAGGAAAAATAAGTATATCGTTTGTGCACGTATTTTTATGCGTTTGTTGATTCGCCACTGCTTTTGACAGAAGCCCTCTGGCCCATTGTGTATCTATACAAAGTGTAAACTCTTCTGCATAGACGTCAAAATTCCAAAATGAGTTTAACACCTGTTTGAGATTGTGGTTAATAACAAGTGTGATATCATAGGCATAGGCGTGTAAATTTCAAAGTGAGTTTAGTCACCTGTTTTTAATTTCCTTTTTTGTCTCACTTCTTTCCATCTTCCCATCTCTTTCTACCATTAGGTAAAAGATAGGATACCGCCATGTTGATGTGTGCAGGATGTTCATTGCTTTTCTGTTGTTCGGTGCTGGCGACATTTTAATATGTGCGGGATGTAAACAAACCGACATTTTAATGTGTGTTGTCAAAAGAAGAGTTCACACTACACAATGCTCTGGCCAAAACGGTAATTACGTATTCTGTTTTGGGCTGCGGTTACCATTAATTATTTTGCCATGGTCGCGATATCTCAGAACTAGTTACTCTTAGAGAAAAAATGCTAGGAATATATTTGTAGAGAATTTCCAGTACATAAATTCCAGTTTTCGCTAATGCTTAATCTCCATCTCCTAAAATCTCTAAATTCATTTTGCCAAATTTTATCGAATTTTGCGATTCCAGTGGAAGAAAATCTCTATAAATCTCCATCTTTGCTTCATTTTTTGGCATATTTAACCCTAGAAAGATAATCATATTTTGACATATGTACGTAAAAGGTAATCATGCGTAAAATTGACGCACGAGTTAGAATTGGGTATATTATAATACTTAAGCGGGCTACTCACCTGCCAAGAAATGCCTCAAGAAAAAAACGAGCATATATTTCTTGTGCCTGGTCAAGAAATTTTGACGTTTACCAAATTTTCCATTTTTTTGCAAATTACTCTTATAAAAATGTACAAAATATGTTTAGGGAAATATGTACTCACCTTTGCCGTGGATCTTCACGTTTACCTCAAGAAATATATACGAGCTTATTTATTTCTTGAGGTAAACCGGCGTTGCCAACTATCGAAAAGTGCTGTATTTTTTCTTATGAACTGAGTATTGGCTCAAGAAAATTTGACGTGTGAAAACGTTTCTTGACCATTTATTGAGCGTTTTTTTATATGGCGTTTGACATTTCTTGGCAGGTGAGTAGCCCGCTTTACTCATTAAATTGGAGCAAATTGTTATGGAATATATTCTAACATACATATAAAAGTCAAATAACAACAATTGAAAATTTTATAATTCATTTCTTACGAAAAAAAAAACAAAAGCAATTCAACTTCCTCAATTTTTTACAAAACTTAGGAACCACATTTCTTTAAGTGAAAAATAACTAATTCTCTGCCTTGTATGGGCCAAATTAATTTAAAGAATAAATAAAGAAGATATATTTTAAAGTTTAAGAATGAATATTTTAGAAAAATCCGTCAGATACAGTTTAGACACATGTCGACATTATGCTCACGGCAAATGACTTTTTTGCATATATTGCACGAAGCACTTGCCTTTCGTCTTATGTATGGGGGACAGTAGCATCAGTATTTCCGCTTTTTGGGTGCTGGCTGTTCGTCTTGATCATTTTCGAGGGGATCCACAATTTCCATTATTCCAATTATCCATAAAGCTAAAAATCTTAAAAGTTACATAAAAGATAATCATGCGTCATTTTGACCCACCTAGCCGTTATATTTCGAAACTGGCAACACTTACATCCGCAACGCGTGTGTAAAGTTCTACTTCACGACCATTGTGTATCAGTATACACAATGTTCACGACTGAGATAACTAAAACGGAGAGCAACACTTTCGCTATTTACAGAGAAAATACAGTTTTTCGAAAGCACATGCGTCAATTTGACGCAGATTATCTTTCTAGGGTTAAGCGATGAACGCAAAATGAATCAGATAACGTAAGTCAACTGATTCTGCAATTTTAGCCATGTCGTAAATCTCCAATTTTCTCCAAAAGCTGACAAATTTTGGCGACGAAAAAAAGTTGTTGCTAAAACACAAAAAGTTAGGAAAAAGGGTAGAACTATGTTGTTTTAGCCCCTAAAAATACCCATAAATAATAAATATGTGTAATTTATAAGAAAAATGTATATTTAATTATGTATTCGCCCATAATTTTGGAAATTGTATTTCCGTCTATCCAACTAACAGGGGTGTTATGGATTTTTATCGTTATCGGAATCAGAATTGAAACCGACAAAAATTCGGGTTTGGTGTCACAGATTCTGATTTTATCGGTTTCATGTTCGAATCTGAATTGATATCGATTTTAGGTGTTACAGAAACTGATTTATCGGTTAATTTATCTGAACTAAACCGAAGCGCTTTGAGTTAACGGAATTGTAAATTTAATGCGCAAATAGTCGTTTTTCATCCTTGGTCGCGTTGCGTGCTTACTTTTTTTTTTTTAAATATTTGAGAGTGGTAAAATGTGCGTTAGTAATTTAATTATATAAATAAAATACATTTTTACTCTTTAATTGTTTTTCTCATACTTATTTAGGGGCAAACATAAAAATCAGAGCCAAATCGCAATTTTAATAGAGTTTATGGAAGAGAATCCGGATTTAGCTAAGGGATTTTCCAAGCGAGATAGGTCCCTCGTAAACTCCTTATGGCAGGAATTAGCAGAGTCGTTAAACGCTGCAGGTCCACCAACAAAGGATGTTATTGGATGGAAAAAAGTAAATAAGAACTTTAAATTAAATCTTAAATTTTGTATAACGGTATATCTTCTATAGGTATGGGCCGAGTGGAAAAGCGACACAAAAAAGAAATTGGGAGAGAATAAAAAAGAAACGCGAGCAACTGGTGGAGGGCCTTTCTCCAAAAACACTTTAACACAGACCGAAGAGGCTATTGTTCGAGTATGTGAAATGGCGAAGGCTGTTGACGGGGTACGAGGCAAGTCACTAGGCCCAAGGCAGGAGGCGGACGAAGAACAAAGTGATGATACTCCCACGACATCATCAAGGAGGAGAGCCGAGACTCCACCTGCTCCCAACACACCGAAGAAACGTAAAGAAGACATTTCGCAGCACCTCAAATCATTTTTAGAAGAGGACACTGAAAATAAAAAGGACTTAAATAGTTTGCTCGGTGAACTTATAAATATACAAAAAGAAAATGCTAGTAATATACGACGGGTATATAAAGCTATTGAAAAAGGTACTGAGTCGTTTGAGAATAAAGCTGTAGAATTTAAAAATGAGCTGTGTAGCATCAGTGTCCGCGTGTTAACTGCCATGCAGGAGAAAAATGAATTGAAAAAGAGGCAGTTAGATTTAGATATTTTAAAATATGAACATGAAACGAAGAAGAAATATGAATATGAAACGAAGAAGAAATAATTAAATGAATGATTCAGATTCAGATAAAAATGTATGCAAAAGAAACAACAACGAATATCTGGATGACAGAGATGCTGTTGTATTTCCATGGTAAATTTTCATTCCGATCTGGATTATTAACCTTTGGAACATATCTAAAGACTTTTTTTTATAGGTACTATTAATAAGATGTGAATTATTTTTTTTAGTTTTTTGTTTTTATGTTGAAATAAATAGACTGAAATGAACTTAACAAATAAATGAAATGTGATAATTGAAAATAAGGCTTTCTATTGCAATCTAAAATACGTTTACTGCAGGGTGGCTGCGATTTCATTCCTTATTCTTTGACCTTCATTTTGTAAAGACAAGGTAGGGAGTGAATCACTATCACTATCGTCAGGCAAAGTTTCGAAGGATTCCAAATGATTCTCGATACATTGTATTTTGTAATGTCTGCAAATGTTGTGAAGTGCACAACAAACATTCACAATTTGAACCACTTTTTTTGGGCTATAATGCAGCGTTCGTATCAAACAGCGAAATCGATTTTTTAGCACTCCGATCGTCCTTTCAATGAGATTTCTCGCTGAGGAGTGTACCATATTGAATTTGTATTCACGAGTGTTGTATTGTGGATCCCTGTATGGCGTTAAAAGGAATGGTTCAATTGGATAACCGCCATCTCCTAGCAACCTATGATTTTTTCGCCGTCCTCATATTGATTAAGATAGCATAGTCGCGCTCTGCTTATGTTCCAAACAAAAGCGTCGTGGCTTGAACCAGGATACCTGGCATCAACTGCACGAATTAACATGTCGTTGTCGCAGATCTTTGAAAAAAGTAAATATAAAAAATTAAGAGATTTAACGAGACATTCAATCTACATTTCTACTCACAATCATAGCATTGAGACTGAAATATCCCTTTCTATTAAAATATAAATGTTCATTAACAGAGGGTTTAACAATCTTTATGTGCGTTCCGTCAATGCACCCAGTAATACCTGGAATGCGGTGTTTTGTGTAGAAATATTCTCTAGCCCTTCTTTTCTCACTTTCGTTCATTTCAAGTTTAACCCAGCGCCTGCATATCAACTGTTCTATGGCTTTCAATACTTCTGTTATCACCACAGACACCGTGCTCCTTGCCAAGCACACGCTCAGATCGTTACCTACCGATCTTTGATAAGATCCCTCAGCGAAAAATCTCATAGCCGCTGCAAGCTGCAACACTGGAGGAATAGATAGCCGATTGAGCTTACATTTTACAGTATCTAGCACCATAACAAAAGCATCCTTATTTAGGCGATATTGATCAACAAACCTGCAAAAGCGACGAAGAATCTTGAAGACACAGAAAAGTTGAGACACTACACTTACGTTGCCTCGGGGAGCTGCAGTGGATTACTCTTATCTCTCAAAATCTTGCGCTAAATTTTTTGAGAAACTTCTCTGTCCTCATTCATTAAAATAAACGCAATCACGGCCGAAGTCATATTTTGTGCACTTTTACTTTTTATTTCTTGCTTCACAATAAACAAAACAGCTGATTTCGAATGTCGGTTTTGCTTGTCTTCGAAAAAAGCAAAATCAATTCGGTTTCATAACACCATTTCAAACCGATATCGGTTTTAAATTCCGACAATTGGCAAATCCGATATCTTTTTTGTAACACCCATGTAAAACTGCAAGAAACACGTCGCAAAACGTCGGGAGAGGAATCCAAAGTCGATTTTCAGTCCCAGAAATCATAATCCGGAGTCACAAAAGTAATATTATTTATATTTCAAAAAACATTTTTTGTTTCCGTATAACAATTTTATAGAGAAAAACTCAATAAATAAATAAATTAAGGTGTATATAACAATATAAAATCTGTTCTTAACCGACTTTATTGAACAAACACAAATCTTTTTAACGAAAATGCAATTTATTTTGTAATTAAAAATAATTACTTCCGGCTTTTTCTGAGTTGAAAAGGATCACAACTAAATTAACATCTTGCAGTGATGCCTGCGCGCCATCTAGAGCGCAGATAACGCACTATTATCATAGCTAGGCGGCTTGTGGATCAGAATCGCAAATTAAGCGGGCTACTCACCTGCCAAGAAATGCCTCAAGAAAAAAGCGAGCATATATTTCTTGTGCCTGGTCAAGAAATTTTGACGTTTACCAAATTTTCCATTTTTTTTGCAAATTACTCCTATAAAAATGTACAAAATATGTTTAGCGAAATATGTACTCACCTTTGCCGTGGATCTGCACGTTTACCTCAAGAAATATATACGAGCATATTTATTTCTTGAGGTAAACCTGCATTGCCAACCAACGAAAATTGTAGTATTTTTTCTTATGAGCAGAGTATTGGCTCAAGAAAATCTGACGTGTGAAAACAGTTCTTGATCATTTCTTGAGCGTTTTTTTATATGGAGTTTGACATTTCTTGGCAGGTGAGTAGCCCGCTTAAGCGTCATCTCCTAAAATTCTGAGAGTTCATTTCCTTAAGCATTTTAGCATTTACGAGATGGATGGATATTTCTGGAATTTGCCTGCAGGTCTACAACTTGTTCTCAGGTAATTTTTCGATTGGTCTACACCTTGCAATGGGAGGTGGAAAGCAGTAGATCGACAAAAATCGTCCTCTGTAAATCAGCCCTAATCGTTTAGTATATACAAAATTTAAATTTTAGTTGACTTTCTGGGAAAAACATATATGTATGTATGTAAGAATATCTTGGTTTAAACAATTGTAGTTAAATTAAAAATTCATCATTAGTTCCTTAACTCCTATTCGAGCATAGGGCCTCAAATTAAAAATTAAAACCTGTTTAGCCGAACCAGAGAACAATTTTACGTTGTTTTCTGTAAAAAAATTTTGTAGCATATCGCTTCCCTGGTTTTAAAAAGTAATTATGTTTGCTGTGTATAAATTTTATAATTGTAAAACAAATAGTTTCTGCGATAGACGCTTGCGAAGTTGGTCCAATTGTCCATAACATATGCGCATACAAATATTGAAACTTGCTTCACCAAAACTTAATATTTTAACAATTTGCCATTATAGAACCAGGGAAGCGATTTGTTCTAACCTAGTACGCGATTTTGCGCTCAAATGCTATGCAGCCATTTTGTGCTCAATTCCATGTTTCATTGGTCATCAAATACCGCTTTAAATTTCCCAGTATTTTTGCTATCGATTTTATTTCAGTTGTGTCGAAACAGGCTTGCCAGCATTGGCGACTTGTCGCCAGCGTTGCCGGTTTGATACAATTGTATCAATTTTGATACACATTTTTGTGAAGTTCGTCTTTTGATACATTTAGGCCCGGTTTTTCAGTGCAAGTTTGAACCACAGACAATATTGACTGGAGTTTATCGCATACAAATTGGCCGTTTGACCTAAGTTTAAACTCGCACTGCAGTTTAAACTTGCACTGAAAAAATGGCCTTATCGTACACTTACACCGCACCAAATTTGGCGAAAATTGCAAATTTGGCGCCTTTTTCCATACAAATCTCATTTTCCAAATTGGGAATTCCATCACATTTGGCCTCATTCGCCGAACAACACAATCCACAGTTCCTCAAAATAGCAACCCTGCCTGTGTTCCATATTCAGAATTGCCCAGAAATGACGTGTGATAACTTTTGCATTATGAACAGCTGTAAATAACAATTTCAACTAGTTTTTTAAAAGAAAATGGACCAATTCTACCAAGGAAAGACATATATATGCCTTCTTGACTCTTTATTTATTTATACACGCGGTGGTGCATTTTCTTTCGGTGGCTTTGTGTTCTGGTAGAAGATTCTTGCAGGGAAGGTGAAGCCAAATGCAAATTTGCCAGTGTAAACAGGTTCGAAATGACTCATTCAATTTCGCCAAATTTGGTGCAGTGTAAAGCTACATTCACACTGCACCAAATGCATTAATTTTGGCCCAGTTTTTTCGAGACCGTTCATTCTCAGATTGAATAAGATCACCAAATTAGATCAAATCAAATTAAATTCGTCTAATTTGGCAAACAAATTCATTCTGTGAATGTAGCTTTACACTGCACCAAATGCGTCAATTTTGGCCCAGTTTTTTCGAGACCGTTCATTCTCAGATTGAATAAGATCACCAAATTAGATCAAATTAAATTAAATTCGTCTAATTTGGCAAACAAATTCATTCTGCGGATAAATAAATGTAGCTTTAGGGTACTCACAGTCCGAAATTACCAGCCATTCTAATAGTATACTTACAACGCACCAAATTTGCGAAAAATTGTAAAAATAACAAATCTCATTTTCCATATTTAGAATTCCATCGCATTTCACCTCATTTGCCGAAAATACAATCCACAGGTCCTCAAAATAGCATCCCTGTCTGTGTTCTACATTAAGAATTGCCCAGCAAGAACCTTAATGGATAATTGACGTGTGATAAATTTTGCACTATGCACCGCTGTAAATAGCGATTTCTACTAGTTTTTTTTAAGAAAACCGGCCTGTTCTACCAGGCAAAGACAGCAGCCTTCTCGACTCCCCTTTTATTATTATCCTACAGGTGTTTAAAACTTCACGGTATTCAGGAGCGCAACCAGGGGGTGGTTTTAGGGGTTTAAACCACCCCTGAGATATAAAACTGTATATGTGAAAACTAGTTTTCATGACATGTTTGCAAAAATTTCGATTGTATGAAAATCGAAAAACATCAATTCCATAACAGGGGCCTAAAGGGAGTTACATAAAGCTTTATTTTGACTTTACCTCAAACTTTGACTTTGACAGAAAAGTTCAGTATACGTATTTAAACGAAGCATGGCAAATTGGAGACCTCAAAGTTGAAGCAAGGTTAAAATTTGGCAAACTCTCAAATTTTGCTCGCTTTGACAATCAGATGTTGATGACTTTGCTTTAATTAAAGAATAAAAATTTGGTGGAAATAATAATTAATTAATTTTTTCTCTATTAAATTAAGAAATTAACCAAAACACTCTGAATGCAAAGAAATTTATCACGAAAATAAATGTATAAAAGAGAAGCGTCAAGACGTTCATTGTAGCATATCTCTGAAGTTGAACACAAAGTTTTGAGGTAGCAAATGTCAGGCGAGGTTAACAAAGCTTTATGTATTCGACCCTTAAGATACAGGGTCATAAGTGTGCAAAGGTACGAAAACCTGGTTTTGACCCCTAACTCGAGCTTTTGAGGGTGTCCGGCAAATTTCTTGTACGCAGTTCTTCTTATCTAATTGAGATCTACCAGATAAATGTATTTTTTTCGTGTTGCGCAGTGCAATAGATTCAATGACAAATAAAAAAAAGGCTAGCCCTTGTTATATAAGTCAATATAAAGTAACAGTTATTGGCAGGTATCTATGTATGTATGTATATTAGACTGGGCCAAAAATTCCAAATTTCTTTTTTTTTTCAAAACTTATATTAGGTTTGTTTATTGGGCTGCTCTAGCTTACGCCAGATTGAGATATTTCACTAAATTGTGTTTAACGAACACTTTTCTTGCTCTAGGTTGCTCTATCTTTTGTTTCATGAGTACGCTCAAAACAAAACTAGAGTAATCCAGATCACAAATTTCTGCTCTAGCTTTTTTTATGGAGTAAGTTAGAGCAGAGAAGCAATTGTCAATCAAGAAAAAATAAATTTTCGAAAACTTCAAAAAAATTAGCTTGCAAGAAAATCAATGTTTTTGTATACGTGAATTTGCATTAATTTTGAAGATTTGAACTAAGAAACCAAATAAAAAGAAACTATCGAGATTCAAGTGTTTCATGGCATTTCTGCTCTGAGTTGTTCTAACTTGCTCTATTTCTATTTTGACAGCTGCCCTGCTCTGCTCTGCTCTAACCTGCTCTGAACTTCTTTTTGGTCAGTAAACAAATCTTGTGATTTTCTTTTTAAGAAAGGTGATAAAAATTACTGTAATTTTTCAGATTTTTTATATTAAAGTCTAGAGGTCTATCATCGCTAGTTTAGCTTTTACAGACTTAACCTCCAATTTGGTATAAAAACGACAAATCATTGTTGAAAAACACAATTTACCTGCACATATTTTTGTAGGAAATTGAATTCCCTACAAAAGCTACCTAGACTGAAATTTTCTCAGAATTCCCGATTTTGGTTTGAATAAAGCTACATACATATTCTTAAGGGAAATTGGATGCTGAATCCGAATTCTATATCAGAATTTATCAACGAGCCCGAGGTTCGGCCCTAACCGTGCAAAAAAGTCCAATATTATTTTGTGAAGGTTAGTGATGAACTGCGACCTGATAGGCTACTTCTGATCACGGATTTGGATTTAGCTCGCCAAAATACATGAAAATTAATGTATTGAGGTCACAGATCCGTCAACTTTTGATTTTTTTTTGGGCTGCGCCATTCGAAGACTGTAGAACTACACCCCCGCAGAGAAAGCCTATATTAAGCAAAACTATGTTTGAACGTATATGAGAAATGTATATTTTTTGTTATAAGTATTGAGGGACTTCGTCTATTTGGGAACCAGTATCAACACCGAAAATAATATCAGTCTAGAAATCCAGCGGAGAATCACTCTTGCCAACAAGTGCTACTTTCGACTGAGTAGGCAATTGAGAAATAAAGTCCTCTCTCGAAGAACAAAGATCACGCTCTATAAGTCTCTCATCATACCTGTCCTGATGTATGGCTCAGATTCATGGACAATGTCAAGAGAAGATGAGATGGCCCTTGGAGTATTTGAGAGAAAAGTTCTCCGGAAGATTTATGGTCCTTCCCGTGATGCCAACGGCGAGTATCGAAGGAAATTTAACGATGAGCTGTACGAGCTCTACGCAGATCTGACCATAGTCCAGCGAATTAAAGCCCAAAGACTCCGCTGGCTGGGCCATGTTATGCGAATGGACAAAGAAGCTCCAGTACAGAAGGTTTTCCTATCGTCGCCTGAATTCGGCAGCAATGGAAGGGGGAGGCCTCGACTGAGATGGAAACACTAGGTGGAGGATGACTTGAACTCCCTTGGGGTTTCCAATTGGCGTCAGTTATCGCTAAAAAGGAATGACTGGCGTGCTTTGATATGCAACGGCCAAAAGCGCTTAGGTGGTTAAGCGCCAATAAATGATGATGATGATGATCATTAAATACCCAGCGGTAATTTTCAGAACGGGATAACAATGATATAGGCCCTAGGAGGATTTACCTAAAGTTTTTACTATCTTAGCTATTTACCTTAGCGCATTATGTCAATTTATGTGATTTTCGAAATTTTCCATATCGAAAGTGGGCGTGGTCGGGAAGCGATTTCGTCCAATTACATCAGGTATGCTCCCTATTATGCTAGTATACCTTGTACCAATTTCATCATTCTACCGTAATCAGTTTAAAAGTTTTGATCCGTGAAAATTTCAAATGGGCCTCCCTGAAAAGTTGGAGATGTCACGCCTACTTTTAAAAATTTATCAAAAAATCATATCTAATAGAATGACTAAGGGGTTCATCCTACCAAACTATATCATTTTAGCGATTTCCGTTACCGAATTATATCAATTTATATGATTTTCGGAATTTTTGATATCGAAAGTGGGCGTGGTTGGAGAGCGATTTTTTCCAGTTTCATCAGGTATACTCCCAAGGATACTAGTATGCTTTGTGCCAAATTTCATCGTTCTACCCTAATCAGTTTAAAAGTCAGTCGAATTTTCAAAAATACCTCCCTTAACAGTGGGCGGACCACGCCCACTTTAGAAAATTTGTCAAAACATCATTATATAATTACCAGGGGATTCACCTATAAAATTATATCATTGTACTCATTTCCGTTACCGAATTATGTCAATTTAGGTGATTTTCGAAGTTTTCGATATCGAACGTGGGCGTGGTTGGAGGGCGATTTTATCCAATTTCATCAGGTATACTCCAAACGATAGTAGTATGCTTTGTGCCAAATTTCATTGTTCTGTCGTAATCAGTTTAAGAGTTACGACCAGTCAAATTTTCAAAAATGCCTCCCTTAAAAGTGGGCGGTGCCACGCCCACTATAAAAAATTTATGAAAATATCATAAGAGAATGACCAGGGGGATGCACCTATAATATTATATCATTTTAGCCATTTCAGCTGCCGAGATATGTCAATTTGTGTGATTTTCGAAATTTTCGATATCGAAAAAGGGGGCGTGGTTATCATCCGATTTCGCCCATTTTCCTACCTTGGCCAGAAAATAACCTGTTTACAAAATTTCATGCATCTCAATTTTTACTCAAGTTATCGTGTACACATACGGACAAACGGACGGGCATGCCTTAAATAACTCCTCTTTTCAACCCAAGAACTTTCATATATGGAACTCTATACCCTTGTACTAGTACGCTGGGTATAAAAATAGTTTAACTTCTCGCTTCGCTTTACGTTACTACTTTTCCCGGGATGAGAGCCCGAAATCTTTAATGTGATATTCCGAACACACTATCGCTACACCACAGCGACTAAGGCGGATTTCGAGAAAAAATTGATACAATTAACTAAATATGTAAAAATTTAGAAAAAATTGGTAATATTTATTCTTTTAATACATTTTGCTGCGGCAAGACTGCTTATCGCTAAAGGGTCAATTACATAAAACTTTATTTCAACTTTACCTCGGACTTTGGCTTTGACAGATAAGTTCAATATACGTGTTTTAACGAAACATGGCAAATGGGAAACCACAAAGTTGAAGCAAGGTTGAAATTTGGCAAACTCAAATTTTGCTTGCTTTGCTTGCCTTGACAAATTTATAAAGCCAAAAAAAAAGTGCAGCAACCCTGCGCAGTGAAAATTTAAACACACTAATTTGTAGTAGAGCAGACACATGTATCCCTGCATGGAGTGCAGTAGCTGCACGACGTGTTCAAATTAAATTTCTACTCACCTCGCCAGTATTGGGTGTCGAAAACCCAACAAGCACGAACAAGCCAAAAACAAAATACCAAAAAAACAAATATTTTATTTCGTAATTTAAATTTATTTCGTATTTTTTAATGAAAAATTGTTACAAAAAATGTAATTTTGATTTTAAATTGAGTGTTAAAAACATATTTCAGCTTATTTATGTGTGTTTTAAGTGAGTCTTAAAAATAATGCTCAAGCGTCACTGCATGCATCTGCCAGGCAAATTTTGCGGCACGTGTGTTTAGAAATCGTTCAAGCAGCAGTAAAACTAGCAGCGCTGCATGCCAAATCGCTGCACATGTATTCCAGGCATAAAAGAGAAGCACCAAAGCGTTCATTGTAGCATACCCCTGAAGCTGAGCGCAAAGTTTTGAGGTTGCAAATGTCAGGCGATGTTAACAAAGCTTTATGTAATTGACTCTTAAAGGTAAGGGTACAGCTAGCAGCACTACACCACAAGACTAGAGGTGGACGCGAGCATGATTTTTGCAACACGACACGGCACGTTCACGAAACAGAATTTCGAAAATATGCGCTAACACGCACGAGTAAAAATTACTAAAACACGACACGCACGAACAAAAATAAAACGGTATTTTATGGTTTTTATTTTATTTCTGTATATATTTGTAAATGTACTTTGTACATGGTATGTACTTATACATCTAATAGTACATTTACACAGCACCAAATTTTGTAAATTTGGCGAAAAATTGCAAATTTGGCGCTTTTTTCCATACAAATCTCATTTTCCAAATTTGGAATTCCATCGCATTTGGCCTCATTCGCTGAACAATACAATCCACAATTCCTCAAAATAGCAACCCTGCCTGTGTTCCACATTTAGAATTGCCCAGCAAGAACCTTAATGGGTAATTAACGTGAAAACTTTTGCATTATGCACATTTCTAAATAACAATTTCAACTATTTTTTTTTATGATATTGGACCAGTTCCACTAAGAAAAGAGAGACGCCTTCTTGATTCTTCATTTATTATTACTTTACATGTGTTTAAAACATTAAGGTGGTGCATTTTCTTTCGGTGGCTTTGTATTCTGGTAGAAGATTCTTGCGGGGAAGGTGAAGCCAAATGCAAATTTGCCAGTGTAAAAAGGTTCGAAATGACACATTCAAATTCGCCAAATTTGGTGCAGTATAAATGTACTATAAAGCTTATAAGGTATTTATCGACCTCATTGTGTATTGATACACAATGATCGACCTATTTCAAAATATCTTTCAAAAACTCCCTTTATCAAAATTTGGCTATATAATAGTACATTTACAAAGCACCAAATTTGCAAATTTGTCGAAAAATTGCAAATTTGGCGCTTTTTCTCATACAAATCTCATCTTCCAAATTTGGAATTCAATCACATTTGGCCTCATTCGCCGAACAATACAATTCACAGTTCCTCAAAATAGCAACCCTGCGTGTGTTCCACATTTAGAATTGCCCAGCAAGAACCTTAATCTAATATCTTTAAGGGCCACTTGCATAAAAGCGGTTAACGACTAATCGGTGATTAACTTGACAGCTAACCATACAAAATACGTCAATTAAACTCCGGTTAGTCGTTATCGGCTTTTATGCAAGCGGCCCTAAACGAGTTAATCTTGTATATTTGTATGTTCGGACTATCTCGAGAACCGCTTGACCGATTGGGATGAAATTTGGCACAAAGATAGTATGATGGATTCTAAGACTACCCACTTTAGGGTTGCCACGTGGGGCGGTTTACAGGGTTGCCACCTGTCCCATTTTTTTTTAATTATGGAGCAAGATATGCCAATATGGGTATCATATGAAAAGTATTTTCGGCGAGATACCAACTAAAATATTTTCAAGTAGAGTTGCCACCTAGGGTTGCCACCTTACCACAATATATTTGTATATCCGGTACTATCTCGAGAAACGCTTGACCGAATTGGCTGAAATTTGGCATGGTGATAGTACGATCGATTTTAGCACTACCCACTTTAGGGTTGCCACTTGGGGCGGTTTACAGGGTTGCCACCTATCCCTTTTTTTAATTATGGAGCAAGATATGCCAATATGGGTATCATATGAAAGGTATTTTCGGCGAGATACCAACTAAAAGATTTTCAAGTAGGGTTGCCACCTTACCACAATATATTTGTATATCCGTTACTATCTCGAGAATCGCTTGACCGAATTGGCTGAAATTTGGAATGGTGATAGTATGATCGATTTTAAGACTATGAACTTTAGGGTTGGCACTTGAGGCGGTTTACAGGGTTGCCACCTATCCCATTTTTTTTAAATTATGGAGCAAGATATGCCAATATGGGTATCATATGAAAGGTACTTTCGGCGAGATACCAACTTAAGTATTTTCAAGTAGGGTTGCGACCTAGGGTTGCCACCTTACCGCAGTACTATCTCGAGAACCGGTTGAGCGATTTGGATGAAATTTGGTATGGTGACAGTATGAAGGATTCCAAGGCTATCTACTTTAGGGTTGACATTTCGAGTAGTTTACAGGGTTGCCACCTATCCCATTTTTTTAAATTATGGAGCAAGATATGACAATAAGGGTATCATATGATAGGTATTTTCGGCGACATATCAACTAAAATACTTCCAAGTAGGTTTGTCACCTAGGGTTGCCCGCACTATATTTCTATATCCGGTACTATCTCGAGAACCGCTTGACCGATTTGGATGAAATTTGGCACAGTGATAGCATGCCTGACTCTAAGACTATCCACTTAGGTGTTGCCACTTGGAGGGCTTTTAAGCGTGGCAACCTATCTCATTTTTTTTTTTTTAATATTGAGTAAAATATGCGAATATCGGTATCAAATTAGAGGTATTTCCGGCGACATATCAACTAAAATATTTCTAAGTACAGTTGCCATCTAGGATTGTCACCTTATCGCAGTATATTTGTATTACAGGGTTGCCACCTATTTAATTTTTTTATTTATGGAGCTAGATATGCCAATATGGGTATCAAATAAAAGGTATTTTTGTTGACATACCAACTAAAATATTTTCAAGTAGAGTTGTCCGCAAAAAGTCCATTACGGCTACGAAAATTACAAAATTTTAATAATTTGCCCACATATAAAGGACAGTGTAACACATCCTCACAAGTTTGGTAAGTAAAGTTAGCACTAAATTGATAGCACCGAGCAAGCTCGGTCACCCAGGTACTGGGTAATTAACTTGTGATAAGTTTTGCATTATGAACAGCTGTAAATAACAATTTCAACTAGTTTTTTTTAGAAAAATTTACCAATTCTACCAAGAGAAGACAGAAGCGTTCTTGACTGTTCACATATTATTACTCTACATATGTTTAAAACATCACGGTGGTGCATTTTCGTTCGGCGCCTTGTGTTCTGGTAGAGGATTCTTGCAGGGAAGGTGAAGCCAAATGCAAATTGCCAGTGTAAACAGGTTCGAAATAACTCATTCAAATTCGCCAATTTTTCGCCAAATTCGGTGCGGTGTAAATGTACTATAAGAATTTGATTAAAAAACAAACTATCTACAAACCATGATATAAAAAAATAAAGGTATTTTCACTTTGACATAAACTGTGTTAGTTGTCATTCGTATCTTTTGCCAGTTGATCATAGAGCGCTGCCACCTCAACCAAAAATTTTTTTGGTATTTTTTTTTTAAATTTTGGGGATTTTTTATAAAGGAAAAAAACATGGTTTTTAAAGTAAAAATACTTACAAAATAGGATCCATGCAGTTGCTTTAAAATTTGTAAATGGTTCAAAAAATATCTCTGCTTCAAAAATGCACATTAGAAACCATATTTACCTAAAAATAACGTTTAAAAAACCTTTTACGTCGTACTAATGCGACAAAACCTTTCGATTTAAGTATTGAGAGATTAAGGACCGTTTTCGAATTGCCGGTTAATGCTAATTGCGTATAATTTGACAGTAACCGTAAAAATACGTCAACTAAACCCCAGTTTGCGTTAAGCGTAGATTGTGAAATAGGCCCTATGGATTTATTCTTACACCTGTAAACAAAATAAATTCGGTATAACTTACCATCAGCAAAAGCACCAAATAACAAAACTTTAAAATACATTTTTTAGTATTTATGTTGTCATTTTTTTAGATGCATTTTCATTTTTCTTTTCATTATATTTCCTATTCAAATATTATATTTCCTTTTCAAAAATTAGTAAAAATCCCGAGCTTTGAGGTTTCTGGCTGAAGTTTTTGCCATAGGACGAAGTCTAGAAATGATTGAAATTACTTAAGCGTAGTGTCCTACGAAACATGTGAAAAGATCCGTCATTTAAAAACAGTAAAAGTGGGACAAACAAGAGAAAGCTAATTAATAGGAAAATAAAAGTTCCCGAATCTTGAGGTGTCTGGCTGAAGTTTTTGCCATGGGATGATGTCTAGAAATGCTCGATTCTACTTAAGGATAGCATTTTACGACACATGTGTGACGATCTGCTATTTAAAAGTAGCCAAAATTGGTCAAACCCGCTTAAACATGTGAAAGCGCAGTGAAAAGTAGTGAAATTTCCCGAGTTTTGAGGTGTCTGGCTGAAGTATTCGCCATGGGACGAAGTCTAAAAATGCCTGATACTACTTGAGGGTAGTATTCTACAAAAAATGGGAAAATATTGGGTAGTTAAAAGCAGCCAAAGTGGCCCAAATACGTGAAATTGGTCAAACAGAATAAATTTCCATATGAAAATCCGCGAACTGTGGGTGTCTGGCTGGAGCCTTGTCACTGGTACGGGTCTAACAACACTTGATACTGACGCGGGGTAGTAATCTACGTCAAATATGGGAAAATCATCCATTATAAAATAAGTGAAGTTAGAGACATTTTTTGGCGACTTTGACCCCGATTCCTAGGCCCTTGTCATAGGTACAGCTTACATCCTTTCTAGATTCGGGGAAGAATATCGATCGGTATTGTTTCATCCATTATAAAATAAGTGACGCTTTTAGGATCTGGGATCTCGCTCTAAACCTTGAAATTTTGCAGCTTCTAAATATGCAGCTCATCTATAAATAAATGCGTTATTAGTATCTGTGCCAAAATGCAAAAACTAGACTTGTATTTTACTTACCTTCGCTTTATTTTAGAAAAATATTTTTTCTACATACCCAGCCAGCAAGGTACCGTACATTTTACGAGCATTGCGATTTACGAGCTATTCTCGAATAAAAAAACAATAACAAAAGAAGCTTTTCTGTCACGTCAAACAAAAAAATTAAAATAAAAAATTTCAAACAAAAAATTTTGAACGAAAATTTTCAAACTGATATTTTAAAAGTAAGTATGTTTGTTAAAAACACAAATAACATAAAATATATCTTTTAAATTATTACTAGCGTGCTGGAAGGTGGACTTGCGGAAAAAGAAAAAGGGACAGAGAAAGTAGCTGCTATTCTGGGATCTCGGGATGCCCTCTGGGTTGTATGACCCACTATTTATAAGTTGTGATGCCTAACATGTAAACCAATATCAGTATGTACTTACACGCTGGCAAAAAGGTACACAATTTTATTATTTAATAAAAAAACTTTATACCTAAAATTTAGGTTTGTTTATTTGTATTATTTTTCGCATTGAAATCAGTCGGTAAGGCAGTCTAGAAAGTCGGTTTTTCTATCGAAAATTAATTGTTTACGAGTACATTTACGATAAAAAAACGGACGTAAAAAGATTCATATACGAGTGCTTTTTCGATACTTTTACGACAATCGTAGGCAAAAAACATTTCAGAGCGAAACCGGATTCGTAGGCGAATCGTAAACGGATATCATAAACGAGATTTTATCAGAGTTTTCTTCGAGAAAACGTCAGTTTACGAGCTCGTTTACGATGATTTTGCTGGCTGGGTATGTACACACTACATTGTGAAATTTAATAAATTATTTGAAAAAACTTCAAAATTTTTTCCGTTTGAAGTTTAAATCGGTTCTTTTTTGGTATGAAAATATGGTAGCTCATTTTCAAAAGGAAACGTCACTAACACGGTTTATGTCAAATGAGGGCAATGGCGACCAAGAAGAAGAAGTAGAACTACCTCTATATTCTTCTACCATGCTACAAACTATTTATACACATATTTTTTAACTATTTATGTATGTACATACATACATACATGAATAAAAAATACTAGGCAAAACTATTGTAATGGTAAAATAAAAAAATCTGTATCTTTGTATTTAATCAAGTGTTAAACTGAAGATTGGGATGGAGTGAAGTGGAATTAAGAGAATCAAGAGTAAATCAATAAATAAAGCCTGGTATTGCGAACTTCGTATAAAAGTCGCGTGCCATTTGGCGTTGTTCTTCTGATGTAGGCCAATTTATCCAAAGGCTCCAAAACACTTAGCACCTCTGACAGAATCTCGCTGAAGGAAGGTTGGCTAAGGCCAACCTCATGGTCATTGCCAACTCCCTCTGCGAAAAAAAACGTAGACAAGCGCTCAAATTAACAATTGGAGGAATTACAAAAAAGTTCGAAATAGAGCATCAGCTGATTCGAAGTGAACTTTTGTTCGGGCGAAATTGTCGATAGGCGGAAAAAGTTCGCCCGAGCACAAAAAGTGAAGGCGAAATTTTTTCCGGCCGAACTCTGCGATAAGGGTTGCTAATAAAAATATAGTTTACAAAAAATAAAAGTGCGCCAGTTTAGTTATGTTAGGTTAGGTTCAAGTGGCCGCAGAGGCACACGTAGGCCAGTATTAAAAGGCCTATCGTGATACTACCAACACAAGGAAAGTCAGTTCCAGGACCCTGCCATATGGAAAATCCCTGTATTGTGGGGATTCTCCACATAGCAGAATCCCGGGACTGATGCTTCTAACCCGACACCGTTACTCCTCCCCGAACCATTTAGATGACTTGATGAAGGCCATAAAGTCCTTTATGTCCAGCTCCGTGAACTGGCGTAGGCTAACCAGGAAGTGGGGGTGCGCGCATTCTCGCGCCACTTAAAGCCGGGCAGTTGCAGATGAGGTTCTCCATCGTTTCCTCCTCCTCGTCATCTTTGCAACTCCTACAGCATCGTCGGTAGGGTACACCTAGCCTTTCAGCGTGCCTACCAATAAGACAGTGTCCAGTTAATACACGTATTAATATGGAGATTTCTCTTCTCCTTAGGGCATAAATGTGCCTTGATCTTTTATGATCCCATTTCGGCCAGGTTTGTTTGGATATCCGGCACCCTGAAGATTGCAGCCATCTTTCGTTGGCTTGGCGGAGTGTGAACTCTTTCAGCATTAGCTTGCATGTGACAAACGGCATACCCAAGCGCAAAAAAATCATGCGTAAGTGAAAAAACAACTAAAATATCTTTGATATTAGAGTATTTAAAATTAAGTGAAAGTGTTAAATATGCTTTGAAATGCTTATTTTACTATCTCACAGTGAATTGTGTGCGAACGCAAAGGGACACAAACCCTTCGCAAGTGAGTGTTGAAATTTGGTAATTAACACGCCAAACTGTGATTTTTTTTACATTTTTTGGAGAGTTGAAGTCATTTGACAGATGTGCGTCAACGCACAAAAGAATTGATTTGGAATTCTTTTCCTTTGCGTACGCAAAAGAAGTCTCCACTCATTCACGCTCACGTTCACACGGAAGTGTATGAGGGTCTTAAGGGTCAAATACATAAAGCATTGTTAACCTCGCCTGACATTTGTTAGTACCTCAAAACTTTGCGTCCAACTTCAGAGGTATGCTACAATGAACGCCCTGACGCTTCTCTTTTATACATTTGTTTTCGTTGTTTATTTCCTTGCATTCAGAGTGTTTTGGTTAATTTATTAATTTAATAGAGAAAAAATGAATTAATTATTATTTTCTCCAACTTTTTATTCTTTAATTTAAGCAAAGTCATCAACATCTGATTGTCACACCCTGCGGGTTAGGGGTTTAGAATATGCCCGAGGTAGGCATACCGGTCGTAAGAGGCGACTAATATGCACATAGGTAATTGACGTGCTAACTCGATGGTTTATCTACGGATATGATGCCTCTCACCTCTCATTACCCATCTTCTCCTTCCTCATGGATGGAGGGATGCCATGACCTAGAAGGTTCCACTGGTCATACCAAATCGCTACCACGACAGTCGGGCAGTACCGCAAGGGAGTACCGCAGCGTACCGGGGTCATATCCGGCCAAGGACTGTCAACTTCGGCATCACTCCCCAAAACCTTCGGGGAGTGTTTTGTTGTTAACAACAACAACAACAACACATCTGATTGTCAAAGCAAGCAAAATTTGAGAGTTTGCCATATTCTAACCTTGCTTAGACTTTGAGGTCTCCAATTTGCCATGCTTCGTTTAAATACGTATACTGAACTTTTCTGTCAAAGTCAAAGTTTGAGGTAAAGTCAAAATAAAGCTTTATGTAACTGACTCTTTAAACTTTGATTTTTTTCACGTTTTTTGGAGAATTGAACTCATTTGACAGATGTGCGTGAACGCACAAAAGAATTGATTTGGAATTCTTTTCCTTTGCGTATGCAATAGAAAGTCTCCACTCATTCACGCTCACGTTCACACGGAACTGTATGAGGGTCTTAAGAGCCAAGGGATATGATGGCCGTTTGGCTGTCGCTGAGAATAACAATATCCTGCCCGATAGTGTGTTGACAAATCCAAGCTGCGGCGTCCATGATTGCTGAAACTTCAGCCTGGAAGACACTGCAGTGACCAGGTAGTCCCGGGACCCATATGAGGTTTACGCGGTTTGTTGGGCCATCTTCTGAAGAGATCGACGACAGCTGAGCGTCAGTTCAGAGTTGAACGTGTATGAGCCAAGGGATTTGAATGCCGCTTGGCCCAAGGTCCAAATCCCTTGAATAAACCCTCCCTCCAACTCTGCCGTCTAACCTCGGGCCGTCGGTATAAATGGAAGTGCCGCCATGAGTGGCGGGACTCCAAACCGTCCTCTCCCATTCTTCCCTGCTGGGAATGTTTCTTTTTAAAACCGCTATCCCCGACTGTTGTGGTCGCAAAACGATCTGTGCTCAGCGGAAGAAAGATGTAAGATCCCAAAATACTGGAGTGTGCAGTCGATGCTGTTGCTACCGGGTGCTGTTGCTACCCTTCCAGATCGAGTGGCAAAATGCCAAGAATGGCCTGTTGCGCTTCGTTGGGCGTTGTTCTTAACGCACTGCTTATACAGATCATACAAGATCGAACAGATTAAGGTTTGTTGCCTTGCTCAGCGTAGGCCACCATACCACAACTCCATAAGTCATGATTGGTCGAATGATTCCAGTGTAGATCCGTATGTCTATTTTGAGGCAAAGCCCCCATTTTTTTTGCCAATGGCTCTTTTGCACATATAGAGTGCAGGCAGTGGCGTGCCTACGAGTATGTATCAACCGAGGCAAGCCCCAGTCTTTATAACCCCAACGAAAGCACTTACTGCTGCCAGAGAACATTTCAGACAAAGAAGAGTTCAGGATATTTATCGACTTTTGCAGACGGGGAAAATTTTCAACTTTTAGGTTCCGCTAATAGGCACGTTATTGTTTGCAGATTTTGTAAGCTTTTCCAATCCAAGGGAAACGATTTATTCGCACTATTTCCCATTTAGGTACATTGCAAAAGCTAAGCCGGGATTTTCGGCTTATATGGAAGGTACGCCACTGAGTGCAAGACACGCTTTCTTCTGGCGCTGAACAACATTCTCCTTTCAGTTTAGTTTTCTATCCAGAACTGTGCCTAGGAACTTGGCTTTGAGTCTTTCATAAAGTTTTATGAAATTTGGGCTTAAGAGTTTTACAAAACTCTATTGCCAAACGTTCTTTCCAAGTTTCTCAAGAAGCGGGCCTCAATTACATAAAACTTTATTTCAAATTTACCTCGGACTTTGACTTCGACAGATAAGTTCAGTATACGTGTTTCAACGAAACATGGCAAATAGAAGTGTGTTCAATTGTCCATATACTCCTCGGTTCAAAGTTGTGCCATCATCACTGCATTTGGCACTGTCATGGACTTGGCAAAGTGCTTTGAGGTTTGTACAAGAAATCCATTGAAAAGAAATATTTCCATAATTTTTTTTTTCATCATCATCATTTAATGGCGCTTAACCGCCTAAGCGATTTTGGCGTTGCTTATCAAAGCACGCCAGTCATTCCTTTTTAGCGATAAAGGCTTGGTTTCCTCGAAAAGCGGTGCCGCTATGCAACGTACGCTATATAGCGATAGCTACGCTCACCGTCATTAGCAGCACCGATTTTCTGTAAACTTACATGCAAGTAGCGGTGACTTCAATCCATTCGAAATTGTAAATTTGCGGCCACTTTTCTTGTTTTTCTCTTTTATATTTTTAAAATATTTGTTTTGAAAACAATTAATTGTTGTTTTTGTAAACGAATTTGAAGAATTTTATTGAATTTACACCGCTATGACAATGACGGTGAGAAAAATCGTTGACGAAAAATTGCCACCGTCCTGACGGACGCTATATTGCATTACGGTGAACTTCACCGTCTTCTTACTTTACACTCAATTTCTTTTACATGGCAGTATTTTTGACAATGTACTTCACCGCTATGTAACGGACACTATATAGCGTCACCGCTTTCGAGGAAACCAGCCCTTAAGTATCTGACGCCAATTGGAAACCCCAAGCGAGTTCAAGTCATCCTCCACCTGTGGTTTCCATCTAAGTCGAGGCCTCCGCCTTCCCCTGCTGCGAATTTCGGTGTGTTGGAGCTTCTTTGTCCATTCGCTGGACTATGGTCAGATCTGCGTAAAGCTCGTACAGCTCATCGTTAAATTTCCTTCTATACTCGCCGTTGGCATCACGGGAAGGACCATAAATCTTCCGGAGAAATTTTCTCTCAAATACTCCAAGGGCCATCTCATCTTCTATTGACATTGTCCATGAATCTGAGCCATACATCAGGACAGGTATGATGAGACTTATGCCTGATTTACATAAAACTTCAAAGGGTCCACTTCCATGCAAAGTTTGTGGAACGTAAAGCGCCGCAAAAAGTTATAAAAGTGTGTTAGTTTTCGACTACAGTGTTGTGAGTTCGACTCTCACAATGCCGGGAAGAAAAGTCCTTGAAGAGATGTAACTCCAGTATCATCGAAACATATGTCGGCTTGTCTGGTTCCTGCAGCGCGTAGGTAAATTTTTCTCAAAAAACACATTTTCAAAATAAAATAAAATAAAATAAAATAAAATAAAATAAAATAAAATAAAATAAAATAAAATAAAATAAAATAAGATAAAATAAAATAAGATAAAATAAAATAAAATAAAATAAGATAAAATAAAATAAAATAAAATAAAATAAAATAAACTAAAATAAAATAAGATAAAATAAAATAACAAAAAATAAAAAAAAATAAAATAAGATAAAATAAAATAAAATAAAATAAAATAAAATAAAATAAAATAAAATAAAATAAAATAAAATAAAATAAAATAAAATAAAATAAAATAAAATACCTTGCCGCGGTACGAGGGCTTAAGTCGATAGCCACAGGGCTACGCTGCCCTTGTGATCATAGCTCCGTACGACACTTCATCACGAGAGCAGCCTAGCCTCTCTGGCCCGACGACAAAGACCTTCCCTTCCCAATCCGGGGTGTTATGCGAAACCGTGCCCATTGGACGTTTCCAGCTGGGAGGCAAATCGTGGCTGTATTTGAACGGAGCCTCTCTGATACCGGGTCGCCTCAGAGAGTAAGCATGGCCTTACCGCGGTACGGGGCTCTGCCGCGGCGGACGACACATTTTCTCCCACTCCTCCCTTGGCCCTAAGCTGGCCTTGTCCGGCGATGGGTAGTACGAACAAGGTGAACTCAAATAACGTAAATAAAAACGAAAAACCTAAAAAACAAACAACGCCAAATTTCACTCCTCAGCAGAGGAGAGCTATGGAGGAGCAAGCGAGAAAACAACAACACCGGAGGACAACCTCCGCTCCACAATCAAGGGGGGATCGACAGCGATGGCAACTACGAGTCGGTCAACCAAACCTCTATCGAGTAAGATTGACTTGATGGGAGCTAGCACCAGTGCGGTTGCCAACGCAGCTAAGCGGACAACGGCGGATGCTAAACTCCCATCAACCGCTGATATGAAATTCAGTCTCTTTACGTCTGTGGCAGCGGTCTCACGACCTGGCGAGAAGAGAGAAGGTAGCTGCAACTGAGATTTTGGCAAAGGGAGCGACCGCGATGGCAACTACGGGTCCGCACTCCTGGGAGACATCTCCCCGCCGCTTCACATACCACGAGAAAAGATTGGCTGCAAAGATCCTGAAGAGGTATGAAGGGGTACCGCAGGAATCGCTGTCGCCGAATTCCAGAAAATCGGAAGAGCTAGCGAAAGCTGTGATACCGGATTTCCAAAATACTCACATGCCAAAGAGGTTAAAAGTTAACCTTTTCAAACGCCAGAGATCGGACCTGGAGTTAAATCCCCCTCCCAAGCGGCATCAGAATACCCCTGGAGCGGGCAAACTAAGCATTGCTGAGGTAACGAAGGACAGGATCCTTATAGGCGTCCTTGACCGAGGCAATAACCGTCTGACCATCCCCAAGGACCGATGACGTTACATGCGAAATGAACTCGCAAAATTCTTCTCAACGTTGCTCCGGAGTTTCCGGGTAGTTCGGGATGCGGGTTGGCACCAGGGTCAGATTAAATTACTCGCATGCGAGGATGCAACAACTGTAGCACTGTACAAGGCAGCATCTGCTAAACTGGGTGAAGTCTACAAAGGCGCAAAGATCGAGGTCGTCGACTGGAAGGACATTCCAGCTCGTCCCTCCCAAAGCATGACTGGAGTGTCAATCTGGTCGGGGATGCGGTAGGGCCCGACAGACAGGTGGTGTTCACCATGAATAAAGAGTCAATCGAGCCCCTTAAAAGGTGCAATGGCCTAGTACACTACAGCGTAGGCCAGATCGTTATTCACGTATATCGTGGTGATGCTCAGCGCGCTGCCTTCTCGGCTGCTTACAGCTTTCTCCCTCTAAGCACAGATCGTTGTGCGACCACTACAGTCGGGGATAGCTGTTTCAAAAAAACATTCCCAGCAGAGAAGACTGGGAGAGGACGGATTGGTGTCCCGAAACAAATGGTGGCACTTCCATATACACCGACGGCTCGAAGTTGGACGGCAGAGTTGGAGGAGGGGTTTATTCAAGGGATTTGGACCTTGGGCCAAGCGGCATTCAAATCCCTTGGCTCATACACGTTCAACTCTGAACTGACGCTCAGCTGTCGTCGATCTCTTCAGAAGATGGCCCAACAAACCGCGTAAACCTCATATGGGTCCCGGGACATTGAGGGAAACTGTAAGGCAGAAGACCAAGCAGGTTCTTCAGGATAAAGAGCGCTTAGGTATGCCGTTTGCCACATGCAAACTAATGCTGAAGGAGCACACACTCCGTCAAGCCAACGAAAGATGGCTGCAATCTCCAGGGTGCCGGATATCGAAACAAACCTGGCCAAAATGGGATCTTAAAAGGTCTAGACGCATTTATGCCCTAACTAGGAGGGAAATCTCCTTATTGATAGGTGTATTAACCGGTCACTGCCTCATTGGTAGGCATGCAGAAAGACTAGGTGTGCCCTACCGCCGATGCTGCAGGAGGTGCAGAGATGATGAGGAGGCGGAAACAGTGGAGCATCTCGAGAACGCGCTTTTTGGGAGTTCCCTTCCTGGATAGCCTAAGCCAGATCGCGGAACTGGGCATAAAGGACTTGATGACCTTCATAAAGTCAGCTAAGTGGTTCGAGGAGGAGTAACGGTGTTGGTTTAGGAGTGTCAGTCCCGGGATTCTGCTATGTGGAAAATCCCAACAACTCAGGGTTTCCATACGACTGGGTCCCGGGACTGACTTTCCTTGTGTTGGTGGTATCAGAACGGGCCTTTCAAAACTGGCCTAAGTGTGCCTCTGCGGCAGCCACTTGAACCTAATATATGGGGCGGTCATCTGTCAAAGCGTGGGCAAAGTTTTATGTAAATCCGCTCTTATAGAGCGTGATCTTTATTCTTCGAGAGAGGACTTTACTTCTCAATTGCCTACTCAGTACAAAGTAGCACTTGTTGGCAAGAGTGATTTGGATTTCTAGACTGATATTATTTTCGGTGTTAATGATGGCTCCCAAAGAGACGAAGCCCCTCACAGCTTCAAATTTGTAACTATCAACAATGACTATCAACATCACGCGCAGCAGCTCAACACTCTTGCTCCCACCGGTGCAGTTTAGACATGAGCAACTCCGAGCATCAGTCTCTGTCTGTTTCTTTGTCACACCCCCCCTCCCGTTTAATTTCTCACGTGAGTCAGGATCAACATCTTCTTGCACCTGTCTCGACGTGTACTGTTTGTCGGCAAAGATTATACACGCTCGCGTCATCGGTCAAATGCAATAACTGCTTAGGCCAATGCCACGTACATCTATGCTCTGGGCTCGCTAACAGGAATCTTTGGACGGATGCGTTCATCGCACCATGCTATAACACGCCTCAACCTACGACGCCAACCAACCCGGTTACACCAGGTCCACAGCTAACTAGGCTGAGGCACAGCCTTGGTCTTCGCCTACCAACACCTGGGCGAACACATCCGTCTCTCACGCCTATGGTTAACTCGACATCGACCCCACCGGCGCACTTCCAAATCTTACAGCACAACTGTAACGGATTAACTGGTAAGATCGCAGAGATAACTAATTTCCATTTTGCTCCCGTATTACACCGCAAATCTGCACCTGGCTAATCATCAACATGGCTTCCGTAAGCTGCACAGCACCACCACCGCACTCAATGCCATTACAACGCAAATAAATAGCGGTCTAAATCAAAACCAACCAAATCACAGGACTGTGTTAGTGGCACTTGACTTGTCGAAAGCTTTTGACACAGTCAACCATGCCACTCTCATACAAGATCTATTAGAAACACAAATACCTGATGGGTTAAAGAGATGGACCGCTAATTACTTGAATGGGCGGCAGGCGTCGGTCAACTTTAGAAACGCAACATCAAAACCAAGACGAATTAGACAGGGGGTGCCACAGGGTGGTGTCCTATCCCCGACACTGTTTAATTTCTATCTATCGAAGATGCCCCCACCACCAGAGGGTGTCTCCGTCGTTTCTTATCCTGACGACTGTACAATAATGGCGACGGGGAAGGGCCCCTATACTGATGAACTCTGTAGTAAAATCAACGGTTACCTCTGCGACCTTTCCAGGTTTTTCACTGAGCGAGATCTGACGATATCTCCGACTAAATCAACGGCGACGCTTTTTACGACGTGGACGCACCAGGTGAGAAATGAATTAGACATTTTCGTTGACGGCACTAAGCTACCAACTGTCAGCCACCCAAAGTTATTAGGGATGACATTGGATAATACTTTCTCATTTGCTGGTCATGTGTCTGCAATGGTCTCAAAGGTACGTGGTCGCAACAAGATCCTCAAGTCACTTGCCGGCAGTACTTGGGGAAAAGACAAAGAAACGTTGCTGACTACATATAAGGCCATTGGCCGACCAGTCTTTGACTATGCTGCACCCATATGGTCGCCTAATGTACATAACACCAACTGGACGAAGTTACAAGTCTGCCAAAATACTGCCATCAGAACTGCTACGGGATGTCTCCTCATGTCTTCCGAGTCTCACCTCCATCAGGAGGCAAAACTGCTCAATGTAAAAGAGCATGCGGAAATGCTGAGCAAGCAATTCCTTCTGAACTGCCACAAGCCAGCACATCCAAACCGTCATCTTTTGGACATAGATCCGCCCCCGAGAGACATAAGGAAACATCTCCGTAAACATTATGATGAGATCCGGCATCATATTACCTTGCCGTTTGATCTGCAGAATCATAAGCGGGCTCTAACCGACATCCACACCGAGTCGGTAGATACTTTTGTCGGATCTCTACCTGTGAACCCCGTTCTGAACAGTCCTCCACCGGATATTGCTGAAGAAGAACGCACCTTACCAAGGGAGACAAGAGTTACCTTGGCACAGCTTAGGTCTGGATATAGTGTAAGGTTAAACTCCTACTTGTCCAGACTTAATGACACAATCTCAAACACATGCCCTGCATGTGGTAGGACCCCCCATGATACTCTACATCTCTTCAATTGTTCATTTGAACCTACTCTTCTAACCCCTCTGTCCCTCTGGACAAACCCTGTTGAAACTGCACGTTTCCTTGGACTCCCCTTAGAAGAGCTTGATGAAGATCTTCGGAATGATCATACACTCTAGACAGGGCAATGCATTGTTAACAAAAACAACAACAACAACATGGATGCCAAGGTGCAGGTGCGCCGATTCTTTCTTTGATTACAGCAAATACTTCGTCTTGTCCTCGTTGACCGCAAGACCCACTTTTTTCGCTTCTTTATCCAGTCCAGAGAAGGCAGCGCTTACGGCGCGGTTGTTAAGACCAATGATATCAATATCATCAGCATACGCCAGCAATTACACACTCTTGTAATAGATTGTACCGTTGCGGTTTAGCTTTGCAGCTCGAATTATCTTCTCCAGCATCAGGTTGAAGAAATCGCATGAAAGGGAGTCGCCCTGGTTTCAAATAGCTCAAAGAGGTCCTTCCCGATTCTGACGGATCTGTTGGTATTCATCATCATTTATTGGCGCTTAACCGCCTAAGCGATTTTGGCCGTTGCATATCAAAGCACGCCAGTCATTCTTTTTTAGCGATAACTGACGCCAATTGGAAACCCCAAGGGAGTTCAAGTCGTCCTCCACCTATTTTTTCCATCTCAGTCGAGGCCTCCCCCTTCCTCTGCTGCCGAATTCAGGCGACGATAGGAAAACCTTCTGGGCTGGAGCTTCTTTGTCCATTCGATCTGTTGGTATTGCTCAACGTCATTTGGCAGAGCCGTATAAGCTTTGCAGGGAAGTCAAAGAGATGGTGTGTGCCGATTCTTTTATCATGGGAGAAGAGGATTTGGTGTATCGTGAAACATTTTTTTTCACAAATGTAAATAAAATTGCAAGTCAATAAAGAAAAAGCAAAGATCATTCCACTATATAAGTAGAATACATTCACTGACTCAGAATGCATTCCCCAAGCATACCGTATCACTCATTCAGCACGCATTTTTTATCTGTGAACAGATATGTTCTAAACTTGAAAGTAACGCATTTTACATACTTTTTCATTCATATATTATTCATGATCCGTGTATTGATAAAAAATTTTTAACTGGGGGGAGAACGATTTGTGGCTCCTTCTATCTATAGTTGGCGCAACGAAGAAACGAATGGCGGGCTTTGTTGCGACGAGCAGGTTTGCAAGGTTTTTGTGGTAATCGATTAAAATTTTATGAAACTGCACGGTTAAGCATGGTTTACACGGTTCATTTCAACGTCTAAGGGCCGCTTGCATAAAAGCTGATAACGACTAACCGGAGTTTAATTGACGTATTTTGTATGGTTAGCTGTCAAGTTAATCACCGATTAGGCTTAATCGGCTTTTATGCAAGTGGCCCTAAATAGCAATTCGATCGATCGACAACCTGCCCTTCTAATAGCTATATCCCTGCAAAAATCGATAGTACTCTATTTCCTATCCAAAGAGTACTCCAATTGGAGCACCAGATTACTCCAAATGTAATCCTTTTTCATATAAAAATTGTGCTGCAATTAACATTGCGATGTCCTAGGACTGGGCCACCTACTCCAACCTTCGCTTTGTTTCTGCTACTTCATGGAGTGCCTACAATCAGAGTACTTTGCAATGTACTCCAATGTTTTTACTCCTTGGAGTATCTACTGTCAGAGCGATAGTGTCGTGATTTTCGTCGATAAGGCAGGAGCAATGATCGGCTTTCAAAAAGCTGAAGGTGGTCCGATGAGGTATACAAAGGATTACTATTGGAGTACTCCAATCTCAAAAAATTGGAACACATAATCCAACGATTTTTGCAGGGTATGGCACTACGTATTTTGACTAGTATTTTCTTTTATTTTTTGTATTTATTGTGCGAAAGAACCCTACAAGACAGATGACAATCATTTGATGCAACATTTGATTGTCATTGCTGTCAGCTAAACGATCATCGCTCCAATCATTTCACACGAGGAAAAAGAAAAAGTTGATGTCAACAACTGTGTCCGTGTGAGTTTTTGTCTCCCTCTAACACATTACTAATTTCAATAACGCATATATCTGTCTCACTCTATTTTTGGATCAATGATGATGTCACAATGATATCACAGCTGACAACAGTCTAACCTTTAAAATTTGATGTAAAAATTATGTTTAAACATTTTTTTTTCATTAAAATATTTATTTATTATTATTTATTTATATTATGACAAAGTGTGTGTGAGCGTGAATGAAATTGCAAATTTTATAAGGTAGTTGAGGTAGATTCACCATTATCAACGTCAAGAATCGCCACCCTTGATACTGCTCTTCGCCGCAATCCTGTGCTTGTACGCACATCAACTTGACGCACTTCACCATCTCGACCAGGGTACACCTCTTCCACTTTACCACGACACCAATCCTTACGTGCCATATTGGGGTCACATATAAATAGGAGTGTAATGGACTGTGGTTGCTAAGTGACCTTGCTCAATCCCGACTCTTGCGTCCTCGTTCGTGCACCCTGGGCAACGGGAGCTACCTAGGCTCGCGGCAGAAAGAGAGGGAGCCCCGGTGGGGCCACTCTGACATACTTGGTTTAAGGCTCACCGAGGTTTTTGCGTAGCGTCTGTTCACCATGAGGTGCGGCTGCAAGCGGGCGTCTGTCTTGAAGCAAGCGGCTCGCTATATAAATGTGTAAATATTTTCCAAAAACGCCGAAACGGGTTGTGCGCTGGGTTTGGGACCCGCCACGTAAAAAACTTAATTCCAATGAAAACAAAATCAAAGCCTCGGATGAGAACCCCCTTTAATGTTGACGACCCGGCAAAACGAATAAGGCATAATGATTTGGATATTAGGGCATGTACCGGGAATGTCCGGACCCTTTCAAGGGACGGTGCCGCTGCCCGATGCGATGGACGGGGCAAGGAAAGACGACCATCGGTCCTTTTGACGTATACTACAGTGGCCAGACACGCGGCAAAGCGCGTGGTGTAGGATTCGTGGTGGGAAAGAGACTTCGCCGCCAAGTATTAGCGTTCACTCCTGTGGACGAGCGTCACGCTGCGATCCGCATCAAGGCGAGGTTTTTCAACATAACATTTATCTGCGCCTATGCGCCGACTGAGGAGACGGACGACGCAGAGAAGGACTCCTTCTACGATAAACTTGAACAGACTTATGATCGCTGCCCCCAGCATGATATCAAAATCGTGCTCGGCGACTTTAATGCCAAGGTGGGCAAGGAAGGAGTCTTTGGTCCTACAGTTGGAAAATTCAGTCTCCACGATATAACATCCCCCAACGGCACTAGGTTGATTGACTTCGCCGCTGCTCGCAATATGGTCATCAGTAGTACCAGGTTCCAGCATAAGCGAATACACCAAGCCACATGGCTGTCCCCTGATCAAAGAACTAGAAACCAGATTGATCATGTCTTGATTGACGGCAGACATAGCTCCACCGTTCTGGACGTGCGTACACTGCGTGGTCCCAATATTGACTCTGACCATTATCTTGTCGCAGCCAAGATACGCACACGCCTCTGTGCAACGAAGAAAGTGCGCACAGTAACGGAAGGAAAGTTTGACGTCGAGAAGCTGCGCATGACACAGACAGCTGATAATTTCACAACTCGACTCTCACACCTGCTAGCAGAGGGCAATCCCCGACCTAACGATGTAACCGAGCAATGGAAGCATATCTCTCACTCATTGCGTACCGCCGCTGAGGCCACTATAGGGTTCCAGCGAGCCCGCAAGAACAACTGGTACGATGAGGAATGCAAAACTGCCTCGAAAAAAAGGACGCTGCCTACAAGGAGACGTTGCGAACGGGCGCAACCCGCAGTGTATGGCAACAATATCGTGAGGCAAAGAAGGAAGAGAGACGCCTTTTCAGAAAAAAGAAAAGTGAGGCCGAAAGGCGTGAGTGTGAGGAGCTTGAGATGCTGGCTGACAGGAATGATGCCCGAAAATTCTATGAAAAGATCCGGCGGATGACGGAAGGTTTTAAGACCGGGGCAAGCTCCTGTAAGGACAATAATGGCGACCTGGTAACCGACGTACAAAGTGTACTTAAATTATGGAGGGAGCACTTCTCCTCACTGCTAAATTGCGAGGGAGACGTCGAACCCGATACCCCAATCCCTGACGATGGAAAAGTCGTCCCACCACCTGACTATGATGAAGTGAGGATAGCTATATCCCGGCTCAAAAACAACAAAGCGCCTGGAAAAGACGGACTACCCGCCGAGCTGTTCAAACACGGAGGCGAAGAGCTGGTAAAAAGCATGCATCAGCTCTTATGCAGAATATGGTCAGACGAATGCATGCCTCCGGATTGGAATTTAAGTGTGCTTTGCCCAATCCACAAGAAAGGCGATCCCGCTAACCGCACCAGCTACCGCGGAATTAGTCTTCTTAATATTGCATATAAGGTTCTTTCTAGCGTGTTGTGTGAAAGGCTGAAGCCCATCGTAGACAAACTGATTGGACCTTATCAGTGTGGCTTTAGACCTGGTAAGTCTACCTTCGACCAGATTTTCACGATACGCCAAATCCTGGAGAAGACCCATGATAAAAGAATCGACACACACCATCTCTTTGTCGATTTCAAAGCCGCTTTTGACAGCGCAAAAAGGAGTTGCCTATATGCCGCCATGTCTGAATTTGACTTCCCTGCAAAGCTTATACGGCTTTGCCAAATGACGTTGAGCAATACCAACAGCTCCGTCAGAATCTGGAAGGACCTCTCTGAGCCATTTGAAACCAAACGAGGCTTCAGACAGGGCGACTCCCTTTCGTGCGATTTCTTCAATCTGATGCTGGAGAAGATAATTCGAGCAGCAGACCTAACCGCAATGGTACAATCTTTTACAAGAGCGTGCAATTGCTGGCGTATGCCGATGTTATTGATATCATTGGCCTTAACAACCGCGCCGTAAGCGCTGCCTTCTCTGGACTGGATAAGGAAGCGAAAAAAGTGGGTCTTGCCGTGAACGAGGACAAGACGAAGTATTTGCTGTCATCAAAGAAAGAATCGGCGCCATCAAAGACTAGAATGGCTACAAGTTTGAAATGGTGAGAGACTTCGTCTATTTGGGAAGCAGGATTAACACCGAAAATAATATCAGTCTAGAAATCCAGCGGAGAATCACTCTTGCCAACAAGTGCTACTTTGGACTGAGTAGGCAATTGAGAAGTAAAGTCCTCTATCGAAGAACAAAGATCACGCTCTATAAGTCTCTCATCATACCTGTCCTGATGTATGGCTCAGATTCATGGACAATGTCAAGAGAAGATGAGATGGCCCTTGGAGTATTTGAGAGAAAAGTTCTCCGGAAGATTTATGGTCCTTCCCGTGATGCCAACGGCGAGTATCGAAGGAAATTTAACGATGAGCTGTACGAGCTCTACGCAGATCTGACCATAGTCCAGCGAATTAAAGCCCAAAGACTCCGCTGGCTGGGCTATGTTATGCGAATGGACAAAGAAGCTCCAGCACAGAAGGTTTTCCTATCGTCGCCTGAATTCGGCAGCAGAGGAAGGGGGAGGCCTCGACTGAGATGGAAACAACAGGTGGAGGATGACTTGAACTCCCTTGGGGTTTCCAATTGGCGTCAGTTATCGCTAAAAAGGAATGACTGGCGTGCTTTGATATGCAACGGCCAAAATCGCTTAGGCGGTTAAGCGCCAATAAATGATGATGATGATATAAATACGAGGTCACCTTTAGCTATTGGATTCGTTCGGCTACACCACTTTACGCGGCGTGTCAGCGTGGGTAGGTACTCTGCAACCCAACGCTTCCAAAAATGGTCGCGGAGCTGCCTGGCGATGCGCCATTGTTGACGAAGGGCGCATGTGGTTTCGACGTCGGCTGTCTTGGGAGTTTGTGCGGTGTTGGGCGACCCGAGCAAAAAATCGTTGGGAGTGAGCGGCTGCTCCTGATCAGCTGTGACTGGTAAGTGCGGAAGTGGCCTCGAATTTACTATATTCTCAGCTTCGATCAATAGACAATTTAATGTGTGTTCCTTCGGGCCACCTCTTTTAGCGTTTGCTGTAGCACCCTCTTTACGCACTGTACCATCCTCTCCCAAGCACCTCCTTCAGATGGGTTGAACAGCGCGTTGAATACCCAGCCGACACCCTTTCCAGACAGCTCACTCTGTATGCGCTCACAATCGAAGACCTCGTTGAAACGCTTTGCCTCGTTGTTAGCACCGACGAAATTGTTCCCGTTGTCTGACCTTATGCACATGGGAACTCCTCGACGATTGACAAAATTACGTATCGCGACGATGCAGGCATCGGTGCTAAGGCCATGCGCTATCTCTAGATGCACTGCGCGCACGTAAAGAGCGCCATCCACCTTTTCTCCGTACTACGCCGCACAGTAATATTAAGCGGCCCGAAGTAATCTAACCCCGTGTAGCTGAATGGTCTCACATAGGGGGTAACCCTGTCGACTGGTAGTGGTCCCATTAGGGGGGGAACCGGCGATGTTTTGCGCATGCGGCACACTAAGCAACTAGCAATGATGTTACGTAAGAGATTTCTTAGTCGTGGCACCCAATAGTTTTGGCGTATAGGGCAAATGGTAGCCTCTACGTTCTGATGAGCCATGAGTGTATGGTGATGCATTACCAGCAACCTTGTGAAAGCGTGAGTGCGCGGAAGTATTATGGGGTGTCGGGCGTCGACTATCTGACGAAACTCCTTGACCACTTTGAATAGTGCTAATTTCTGCGCGAAATGACTCGCCCTGAACGAGACGACAGAGTAGATTCTTGGCGGCTTGTAGGTCTCCGGCAGTTAGCCCATACTGATGACTGACTTGAACCCGACGACGACATAACTCAACAAAACGAATGACCCAGGCTGTGGTTCGCAACAACCTGTGGAACGAGGAAAAACGATTAATATTTATAAATTCACAACTTACGGTGACCAGTGCGTATTGCGGCCGGAGCTCCTCCTTGCAGTCTTCATCTGCCGAGGTGAAAGATTCTTCGTAAGGCCATGTCGACTCATGCTGACGCAGGAATTCAGGCCCATGTAACCAACGAGCGGATGTACTAAAATCGACTTTGTTGTTGAATCGAGTTGCCTCATCGGCAACATTCTCCCACTTCCAATCGGACACCTTGGTGGCTGCCAAGATTTCTGCAATTCTATGTTGAACAAACGGCTTGTATCGGCGGTGCTTGCTACGAACCCACGAGACAACAGTTTTGGAATCGGTCCACAGTATGCAGCTTTGAAATTTGACGTTATGCTCTTCATGAAAAGTTTGCGCCAACCGTGTGGTCCCATTAGGGGGGGAACCGGCGATGTTTTGCGCATGCGGCACACTAAGCAACTAGCAACTTTGTTACGTAAGAGATTTCTTAGTCGTGGCACCCAATAGTTTTGGCGTATAGGGCAAATGGTAGCCTCTACGTTCTGATGAGCCATGAGTGTATGGTGATGCATTACCAGCAACCTTGTGAAAGCGTGAGTGCGCGGAAGTATTATGGGGTGTCGGGCGTCGTCTATGCGGCCGTGAACGCGTAATAGCCCTTCATCTCCAATGTATGGCGAAAGCTGCAACAGTGTACTATCTGACGAAACTCCTTAACCACTTTGAATAGTGCTAATTTCTGCGCGAAATGACTCGCCCTGAACGAGACGACAGAGTAGATTCTTGGCGGCTTGTAGGTCTCCGGCAGTTAGCCCATACTGATGACTGACTTGAACCCGACGACGACATAACTCAACAAAACGAATGACCCAGGTTGTGGTTCGCAACAACCTGTGGAACGAGGAAAAACGATTAATATTTATAAATTCACAACTTACGGTGACCAGTGCGTATTGCGGCCGGAGCTCCTCCTTGCAGTCTTCATCTGCCGAGGTGAAAGATTCTTCGTAAGGCCATGTCGACTCATGCTGACGCAGGAATTCAGGCCCATGTAACCAACGAGCGGATGTACTAAAATCGACTTTGTTGTTGAATCGAGTTGCCTCATCGGCAACATTCTCCCACTTCCAATCGGACACCTTGGTGGCTGCCAAGATTTCTGCAATTCTATGTTGAACAAACGGCTTGTATCGGCGGTGCTTGCTACGAACCCACGAGACAACAGTTTTGGAATCGGTCCACAGTATGCAGCTTTGAAATTTGACGTTATGCTCTTCATGAAAAGTTTGCGCCAACCGTGTGGTCCCATTAGGGGGGGAACCGGCGATGTTTTGCGCATGCGGCACACTAAGCAACTAGCAACTTTGTTACGTAAGAGATTTCTTAGTCGTGGCACCCAATAGTTTTGGCGTATAGGGCAAATGGTAGCCTCTACGTTCTGATGAGCCATGAGTGTATGGTGATGCATTACCAGCAACCTTGTGAAAGCGTGAGTGCGCGGAAGTATTATGGGGTGTCGGGCGTCGTCTATGCGGCCGTGAACGCGTAATAGCCCTTCATCTCCAATGTATGGCGAAAGCTGCAACAGTGTACTATCTGACGAAACTCCTTAACCACTTTGAATAGTGCTAATTTCTGCGCGAAATGACTCTCCCTGAACGAGACGACAGAGTAGATTCTTGGCGGCTTGTAGGTCTCCGGCAGTTAGCCCATACTGATGACTGACTTGAACCCGACGACGACATAACTCAACAAAACGAATGACCCAGGCTGTGGTTCGCAACAACCTGTGGAACGAGGAAAAACGATTAATATTTATAAATTCACAACTTACGGTGACCAGTGCGTATTGCGGCCGGAGCTCCTCCTTGCAGTCTTCATCTGCCGAGGTGAAAGATTCTTCGTAAGGCCATGTCGACTCATGCTGACGCAGGAATTCAGGCCCATGTAACCAACGAGCGGATGTACTAAAATCGACTTTGTTGTTGAATCGAGTTGCCTCATCGGCAACATTCTCCCACTTCCAATCGGACACCTTGGTGGCTGCCAAGATTTCTGCAATTCTATGTTGAACAAACGGCTTGTATCGGCGGTGCTTGCTACGAACCCACGAGACAACAGTTTTGGAATCGGTCCACAGTATGCAGCTTTGAAATTTGACGTTATGCTCTTCATGAAAAGTTTGCGCCAACCGTGTGCCCAGAACAGCAGCCTGAAGTTCCAGCCGTGGCACGGATAGTGGCTTTAAAGGAGCGCATTTTGATTTTGCGCATATTAAGGAGACTTCACACTCACCACGACTGTTGGTTGCTCTCCAGTAAGCCACGGCTGCGAAGGCGTTTTCGCTGGCGTCTACGAATACGTGGAGCTGTAGTTCAGTTGGCACACCGTTCCGGAAGTAGAAGCGCGGAAAGGTATACTCGCTTACGGCGTCGATTTGCTTATGCCATGCTTCCCATAACTCGGCGATGCTTTCGGGGAGTTGATCATCCCAGCGGATTTCATGCCGCCACACCTCACGCATGACGAGTTTGGCTCCAACGACGAAATTGGCAATTAGTCCTAGTGGATCAAATATGGACATGACCACACTGAGGAGTTCACGTTTGGTGGGCCGCCTGTCACCTCGTAACACTGCTTCGCTGACGTTATTAAACTTTGGACTAAAGCTGAGGCAGTCCGTTGTTGGACACCAATGTAAGCCCAATACCCTCTCCGTTGACATATCTTTTTTACCGAGAAACTTTGTAAAGTCGGTCCCATCCAGTGCAGCATTAACCTCCAGTGAACTCGACGCGAAGTTGCGCAACTCGAACCCTGCATCCAAGTGAATCGCCTTAACTTGATTGGCGATGGCGATTGCTTCGGTCGTCGTGTCGAAGCTGTCCACAAAGTCATCAACATAATGGTTGTCAACTATCGATTTTATGGCACGAGTTATGATTGGACTATCGCTTCGATGCTCAATGGCGTTGCGGATCTTGACGTAGTGAGCTGCACTGGGTGAGCAAGCGGCCCAAACTTCATCACGCACATTTCAAATACTTCGCGTTGCTTGCTTGAGTCGCTGTATCGCCACAGAAATCTTTGGGCACATCTGTCTTCCTCGCGTATCAACACTTGATGGAACATCTCTTTGATGTCGCCGCTGACACCTACTGCTCGCTCACGGAAATTGAAAAGTATAGCTGGCAATGGCCTATACTCCTGAGGCCCTTTCAAAAGTTGGCGATTTAAAGACACACCATCTACTTCAGCGGCGGCATCAAAGACTAATCTCAGTTTCGAAGACTTGCTTGGGTTGACTACCCCAAAGTGCGGCAGGTACCACGTACGAGGCGTTGACAGAGCGGCTGCGGGTGGCGTTAATTTTTTTTGCCATGCCATAGCTGCTGGGTAGTGTAACTTCGTCTTGACGCCATAAAAGACCAGTCTGGAATCTTGTACCAATGCGGCGAGTGGTTGTGTGTAGTATGGTTCTTGCGCGAACATCAGCTTCACTTTCGACGGGTGGTGCAGCTCTCACGCCGAACCTTTCGATCTCGAAAAAGTCGGCTACAATATCGTGAAGCGATCTATCAACGTTGCTCTTAACAAGTAGGCAGTTCGATGGCACGTGAGACTCCTTACCGGTTGGACCAAACACTACCCAGCCAAGCTCAGTATTTGCTGCAAATGGACCATGTTGTTTCATCGCGATAGTGGTAGATGCCAGACCTAAATGACAATTGTCTATGCCGATAAGTAATTTGGGCACGGCGTCGGTATGTGGTTGCACTGGCAGTTGACATATTTGATTGTACTCACACTGTAGGTCAGCGGAACTAAGGCTTTGCATTGGCAATTGTAAGTTGTGTACGGCATAGACATTTTTTAATTTGTGCTTTTTGGATATACCAAGACCACTTATGGACAGGTCGACCAGACTTGCTTGCTTGCGTACTGTATGACCTCCAAAGCATTGTACACTGAGGTCGTATGGTCGGCCCCGCAGATCCAGCTCCTTTGCAATGCTGTCATCAATCATTGTTATAGATGAGCCTTCATCTAGCAGTGCGTACGTGTCGATTTTGCGCTGCCTTCCATATATCGAAACCGGCAAGATGCGCAGGAGTAGCTTATTTTTAGTTACGCTTGAGTCGCAGCTTAAAACTGCAGCACAATTACTACCCGAATCTTAGTGTTGTGTTTGGACGCAACTTAATACTGATGTACCTATACCACTAGACGATTGTTGTTGCTGTTGATGACTAAGCTGTACTGACTTTTCACTATTTGAGCTTTTTAACGATGACACTGATGGTTGTGGCATTGGTTGGGTTTCGTGGAGCAGTCTATGGTGGATTCGCTTACAACCGTCTATCGAGCATACCTTGCGCTGTCTACAGTCGCGTGTGCCATGTCCGGCATTCAAACATGAAAAACATAAGCGGCGAGACTTAACTTCAGACCACCTACCTGCTATTGTTGAGTTGACAAAACGAGTACAATCAGCCGGCTTATGCTGGCCCTGGCAAATCGGGCATTTATGCGATTGAGACTTCTCACCCACATGGAGAACTACTCGGCGTTTTGGCTCACGAGAAGCAAACTGATTTTCGTCGTGAATTGTACATATTACGATGGCAAGATTGGTGAGCCAGTCGGAAAAGTGCACCACTGTGGCACGGGGTTGCACAGCAGCTGCATAGTGGCCCCACTCAATACGCTTAGTCATGGGCAACTTGGAAATCAACTCGTCGATTAGCGTAGGGTTAGCAAGGTGATGGTCTGCAACGGCTGATCGTAAAAGGCGCAAATGTTCTTGACTTTGGTGGCAAATGGTATCATCTTACTTAAAGCATTCTCAGAAATCGGCATGATTTCCTTAACATGCTGTAACTGGCTTCGAATAAGTTGCTCTGGACGCTCGAAACGAAATTTTAATTGCTCAATAATGCAACTTACATTGCATGGGTGGATCAACAACGACTTTACAGTTTCTCGGGCGTCTCCCTTTAGGCGCTTATGAAGCCGTTGATTGTTGTCGAAATAGCTGTAACCATATGCTGCCGTAGACTCAATGAATGCCGTATGAAATACCGGCCAATCCTCTGGGCGACCAAGTCCAGCAATTTTCTCGGGTAATACGAGCTGTGAGGTGAGTACTGCCCATAGGTGCAGCCACTGTTACCACCGTGGACAGGCATTGGCCCATGTGATGGCAAAAAATTATTATTCGGCGTAAATGTATTATTAAAGTTGCTTGCAGCTGGAGCTGTACATAGAGGAACTGGCTGTGACGTGTTGTTGCGTGTATAGACCGCAGTTAACGGAGCCGTAAAACGGGACTCGCGTGATGACAAACCGCTGCTTGATGGTGCAGTAACCTCTGCTTGCGTTGACGGTGGCAGCACTGGCCGGGACTGCGCGACGACGCTGCTGGCGTAGGTAACGGCAGAGCTACCTCTGCCTTGAAGCGCAGCTCTAAGGGTTTCATTTTGTGCTTCCCTATCCCTAAGATGTAACTGTGTGGCTTTCTATTGAGACTCCAGCATGTTTATTCGCTTCTCAATTGCACAAAGATCGATTGACGTACCCGTTATGGTTTCTTTGGCGGCTCCGGCGGCATTGGTGTCACCAATTAAATCTATTTCATGTGCTGGCGTATTAAAGGTGGTGTCTTTGTAGGCACCGGCGGTGCTGGAGTCCCCATTTGCAAGTTCATTAGTTTCATCTTCGGCTTGTGGAGAAAAAAACATATTAGCAGCGGCGGCGGTAGCTAAGTCCCTGGCTGGAACGGCACTTGCGGGTGAATCTTCCAAAATCGATGATAATGTTGGCTGAACATTCATGTTGTTGTTGTTAATGGCTGCATTCAATCGTGAGCTTCGTCGAGGCGGCGTGCGATGCATTTATTTAATTTAAATTTACGATGGCAAAATATGCAAACACAAAAACGAAAAACTTACTAATGCGGCGCGCCTTCATTTAAATAAGAACACGAAATAAAACTTGGGAATTAAAATAAAGAAAACGAAATAAAGCTTGGCAATTAAAATAAAGAAAACGAAATAAAGCTTGGCAATTAAAATAAAGAAAACGAAATAAAGCTTGGCAATTAAAATAAAGAAAACGAAATAAAGCTTGTTATCGTTGGCCAAGGAAAGCAAATTTAACGCATCAAAATCCAAACTGTCCAAGAAAACTATTACACTATTTGGCAAATTAAAGGCAAAATTTATGGTATAATATGGAATGATGCATGATGGTTTATTTCGCTGAATCTTCTCCGTATGTATGCTGGCCAACGAATGATCGAAGTGCCAAAATAAAACGGAGTCAAGCGGCATATTTTGTACATATAAAGTTACATAGTTAATTTCAAAAGTATAGATAGGTAAATGCAAAAGTTTGACAAACGGCATATTACAATAACAACATAGTTATAAATGTGTACATAAGTAAAGACAAAACGGATTAAAGAAGAGCAATGCATATTTGTGTGAGCGTAAATGAAATTGCAAATTTTATAAGGTAGTTGGGGGTTGGTTTGGCGACACCTATAATCAAGAAAATGATGCACGAAGCTCAAGAGACCATGTTAGGTGAAATGCGGGCGGGCATGCAGGTAATGCTAAAAAGTGTTCGTGACTCGAATGGTGAGTTGGGAGCTACTGGGCAAAGAAATGGGCCACGCGTTCATTATAAGAAAAGAAAGCATGATTTAAGCAATGAATCCATAGAGTCGAGGCATTCACTGAATGAAAATGAGTTAGTTTCTGGAAGAGGCCACAATAACATCCAAGTACAAAATCATATCCCTGAAAGGCCAATTTTGGGTCAGTTGCCCGGGAAAAATACACAGTCGCATCAACGTAATTTTCAAAGTTCTTTGCCTGTGGTTCATACACAACCAAATCAGCGTAATTTTTACGGTCCGTCGCCTGCGTTCAATGCGCATTCATACCAGCGGCAATTTCAAGGTCCACCGAGGGTGAATCAAAGCTCGTTTGAAGACAGTGGTCCATCGGAGACACAACATCGAACCATAGGTAACCGATCTGAACTTAATATAGAGAAGTGGGGCATAAGATGCTATGACAGTCGAAGATTTTTTGTTCAGGCTGGAGTACTTGAAGGAACAGTATCGGTGTTCTTGGGATGCAATTTTAAGAGATTTTCATCCTTTGTTGAGTGGCGAAGCCAGAGAATGGTACTGGTTGTACATTCGATCAAACCGGAACCTAGACTGGCCGAGTTTGCAGTTCGCCTTGCAGCGGCAGTTCGCCTCTCAACAGACCGACTTCGAGCTAATGAGGGAAATCACTGAGCGTAAGCAAAAACCCACAGAAACTATCGACGAGTACTTTCACGCAATGGGCATACTTCGTTCTCGGCTGAGAAATCAGATACGCCTTATGAAAGGAAACCTAAGAGAGTCGTTGGCAAGACTTGTAAACCCCATAGCCGTATATTCGGTAGAGCAATTGCGCATGGAGTGCAAAGAGGTCGAACGGTGTTTTCCTCGCAGGGAACGTACTCAGCAAGGTGGCTTTGGTCCGCGTACTTATAATGTAAGCGAAATTGTTGAAAATCACGCAAATGAGCAGGAGCCCCACGGAGATGAGGGTCAAGTCTCCGTCGAAGAGCTCCGCTATCAACGCGTTACCAACCTTCCATCGAACCGCGATGGGTCGAGTTGCAAGAATTTAATATGCTGGAACTGCGGAGAAGAGGGGCATGTATTCACCGACTGCATGTCTCTACAGAGACGTATATTTTGTTTTAAGTGTGGCAAGTGAGATGTCATCACACCAAAGTGTCCCGTCTGTAACCAGGCAGGAAACGCGAAGCGGAACGCGATGACTGCGGGGGTGTCGCGCTCCACACAAGTCACGCAAAAGTAGATGCTTCTACGAATACTAATTTTGAAAATGATATAAACCCATATTTGCAGTTGCCTCAAAAGCCAAAAATATTAATAAAACAAAAACAACTACCCGAACAAACTAAGAGTCTCTTACACAACACAGCAGTGCTGTCATTGGAAGAACGCATGAGAAGGTACAAGCGTCGAACCGTATCTCAAAAGATTCAAAAAGCTAGAGATAGGTATCGAAAACGAAAATTATTGCGTCAACAAGTGGTGGCAGCGGTTAAAAGAGCAGACCGAAACGACCCAAGGGTATATGCTGACATTGAAATAAAGGGGGTGCAAGCACGAGGGCTGCTAGATACAGGCGCATCCGTTAGCATATTAGGTCGAGGTTGTCGCGAGTTAGTAGAGGAATTGGGGGTCCCTATAGAGCGTTTTGTGTCGAGCGTGACTACAGGAGGCGGTGGCAAGCATACAGTGTTGGGAAAAATAACAGTACCTATAAAATATAAAGGATTAGAAAACGATATTACTTTTTACTTATGTCCATACACGTATACCTAGGGATTGACTTTTGGCGAGTCTTCCAGTTGGCTCCGAACGTAGTAGCGGTAGAAGAAATTGATTTATCCAAAATAGAACAGCAGATGGTTACGGCTGAAGATAGGCGCGAACGTCGTGTCTTACATGAGCTCACGGTTGACCAACAAGAGCGTTTACGACAGGTCATAGAGGGCTTTAAAATATTTGAGAAGGATGGGTTACGCCGTACTCCATTAGAAAAGCATTCGATCAAGCTCGTGGAAGAGGCTGTCCCGGTTAAAGATCGACACTATCCGTTGTCTCCGGCCATGCAATCGATTGTGTATATGCTGAAATTGATAAAATGTTAGGATTAGGCGTAATCGAAGAAAGCGAAAGCCCATGGAGCAATAGGACAACTGTGGTACGAAAACCTGGCAAAAATAGATTTTGTTTAGATGCTAGGAAGCTAAACGCGGTAACGACAAAGGACGCGTATCCTTTGCAAAACATAGAAGGTATAATTAGCCGTATATATGAGTTAGAGGAAAGTTGCAAACAGGGTTGCCGTTTGGATACAATTGTATCCATTTGGATACATTTTAAGTCAATGGATACAAAGATACAAAAAGTTTTAAATGGATACATTTTTAACAGCTCCAACAATCGTTTTGTATTTTCAAAGAAACGAACAAAATCCAAGAAGCTATACATTAGGGTGATTCAAATAAAAAGAATTTGTTTTTTTTCGGTCATACCCCCTGAAAAGTTAGGTATTGATAAGAAAATAAGCTTTGCAAAAAATTAGCCCTTTAACTTAACCCTTAGGGGTGGCTATTTTTTCCGCCCTTTTGTATGGGAAAAAGTGAGATTTTTTTCAAAGTGTTTTTTCTCATAATTTTTTAAATTTTTGTGTGTGTTACTGTGTATGTGTGTGCCACAGTACAAAAATCTTTCATTATTATCTCTCCTTTTTTGAAAAACATTTCAAATATTATGAGATAAATCACTTTGAAAAAAATCCTATTTTTTCCCATACATTTTCCATAAAAAAGGGCGAAAAAATAGCCACCCCTATGGGTTAAGTTACAGCGCTTTTTTTGCTTGGCTTATTTTCTCATCGATACCTAACTTTTTAGAGCCTAAGAACAAGTCGACATTTTTTGAATCACCCTAGTGTACATGTTTCTTTGCTAGTAAAAAATGTGGATACATTTTTGTCAGGATGGATACACTTTTGGATACAAAAAAAAATTGAGCTTGTGGCAACGCTGGTTGCAAACCTTACACTGCTTTTACAGTCCCAGGTAGACCTTTATACCAGTTCGTGGTAATGCCTTTCGGCTTATGTAATGCGGCGCAGCGGTTATGCCGACTCATGGACCGTGTAATACCACAACGCTTAAAATCGAATGTTTTTATTTACTTGGATGATTTGCTCATCATAGCGCCAGATTTCGATTCTCATTTGAGATTACTAGAGGAAGTCGCGATTTGTTTAAAAGAAGCCGGGTTAACGATAGGGTTAAAAAAGTCGATGTTTTGTTTTAAGGAGTTGCCGCATCTTGGTTATATTGTGGGCGGGGGTATGCTCAAAACCGACCCCGTAAAAGTTAAAGCGATCCCAGTACTAAAAACGGTTAAACAAGTCCGAAGTTTTTTAGGAACAGCCGGATGGTATAGGCGTTTCATAAAAGATTTCGCTACATTGGCCACACCTTTAACCGATGCACTCAAAAAAAAACACCAAATTCGAGTTGACTCCTCAACCCATTGAGGCGTTTAATAGTTTAAAAAGAGCACTTACTAGCGCACCGGTACTTAAACACCCTGATTTTAAAAAGCATTTTTGGGTCCAATGCGATGCTTCGGATTATGGTGTGGGGCGGTTTTATACCAGAAAAAATAAGGAGGGTGCTGAAAATCTGATCGCGTACTATTCGCAAAAACTCAACGAGTGCCAACGTAAATATAGCACTACCGAGAAGGAATGTCTCGCGGCAGTAATGGCAGTGCAAAAATTCCGACCCTATATAGAACTTATGCCCTTTACGCCGACCACGCAAGCCTTAAGTGGCTTATGTCACTTAAAGATCTTAGCGGTAGGTTAGCGAGATGGTCACTGCATTTACAAGCATTTAACTTTAGTATTGAACATAGAAAGGGTTCTGAAAATGTAGTGGCAGATACATTATCGCGTTGTATCGAGGATTTGGTGCAATCACCCATACCAGGCATGGACACAGTTGAGTTCGAGTCAGAAGAGTATAAGGGTTTAATAAGCACGATAGAGAAAAACGCGGATAAACTCCCTGATTTGAAAGCGGAAGACGGTTTTGTTTTTAAAAAAATATTAGCTAAACATGTAGAGTTTGAGGAAAGCGAGTGGAAATTGTGGGTACCCGCGGCTTTAACATCGACGCTCATTCAAAATGTGCACTGTGCTGAAACGGCTGCACACGGCGGTATGGCCAAAACTTTAGACCGCCTAAGGCGCATGTACTACTGGCCGATTATGGTTGTGCGAGTGCGCAATTTCGTTCGCGACTGTCAGATTTGTAAAGAGTGCAAGCCTAGTAATACGATTTTGAAACCGGGTATAGGTACTGAAGTGGTAACCGAACGACCCTTTCAAAAAATTTATATTGATTTTTTAGGTAAATACCCAAGGTCCAAGCGGGGCAATTGTTACATTTTTATAGTGGTAGACCACTTTTCAAAATTTACGTTTTTAAAGGCCATGCGTGAATCGGTTCTGTCTGCAATTCGATCATATCTTAACACTGACCATCGAGATTGGGATCTCTATCTATCAGAGATCGAGTGTGCATTGCGCAGCGCTTTACACTCTGCGACAGGCGTTTCGCCATACTTTGCCTTGTTTGGCATTAACATGTTTACGAGTGGCGCGGATTATGTGTTGGCACGAAAGCTAAGTTCGTTGGATGATAACGAGATACTGTTGCTAAACAATAGCGACAAAATGAGTCTTATGCGAGATAAGATCAAAGAAAATCTACACGAAGCCTACAAAACAAACGCGGCCCGGTATAATAAGAGAGTCCGCGAGGTGCATTTTGTACCCGGTCAAGGAATCTACAAACGGAACTTTGTCTTAAGTGACTTTAAAAACAATATTAATGCAAAATTTTGCAAATTAAGTGTCGGGTCACTAAAGCACTTGGTAAAAATATGTACCTGTTGGAAAATCTGTCTGGCAAAAGCATAGGCGCATGGCATGCAAAAGACCTGAAGCAATAAGTACATATAGTTATCATGTAGTTCTACGGCGATGAGGATCAAGTCGTCCGGAGAATTGCCGCAAACAGAAATTGTTATCAGCACCTGAAAAGAAATGACATAACCACAAAGTACCAACTTTCGATACACGTTGCATACGTATACTTCCCTAAAACTTCATGGTAGTGCTTATCATCTTATTATGCCCAGTCTAGCTCGCGAAGCAGGAGACAGTGTCGGGGTGGGTGTTCCCCACGTTGGGCACGTTCTGGTTTCATTAGTATTCCTGAAAATAAATGAAGAACATTTTTAATGTTTATTATTTATCTCTTTATTAGACCGCTCTAAAGTGATGTAAACAAAGGAGTTGACGTGCAACTTGGGGATTCTTTCCAATAATGTACGGAGCGGCTTTTTTCTTTTTTTAACGGGTAGAGGGGGTCGCACAGAGTACAAAATAAAAAACCGTAGCCGTCGGAGGCCTATATTTGATGAGAAATTTGCACTTAAAGTTGCAAATTTCTCCAAACAAATTTACCATTTCAACCCGATTTCGCTAACATTATACGCACAAAATACAACTATATTATAAAAAAAACGCTTTTCCTACTACCCGCACTGCTATTTAAATCGAATATATTAAAAAAAAGCCAAATTATAAAATTAAAAAAACCCGCAATGTTTATTTTAACAGAATCACTGGGCAACAACAATTTGCATTGCTTGCAGTTACAGCGAGTTGCCTAATGCCCATTGTGTATAGCATAAAGCATTGTGTATCAGGACATACATATACACAATGGCATAAAGTGTGAAATGTAGCTTTGACAGTGTGGCGGATGTTCTCAAGAATCGCTCATCTCCCAACTCTAGCGTATTTCCATCACTAGCGTCACTACCACAACTATAGCTGTGAGCGCGAGAGGCAGGTTTGCGAATGTGGCACAAAGAGGAGATGACGATAGATAATAGTGAAGTACTGAACAGTGAATTAACCCGCGATATTGTACTACGGTTTTTAGTACTGAATAAAGCGTACTACTTATTGTGGCGAATGTTCTCAAGAATCGCTCATCTCCCAACTCTAGCGTATTTCCATCACTAGCGTCACTACCACAACTATAGCTGTGAGCGCGAGAGGCAGGTTTGCGAATGTGGCACAAAGAGGAGATGACGATAGATAAACGTTTCGAGAACACGGTTGCGCGATTAAACCAGAAATGTGTAGACATTTCTAGGTTGTGAAGCTGCTGTCTGCTAGGGTATATAAACCGCGCAAAGACAACGCAAATCAATCAGTTTATTTTGAAGTGTTGTACAGTGAAGTACTGAACAGTGAATTAACCCGCGATATTGTACTACGGTTTTTAGTACTGAATAAAACGTACTACTTATTAAGCAGAATCGGAGTATTTTATTTAACGTACAGTGATCGAACTCAGGGAAAATAATCAAGGAATCATCGAATTCGTCACAATTGGTGTCAGAAGCGGTATTGTTAAATAAATACAAGGACATTGAAAAGGATAACAAGGACATTGAAAAGGATAACAAAGACATTGTAAAGGTAACAAGGATATGGCAAAGTTTAATGAATTGAAGATCCAGCAACTCAAAAACGAGTTGGAGAAACGTGGATTGGTAACAACAGGCAATAAGCCAGAGCTACAATCACGTCTACGCGAGGCTATGGAAGCGGAAGGAATCAACGTTGACAATCATGTTTTTCAACTTTCGGAAGAGGGAGCGACGAAAATAGAAGAGCAAAATGACTCTACGGATTCAGTGGTAAATGTGGACACAAACTCTTTATTGGCTGCCTTGGCTCAGATGTCAAACAACATAACATCAAGCATGTCATCTCAGTTGGAAGAACAGAAGACACACATGACATCTGCGTTGGAACAACAAGAGACACGCATGGCATCAAAGTTGGAGGAACAGAAGACACACATGGCGTCTCAGTTGGAAGAACAGAAAACTTGCATGACAACTAGACTGGAACAGGTGTCATCACAGATCTCCGCTCAAATGGAGGAACAGCGGTCATTTATCACTTCGCAGTTGGAAGCACAAGATGCAAAGATTGCAGAGCTCCAAGATAAAATGGACGCTGTAGTCAATGTGCTGAGAGGACGTATCCAAGAGTTGCAGCTGAATCGTCCATCTGTTTCAACAACCACACCCAAGGTAAAAACCCCATCCTTTGACGGTTCTGTTCCTTTCCAGGTATTTAAGCTACAATTTGAGAAGACAGCAGCCGTGAACAACTGGGGCGCTGAGGACAAAGTCGCTGCTTTATTTGTGGCATTGAAAGGACCTGCAGCCGAAATCTTACAGACTATTCCGGACGCTGAAAGAAACAACTATGAAGCGTTGATGGGAGCCGTTGAAAGACGTTACGGCAGCGAGCATAGAAGGCAGATACATCAAATAGAGCTACAGAATCGCTTCCAGAAGGCTAACGAAACATTACAGGAGTTTGCATCGGACATCGAGAGGTTGGCTCATCTAGCAAACGCAGACACACCAGTGGAATACATCGAGAGGGTGAAAATCCAAAGTTTCATAAATGGAATACGTGACGTGGAGACGAAGCGGGCCACCTATGCAAATCCAAAGAGATCATTTGCGGAGACGGTATCACATGCTCTAACTCAAGAAACAGCATCACTTTTGTCCAAACCAGCGTACAAAGCTCATCGTGTGGAAGTAGAACGACCAGAATGGGTGGACGCAATCCTAGAAGCATTGAACGGAAAGCAACGGAAAAATGAAGCAGCCATTAAATGCTTCAAGTGCGGAAAATCTGGCCATATGGTGCGTCATTGCAACATCGGCTCCAGAGACTTCGGCAATGCTTGTGGACGTAAGGGTAACGCTGGAGGAGATGACCAAGATGAATGCCCTATAGTTTCTGTGTCGCAGGTCGGAGGGAAAGCAAGTACTGTTACTGTTAGAGGTTTCTTGGACGGAAAATAGCGGTTATTCACTGTGGATACTGGCGCATCTCATTCCATCATTAGAAGTGACTTGGTCCAAAAGAGAGTACGACCATTGCAGGATGCAAAGTTGCGGACAGTAACTGGTGAAAGTAAGCTGGTTCATGGAGAAGTGCGGTGCAAAGTTGCGATTGGGAATGCGACTACATACCACAACTTCTTAGTGGCAGATATTGTGGACGAAGTCATCATTGGCGTCGACTTCTTGGCTGTGAGAGACATTCACATGAACCTGAGAAATAGAGTTATGAGATACAATGGCCAAGAAGTACCTCTGATCTTTGGACACAACATTGGGTATTACACCAAAGGAGTTTCATTAGAGATGAAGCACAAGGACACACGAAATGCAAAGGTACCTCCTCGACCAATGGCTTCGATAGACAAATGCCTACTTGAGAATATTTGGAGAAGTCAACAGGAAGATTCAGATCTGGCATGTGTGATCCGAGGGCTTGAGCGAAACAAACGACCAGCAAGAAAAGAAATGTCAGCGGCGAGTCCAGTTACCAAGTCATATTGGGCACAATGGAACAGTTTACGAATGGTATCCGGATGCTTACATAGAGTATGGGAAAGCGAAGATGGTCAATGCGCTCGGAAGCTGGTAGTTGTCCCAAGGAAGAAAATCTCTGATGTTTTGAATGAGCTACATAATGGCCCAAGTGGAGGTCATCTCGGAGTCACGAAAACGTTGGAGAAAGTCAAGCAGAGATTCTATTGGGTTGGTTGCCGGCAGTCGATCGCGGAGTGGATTGCCAACTGTGAGGTGTGCATCAAAGCAAAGGGTCCGAAGTCGAGAAGTCATGGACAGATGAAGCAGTACAACACAGGTGCACCGTTTGAGAGGATTGCCATGGATGTAGCTGGCCCATTTCCTACTAGCACACTCGGGAACAAGTACGTATTAGTTGTTATGGACTATTTCAGCAAATGGCCAGAAGTTTACCCGATTCCAAATCAAGAGGCAGAAACCATTGCAGAGGTGTTCACTAACAATTGGATAGCGAGGTTTGGTGTACCGATGGAGTTACATTCTGACCAAGGCAGGAATTTCGAATCAGTCGTATTCCAAGAAATGTGCAAGATATTGGGTATTCGGAAAACTCGAACAACTGCATTGCATCCTCAGTTAGATGGCATGGTGGAACGTTTCAATCGAACCTTGGAAGAGCACATGAGGAAAGTAGTGGATAAGTTCCAGAAAGATTGGGATACGCACATCTCCTTGTTCCTGATGGCATATCGCTCGGCAATACATGAAACAACGGGTGAGACTCCGGCAAAAGTAATTTTTGGGAATGATCTGCGGTTGCCAGCTGACTTGAAGTTTGGGATAAATGCTGATGAAGGAATAAATGCCAGGAAATCCACTAGCATCTTGGAAGAAGAAATGAGAGAAATACACGATCTTGTAAGACAACGGACAAAGATCATGAGTGATAAGATGAAAGCCAGATACGACAAAGCCATCAACTCGGAAGGTTTTAAAGAAGGGGACTTAGTGCTGTTATACAACCCACAACGAAAGAAAGGTTTGTCCCCAAAACTGCAATGTAACTGGGAAGGCCCATATAAAGTAATAAAGCGGATAAATGATGTTGTCTACCGCATACAAACTGTTGGAAGACCACGAAACAAAATGAAGGTGGTTCATCTGGAGAGGCTAGCAACGTTTGGATCGGGAAATGTGTCTGATCGGGACGATCAGACTTAGGTGGAGGGCAGTGTGGCGAATGTTCTCAAGAATCGCTCATCTCCCAACTCTAGCGTATTTCCATCATTAGCGTCACTACCACAACTATAGCTGTGAGCGCGAGAGGCAGGTTTGCGAATGTGGCACAAAGAGGAGATGACGATAGATAAACGTTTCGAGAACACGGTTGCGCGATTAAACCAGCAATGTGTAGACATTTCTAGGTTGTGAAGCTGCTGTCTGCTAGGGTATATAAACCGCGCAAAGACAACGCAAATCAATCAGTTTATTTTGAAGTGTTGTACAGTGAAGTACTGAACAGTGAATTAACCCGCGATATTGTACTACGGCTTTTAGTACTGAATAAAACGTACTACTTATTAAGCAGAATCGGAGTATTTTATTTAACGTACAGTGATCGAACTCAGGGAAAATAATCAAGGAATCATCGAATTCGTCACATTATTAAGCAGAATCGGAGTGTTTTATTTAACGTACAGTGATCGAACTCAGGGAAAATAATCAAGGAATCATCGAATTCGTCACAATTGGTGTCAGAAGCGGTATTGTTAAATAAATTCAAGGACATTGAAAAGGATAACAAGGACATTGAAAAGGATAACAAGGACATTGAAAAGGATAACAAGGACATTGAAAAGGATAACAAGGACATTGAAAAGGATAACAAGGACATTGAAAAGGATAACAAGGACATTGGAAAGGATAACAAGGACATTGAAAAGGATAACAAGGACATTTTAAGGATAACAAGGACATGGCAAAGTTGAATGAGTTGAAGATCCAGCAACTCAAAAACGAGTTGGAACGACGTGGATTGTCAACAACGGGCAATAAAGCAGAGCTACAATCACGGTTGCGAGAGGCTATGGAAGCGGAAGGAATCAATGTTGACGATCATGTTTTTCAACTTTCGGCAGAGGGAGCGACGAAAATAGAAGAGCAAAAGGACTCTCAGGATTCAGTGGCAAATGTGGACACAAACTCTTTATTGGCTGCCTTGGCTCAGATGTCAAACAACATAACAACAAGCATGTCATCTCAGTTGGAACAACAAGAGACACGCATGGCATCTCAGTTGGAACAACAAGAGACACGCATGGCATCTCAGTTGGAACAACAAGAGACACGCATGGCATCAAAGTTGGAGGAACAGAAGACACACATGGCATCTGCGTTGGAAGAACAGAGGACATACATGACTTCTCAGATCTCAGCTCAACTTGAGGATCAGGAGGCCCGGTTATCTTCAAAAATAGCATTGCAGCTGGAGGAGCAGGAAGAGCGTCAAAATTTACTACTGTCATAATTTAACGTTTCGTTTGGCACAGCAAAATGGCAAATATTCGTTCACCATAGGAAATTTGTTCACCTCATTTTACTCTGACGAAAAATGTTTTCAATTAGCCACAGCCTTATACTTTTTACGCGAATAACCAAAATCAAGGCGAATTCATTACTGGTGCCCGCAAGTGAACAACTGATTGCTTGTTCTTCTTGTTTTCACATACAGCAATTGTCATTAAAAGGAAATCGGAAACACGTTTATTTACGTTTATTGAAAACTTTTCATTTTTCATTTCTTGTATATAAGTATATAAGTATATATAAGTCAGCAGAGGAGTCCGACGCGGAAAGTATGTTATCCGCCACGTCAAATTGCGATGGTGCTGCGAACAACTCGGCGATAGAAGAAAGCCTGCTTGACGAAGAAGGCCTCGACGTCACGATCGTGGCCAAACCTGAGCACACTAACGTTGATGCTGCTTCAGACAGCAGGGTTCCCGCCACGCCAAATCGTGCAGGTGCTCTGAACAACTCCTCGTTGAGAGACAGCCCCCGGAACAGGCCAGACCTCGACAAAAAAAGAGGCTGCTATTTTTTTTATTACAAAAACAAAGATTGTTAGAGGTCGCGCTACTCGTTTTTATAAAAAAATGATATGCTTGCAATTTTCATTTTATTTTAATATGCTTAAGTACAGCAAAAATTTGGTTTTTTGTCAGCTATTATTCTGTTTTCATTGGCGAATATTCCTTTAATTTAATAGCCACCTGGGATGGCTAGAATAGGTTTAACGCCTGAAAATATGTTTCGAAATTGAATTAGGTGCAACTAAAACGCGTATACTGACCCCATTGCGCATTGTTTTTTGGCTGGACTTCGCCTCTAAATGGTTTATGACATCGGTGAATTTTTTAAAATTGAAAGGATTGTTTTGAATCTTGCTATTCAGGGGTTCATATAGCTGCAGGTGGATAAATATAAAGATAAAGATAAAGTACGAAGCACTCCAGGCATATATGTAATACTTCTATATTGGCAGCAACGTATCTTCTCAATGTGTAATAATTTCGAAATCGAGGCAAGCTAGTACCGTTTTTGTCAATGTATTGTGTACGTGTATATTCATAAACGAAAAATTTTAAAAAATTGTCAAAGCAATAAAGTAGCGGATTTAAGTGATAGGGGCCCAAATGTATTGTTGTCACAAGTATAATGGTAAGGTATCTATAGTTTTTCGTCTTAGAGCCCAATCAGTATACTTAACCTAACTTAACTTCAGCCAAAAGCTTCCAATATAGGTATTTCCTGGCGTCGCGGATGTTTTCCATACAAAATTCAAATTTACGCTGGGAAACACCCATACTTACTTTCGTAAGTTTACGTTTTAAATAACAATATATACAGATTTCTCGTATTCCATGTTGGCCTTAAGTTAAGTTAAGCATACGTAAAGACTGATTTGTATATTGGAATGTTCGCTACTACCTCCATAATGGCATAACCGATCTTGAAACAGACAACGGACAATATTTTGTTTTAATAAGCTAGGTTCACAGCGAGCTCAGACCCAGGCACTTTATAGTTCCTTTTAAAATTTATAAAAAATTAAATAAAAAAAAAAATTAAATATTTAAAGTATTTTTATGAGCTCAAGGCCTTAAACTTTAATTTATGTCGCCTTAGTGTTTTTTTTTTAAAACGCTCATGGGTTTTTGAATTATTTTTGTAAACAAAAATATAGTATACCTGCCTCACTCAAAATTAATATATCTGTACTGTGATGTTTTCGAACGGTACTAGCTTTTACTGCCAATATAGGGGTATTAAATATATGACTCCATGCCATTCTTGGCATTTTGCCACTCGAACTGAAAGGGCACCGGGTAGCAGCAGCATCGACTCTGGGTCTAAGGAAAACGTCCGGCTGGGGCGCAAGCACTACTGGACACGCCAGTATTTTGGAATCCTACAGCTTTCTTCCGCTGAGCACAGATCGTTGTGCGACCACAACAGACGGAGATAGCGGTTTTGAAAATAAACAATCCCAGCAGGGAAGAATGGGAGAGGACGGACCGGAGTCCCGCCACTCATGGTGGCACTTCCATTTGCACCGACGGCTCGAAGTTAGAAGGCAGAGTTGAAGGAGGGGTTTATTCAAAGGATCTGAACCCCGAGCTCTCCTTCAGACTACCTGATCACTGCAGTGTCTTGGATAGGCCGACACACTATCGGACAGGATATTTTTATTCTCAGCGACAGCCAAGCGGCTATCAAATCCCTTGGCTCTTACTCGTTCAACTCTGAACTGACGCTCTGCTGTCGTCGATCGCTACAAGAGATGGCCTACAGAACCGCGTGAAGCTCACATGGGTCGCGGGACATAGGGCACGTCCAAGCAGGTTCTTATTCTTCTTCCTGGCCGAAATGGGATCATAAAGGATCAAGACACATTTATGCCCTAAGGAGAAATCTCCATATTAATGGGTGTATTAACTGGGCACTGCCTTATTGGTAGGCGCGCAGAAAGACTAGATGTGCCCTACCGACGATGCTGTAGGAGTTGCAAAGATGACGAGGAGGAGGAAACGGTGGAGCACCTCATCTGCAACTGCCCGGCTTTAAGTGGCGCGAGAATGCGATTTTTGGGAGTGCCCTTCCTGGTTAGTCTACGCCAGGTCACGAAGCTGGACATAAAGGACTTGATGGCCTTCATCAAGTCATCTACATAAATGGTTCGAGGAGTAACGGTGTCGGTTTAGGAGCGTCAGTCCCGCGATTATGTTATGTGGAGAATCCCGATAATACCAAGTGTAAACTCTTCTGCATAGACGTCAAAATTCCAAAATGAGTTTAACACCTGTTTGAGATTGTGGTTAATTACAAGTGTGATATCATAGACATAGTCGTGAAAACTTCAAAGTGAGTTTAGTCACCTTAATTAATTAATTTCCTTTTTTGTCTCACTTCTCTCCATCTTCCCATCTCTTTCTACCATTAGGTAAAAGATAGGAGACCGCCATGTTGATGTGTGCAGGATGTTAAAACAACGCCATTGGTTTTCTGTTATTCGGTGCTGGCGACATTTTAATATGTGCAGGATGTAAACAAACCGACATTTTAATGTGTGTTGTCAAAAGAAGAGTTCACACTTGGTATTGATACACAATGCTATCGAGGTTCAAGTGTTTCATGGCATTTCTGCTCTGAGCATAGTGTATCAGTACAAGTGTAAACTCTTCTTTTGACAGCACAAATCGACGTCAAAAATTGTTGTTGGCTTACAAATCGCTGTCAAAAATTGGCGAATTCTAACGGGAAAATCTGGGTTGCTATTGTTATTTTCGTTGCACTCGGCAAAACAGGGTTTTGTGCTGGACCGAATATCAATGAAACAGGGTTCTTGTTTGCACAAAAGTGTTGCTGTGTTGCACAACTTTTTCACTCCAGTTTGTAGGGCAACTTTTAAGCGAATCTTTCAGTTTATATTTTTATTATACTTTATATATAAAAAAAAAACATAAAATAAAAAAACTTAAAACTAGTAAATTTTATTTATTTTACAGAAAAAATTTGAGGTAAGTATTTTCGAAATGAGAAATTAGACAGAAAATGAAAACAAACGTTTTTTGGAAACATGTATATACGATGTTTCTAGATAGATTTACTATTAAATACATATCTTAGCACAAAGAAGGCTTCAAACCCCAAAATTTGGTGTTTGTTTCCTTTAGGGGTCAACTCCTAATAAATTAGCTAGAATTATGGAAGATAGCTCAAAATACGGGGTTTGGCCTCAGGATCACGAATCCGGGAGCGCTTTTTTAATATTTTGCTTCTCTGAAGAAAACCCGCCCCAATTTTGGTACCGGACCCGGGTCAACTTTCGGGTTTTTGACCATAACTTGCCACAGACACAAAAAAATTAAAAATCGCTTCCAGATTCGTGATCCGCAGGCCAAACCCCGTATTTTGAGCTATCTTCCATAATTCTAGCTAATTTATTAGGAGTTGACCCCTAAAGGAAACAAATACCAAATTTTGGGGTTTGAAGCATAGTACAGGTCTACAAGTAAGTTATCCTTATTTCTCTCTCTTTCTAATACACCCAATTTTGACACTGTAGACAGTGTCAAACTAGCTTAACTAACACAGCAACCCGAGGCCCAGGGTTGAAATTTCCAAGAAGAAATGGAGTGAAATCTCCATACAGGGTTGCTGTGTAGGTATATTTTTAAAGCAATTTAGTATGGAAATGTAGAACAAAATGTATGCCTATGAACTAAACAAATTTTGTGATTTGGATAAAATTTATTGTTTTTTTATGAAAAATAATGTCATTTCAATTATATGAACTATAACTATTTGAATATCAATATATTTTGCAGGTTTTATACATTTCAATATTTATTTTGATGATAAATGAAATGATTTCAATATATTTACATATTTTATGAATAAGAATATTTTGAAACACATTGCAGACGTGAAATGCAACCCTGCGCGTAAATATGTACGTACATATGTGTGTGTATACACAACTGTTAGTTCAGACGAAGCAGTTGATGAAGTGAGTCGTTTCAAAAAAAGTTTATTTTAATATTTAATTTTATAATACAATTTCGGCTAATAATTTAATTTATTTACAAAGAACAACATTTTTCCGTCTTTCAGATATTTTAGCCGAGTTAAAGTGGAAAAAAATAGTGTGTGGTAATAAGAATTTTAGCAAATAAGACATGCATACATGTATCTAATAAAGTTGTTCGTTTCCAGAAATGCCCGACCATTGCTGTATTTTAGGATGCGGATGTACGTACATATGTGTGTGTATACACAACTGTTAGTTCAGACGAAGCAGTTGATGAAGTGAGTCGTTTCAAAAAAAGTTTATTTTAATATTTAATTTTATAATACAATTTCGGCTAATAATTTAATTTATTTACAAAGAACAACATTTTTCCGTCTTTCAGATATTTTAGCCGAGTTAAAGTGGAAAAAATAGTGTGTGGTAATAAGAATTTTAGCAAATAAGACATGCATACATGTATCTAATAAAGTTGTTCGTTTCCAGAAATGCCCGACCATTGCTGTATTTTAGGATGCGGATTAGGAGTCTCGCGATACCCTTTTCCTGCAGAAACAGAAATGCCAAGGTGAGTGTATAAAGTGACTAAGTTTTAAATATTAGAAAATATTCTTTCAATAATTCTTGTTAAGTTCTTTATGGGCAATTATTGTGCATAAATTCAGATATTAGATATTATGTCATTCATAATTTTCTTAGCTTTATACAGTTTGAGTTTAGTAAAAAAATATATATGTATACATATAAACCCATTTATTTTTAAGTATTGTTATTTAACCATTTAAGTTTATATGGTGTAAATTAAAGCAAAAAGCTATTTAAGAAATGTTCTACATGTATATCTCCTTAATATTTTTTAAATATTTGTTTTCAGAAAAAATTGTATCCCTAACGAACCAAAACGGGTATTATAAAAAATGTGTGTTTATTGGTAAAGATTCCTGCTTTTTATTTTTGATCTTATATACATTTTATTTTACAACGCAATGTTTTTTTGTTTAATTTACAACGCCGTTTTCCTTTTATTTTAAAATGCGTTTTTATTATATAAAAAAAGAATTTCTTTTTAATTTACCAAACACTTGGTTTGTTTTTTTTTTACTTTTTTATAATTTATATTTTTGTTTTCGATTATGTTTCATGCCAACAACACTTTAACTCTACCTAAAAAACCAAAACTGTCATTACAGCAATAACCACTTATGCGGTAATCGCTTGTTTCAACAGATATTTTCGTTATTTTCCTACAAGAACGCGAGCAGGTAGTTAAATTTTTAATATATTACTATTAAGAATGTGTGAGAATAATGATTTAGTGCACTGTGTCCAATTATAGTAACTTTTTTATGTTTGAGTTATGGGACTCACTTATTTTCTTTATTTATTTATTTAAATAAACAATGATTTTTTATACAAATATGTCTGTTTATTCATTCTTTAATGGAAAATGTGGTGATAAATCTCAATATTACCAGCGAGGGTGCAATACGTCGGTTGTCGCTTTTCCTCGAGTTTAATGCAAGGTAATAATAATAATTATTTAATTGCTATGATTATTCATAACAAAGCTACGCGATCTATCACGCCCGAGCAACGAGGAGGAACACGCATCAGAAACAGTTGACAATTATTCCAAACCCAAAGGATGCTGTGTATGTTTGGTGGAAACGCCATATAAGCAACTTTGTAGCAGTATGTGAACACTCCCTTATATGCACGCCACGCACACACAAAGTACAAAAAGAAAATAAGCACAGGCATCTATGAAAAAACATATTTAAATGGTGGGGCACTTTACTAATATATGCTGTAAGTAAGAAAAATGCTTGTTTATTAAAAATATTCACAGAAATTTATACAATTAGCAAGTTGCGTTTTATGTAAACAAAGAAGAACAAGAGAGTTGTCATGGAAATATCAACCACAGGATTGCTTTTCTGCGTAGTGCTAAAAGTTTTAGAAAGTTTTAGAAAATTTGAAAAAATTTTCGCTAAACAAGTAAAATCTTTGTACAAACATTTCCAGATCAAATTAGGTGCTATAATAAATAATTTTCGGCAAATAGTTTCTATTATTTATGAAGTTATTAAACATTTGTCACAAGCTACTACTACTTTTATTTCGGTCCTAACGAATGACACCCTTCGTTGAGTGGCTTCCAATAAGGGGAACCCGATCAGGTGAGCACAGCTGTAAGTCGAACAGCTGATTCATATCTTACTTGTACAGTTGCACTATGGTTTGAAGCTAATTATTAGCAGTTGTTTGTTATTTGTTGAATAGAAAATAGTGAGCAGACTCGAAAGAGTTATTCTAACCAATAATTTTATATAATTCGCTGTTATTTATGTTAAAAAAATCAAATTTCTAAGTTTTAGCGAACTACTTTTTATGCAACCTACTACTAAATTTTATACCAAATCGAATGCAACTCGGCGCAAAATGATGCTCTTTTTCCAAAAAAACAACTCTGATGAACAGGTGTTTTGGAATTTTTACGTCTATGCAGAAGAGTTTACACTTGTATTGGTACACTATGGCTCTGAGTTGCTCTAAGTTGCTCTATTTCTATTTTGACAGCTGCCCTGCTCTGCTCTGCTCTAACCTGCTCTGAACTTTTTTTTGGTCAGTAAACAAACCTATAACAAACTACCCTACAAGACAGATGACAATCATTTGATGCAACATTTGATTGTCATTGCTGTCAGCTAAACGATCATCGCTTCAATCATTTCACACGAGGAATAAGAAAAAGTTGATGTCAACAACTGTGTCCGAGTGAGTTTTTGTCTCCCTCTAACACCTTACTAATTTGAAATAAGTATATATCTGTACTCTTCATTCTCACGCTATTTTTGGACCAATCCTAGTGGGAAAGTAGGTAATGCATTACCTTTTTCCATGCATGAAAAGATGTATGAATTTTGTTATAAGAAAAGATCACACCAAAAGCAAAAAAAAAAAAAAAAAAATAATGGCGGCGATATACCAACAGGTTATCATAACCTCTAACGATATTTTTAGCCGAGCTTCTCTTTCCAACTTGTGGTGTGTTGCTTTTTGAGTTTTCCTACAAGTTGGCGGGACCTACAGTTTTTTGCCGACTCCGAACGGCACTTGCAAAGCAAATGAATTTTTTGCTGAGAAGCTTCTCATGGCAGAAATACACCCGGAGAGTTTGCCAAACTACTGCCGAGGGGCGACCCCGTTTAGAAAAATTCTTTTTCTAAAGAATTTTTGATGTTACTTTTGCCGGGCATCGAACCGCCACGACTTGGTGTAGAAGGCCGAACACTTAACCTCTACACCACGGCGGCCGCCAAAAGCAAGGAAGGGAGTAATGTGTCGCTCAATTTTTGATTTGTAGTTTTAAAAAAAATTGTTTTTCGTGCATGAAAAGATGTACGAATTTTGTTATAAGAAAAGATCACACCAAAAGCAAGGAAGGGAGTAATGTGTCGCTCAATCTTTGATTTGTAGTTTAAAAAAAAAATGTTTTTCATACATGAAAAGATGTACGAATTTTGATGTTAGAAAAGATCATACCAAAAGCAAGGAAGGGAGTAATGTGTAGCTCTATTTTTATTTGTAGTTTGAAAACTTCAAAAAAAAAAAAATAGACAACTTTCAAACATAAAAAAAATACAATTTAAATTCATTTTGAAACTGCTGCTCGTTACGCACATCTTCATCGCTTTTTCTGCTGCTGTGAGGCTTTTCAGAAGTCGAGAGTCGACTGGACTGTTTGCTCCTGATGCCGGGGCCTTTGTGGTTTTGGTTTTTTTATTATATTTTTTTTTTTTTTTGGTGCACTCACCTTGGTCGTAGCCCATGACGAGCTCGTCATTCAAACATTTAAAATAGGACCTTAACTCTTCCCCCGCTGTAGAGCCTCACTGGGTCTTAATGTCCTTGTTACTCCACAAGGAAATTTATAAAATGTTATGCAAAATTAAATATGTCCCTTGTAAAGCATCTTTTCATTCAAGAAAGGCAATGCAAGATATAATGTATCCCTTGTAGTGCATATTTTCATTCTTGAAAGGTAATGCATCTTTTCATTTATAAAAAGTAATATAAAAATAATGTAAACATGTATCTTTAGTTTTGTAGGCGAGCGACACATTACTTTTCCTATGACATCGATGTAGAAAAATTCATGCATGTTTTCATGTATAGTCTATAGGAGCTATACATTACTTTATGCATTGCTGTACATTACCTTTTCCCAATATATTTTTTTTTTTGTATTCAAATATTTATTTTTTAAAACCAAATAAAATGCGCTATATATTAATGAAAATTTAATACAATATTAGATATACACATAAATAGATTAAATACAACTGAAAAAATTAATATTAAAAAATGTACAAATATGTATAGATTAGATCTTGAAAGCCAAATGAATTGGTTTGGTTCAAGAAGGCGCCGTCCGAAAAAGATCCCCAGCAACCGCGGTGACGTTCACATGACGAAATAGTCTACGCCCATACTGCGTTATAAATGCACTCCTGCGATTTCACTCGAATGCAAGCAAACTCTGCCCGTCCGTGGAAATGGAACGCGCTTGTCTGATGGAAACGTCGGCTGCAGTGAGAGTCACGCAGGTCCTGTCTTCACGGCACGTTCTCCAATCAGGTTCCTAATTGCAAAGAAAGAATAGTTGCTAACTTTAATTTAATTTAATTATTTTATTTAATAATTACATATCTTTGTTTTCCAGCCAAATTTTGTTTGCGGCTTCTTTGGTTAATTTTTGTGAGAATACATTTTTGTGAAATCAAATTGTGCTAAGTTTTGAAAGTTATTGAAAATACATCATTTGTTATTATCATTTTATCCTTATGTGACAGTCATCTATGACAATAAATGACAACTGTCAGTGTTTTTGACAAAACTTTATCAGCATTGACAATTTGAAGTGTGAGTGTGTTTGTAAAAATATCAGCCCGTCTTGTAGGGTAACAACTTGAGCTATTAGCGAGTCATAGGTATTGCCCAAGGCGAATAAATTTACAGGTGACTTTTTCCCACCATATGACTTCTTCTTCTTCCTTGAAAATCCAATCGTAGCTGTCAAATTTCTTATGTTGTTGCTTTGTCTGACATTTTTAGGCACAAGGAGTGTGTGCGTGCGTGTAGATCTGAATTCGCTCGAACACACCTGTAATGAATTCGCCTTGGTATTGCCAGACATGTGTTAATGAAGACATACATTTCTTAAGGGGCGTCCATAAATTACATGTTTTAAAATTGGGGAAATGGACCCCAGTACAATAAAATCTCACTTGAAAATAACCTAAAGGGAGAGGGAGGTTAAAACGCTTAAAAATTACGAATTGTACTTTTGAGTATAAATTAATGGATTTCAATATTGCAATGAACAGTGCTTTTTATTATACTGTATGAAAAAGCGCTGTTTTATTATTTGCAAAAGCGCCGTGATTAAAAAATTTTTTTTTTTCCTTTTCTCGGTTATGGAACAGCGCCGCAGTCAAAAATTTTAAATAAAAGCGCCGCAGTCGAAAATTTTTAATAAAAAATCGCGCGATATTTTATTAAAAATTTTATATTTTTTCTAATAAATCCAACATTACAGGTTTCTTGATTATGGAAAAGCGCCGCAGGCTAAAATTTTTTTTTTTTTTTAAATAAACCCAACAGTACAGATTTCTTGATTATGGAAAAGCGACGAAGGCGAAAATTTTTAACAAAAATCGCGCGATTATTTATTAAAAATTTTCTTTTTTCTAAATAAACCCAACAGTACAGGTTTCTTGATTATGGAAAAGCGCCGCAGTCGAAAAATTATTTTATTTATTTTTAATAAACACAAAGGTTTCTCATCATCATTCATCATTAGCACTTGTATAATTATAGTTTAGTTATAACTACTTGATGGGTTAGTTATAACTACTTTGTGGGTTAGTTTTAACTAGTTGATGGGTTAGTCCTGATGGGTTAGCTATAACTAGTTTATGGGTTTGATATAACTACTTTATGAGTTAGATATAACTACTTCATGGGTTAGTTATAGCTTCATAACTTGTTTTCTTTTTCGTTTAATTAACACAACAGTAGGAGTTTCTCGGTTATAGAAAAAGCGCCGCAGGGGGAAATCTTTTTTTTAATAAACGCAACAGTTTCTCATCAGCATTCATCATTAATTATAATTATAGGTTAGTTATAACTACTTTATGTGTTAGTTATAGCTACTTTAGAGGTTGGTTATAACTACTTATGGGTTAATTATAACTACTTTACGAGTTAGTTATAACTACCTGATATCGCTTTCGGTTGTAAATCGCGTGATTTTTATTCCAAATTTTCTTTATTTTTATGGTAATAAATGGAAATTGTTTTCTAAAGCGCGCTACCCACCTGCCAAGAAATGCCTCAAGAAAAAAACGAGCATATATTTCTTATGCCTGGTCAAGAAATTTTGACGTTTACGGCATTTTCCATTTTATTGCAAATTGCTATCATAAAAATGTATAAAACATGTGTAGCGAAGTATATACTCATCTTTGCCGTGAATCTGTACGTTTACCTCAAGAAATATATATGAGCACATTTATTTCTTGAGGTAAACCGGCGTTGCCAACCATCAAAAATTGTAGTATTTTTTCTTGTGAGCTGAGTATTGGCTCAAGAAACTTTGACGTGTGAAAACAGTTCTTGACCATTTCCTGAGCGTTTTTTTACATGGAGTTTGACATTTCTTGGCAGGTGAGTAGCCCGCTTAATAATTTATTGACTGTTAGTTATAACCACTTCATAGGTTATTGTTACCCGAAAGTGGGGATACTCTCATAATAAACACCTCTAACTACTTTATGCGTTAGTCATAACTAGTTTATGGGTTAATGAAGCCTAAAAGAGCAGCTTTTATTTTATAAACCTTTGGGTTAGTTTTATAACTACTTTATCGTTTTTTGGTACATAATTGTTTGTTAGTTACCACTTCTTCCATGTTAGACACTATTTTGTAGAAGTTTAAGAGATACAAATTACCTGATTCGGTTTGAGTCATTTTAAATGAATAATTTTTAACAATATAACTTGTTAAACACTGCATAAAACCAAAGAGAATATATCAACAAGAGCCGTCACTCGTTATAAATGTAAGGAAAAAGATGGATGCCGTTTTCTTTCAGGGTTTCGGTAATTTTGTTTTCCTCAGTTTTGCAAATTCGACAGGTGGTAAATTTTTATTTCGACTCTTGTGTTATTTCAGTTCTCGTCTATTTTCTTTTACAAATTTTGTTTTGATTAGACAATAACATATTTATATCGAAATTACCGAAACCCTGAAAGAAAACGGCATCCATCTTGTTCGTTGCTTTCATAAATACAAACGAAGCATGGCAAATTGGAGACCTCAAAGTTGAAGCAAGGTTAAAATTTGGCAAACTCTAAAATTTTGCTTGTTTTGACAATCACATCTTGATGACTTTGTTTTAATTAAAGAATAAAAAGTTGGAGGAAATAATAATTAATTCATTTTTTCTATATTAAATTAATAAATTAACTAAAACACTACGAATGCAAAGAAAAAAAATAACGAAAGCAAATGTATAAAAGAGAAGCGTCAAGGCGTTCATTGTAGCATACCTCTGAAGTTGGACGCAAAGTTTTGAGGTAGCAAATGTCAGGCGAGGTTAACAAAGCTTTAAAGGGTGAAATACATAAAGCTTTGTTAACCTCGCCTGACATTTGCTACCTCAAAACTTTGAGTCCAACTTCAGAGGTATGCTACAATGAACGCCTTGACGCTTCTGTTTTATACATTTGTTTTCGTTATTTATTTTCTTCCATTCAGAATGTTTTGGTTAATTTATTATTTTAATAGAGAAAAAATGAATTACTTATTATTTTCTCCAACTTTTTATTCTTTAATTAAAGCAAAGTCATCAACATCTGATTGTCAAAGCAAGCAAAGCAAGCAAAATTTGAGAGTTTGCCAAATTTCAACCTCGCTTCAACTTTGAGGTCTCCAATTTGCCATGCTTGGTTTAAATATGTACGTATACTGAACTTTTCTGTCAAAGTCAAAGTTTGAGGTAAAGCCAAAATAAAGTTTTATATAACTGACCCTTAAGGGTCGAATACATAAAGCTTTGTTAACCTCGCCTGACATTTGTTACCTCAAAACTTTGCGTCCAACTTCAGAGGTATGCTACAATGAACGCCTTTACGCTTCTCTTTTATACATTTGTTTTCGTTATTTTTTTCTTTGCATTCGTAGTGTTTTAGTTAATTTATTAATTTAATATAGAAAAAATGAATTAGTTATTATTTTCTCCAACATTTTATTCTTTAATTAAAGCAAATTCATCAACATCTGATTGTCAAAGCAAGCAAAGCAAGCAAAATTTGAGAGTTTGCCAAATTTCAACCTCGCTTCAACTTTGAGGTCTCCAATTTGCCATGCTTGGTTTAAATACGTATACTGAACTTTTCTGTCAAAGTCAAAGTTTGAGGTAAAGCCAAAATAAAGTTTTATGTAACTGACCCATTATGGGCAAATTGGAGACCTCAAAGTTGAAGCAAGGTTAAAATTTGGCAAACTCTCAAATTTTGCTTGCTTTGACAATCAGATGTTGATGAATTGGCTTTAATTAAAGAATAAAAAGTTGGAGGAAATAATAATTAATTAATTTTTTCTCTATTAAATTAATAAATTTACCAAAACACTCTGAATGCAAAGAAATAAATAACGAAAACAAATGTATAAAAGAGAAGCGTCAAGGCGTTCATTGTAGCATACCTCTAAAGTTGGACTCAAGTTTTGAGGTAGCCGTTTTTTTATATGGAGTTTGACATTTCTTGGCAGGTGAGTAGCCCGCTTAAAGGCTGTACTGCTCTAAAGTCATAAATATGCTCATTGAGTTTTCATAAATATTATAATTGCATAAGTTGATAAAAAGTGATATGCAATAGCCTTACCGCGGCAGTCCCCGAGTGCCACCAATAATACCAAACAAAACTTTGGTGTGGCAACCGTGGATGTGGCAATGGTCGGGGAAATTTTAGTATAGACTCGCACAGCTAGAAAAAAACGGTTTTTTCAGGAGGATAGAGGAGCTTTTTCTGAACACAAATATATAATCTTAGCGTAAGGAGCGTTATATTTACTGAGTTAATGGTTGTTGAAGTTTTGCAAATTTTGCATGGCACTATAGGTAACTAACGCACAATTTTTTAAATTTCACGCATTTTTCCGCATAATGGTACCATAACACTTATGAATTGCATATGATTAACAGAAAATAATATTAATATGTATAAATATTCATCTATTTTCACAAAATTAAAAGTTTGCACCATCGCACAGCTATACACAGATATTTCACAACAAATTTGTTGTCAAAGAAGAATGTTGCCACACTTAAAAGAAAAAATAAAAAAAAAAACATATTTTTTTAAGAATACTTCACCCAAAAAAGAAAATGCAAAATTTTCACGGTTCAACACCTTTCTGCGTAGGCGGCCTTCGGCCGCGCTTATTTAAAATAACCCTGGGCTACGCCATCCCATGTCCGGACGTGTGCACCAACTGCGGCTACCGCCGCAGTGAGTCCTTCTGCGTAGTACACCCATTTATTTTGATATAGGTGAGGCTTGCAAACCCTATTAAAATACTTAATTGGTGCGCATGAAAAGTATTGTAAGCCTTATTATTTTTTATTAAAATTTTTTTGATGTGGCAACACTCTTTCAATGTCAAAAACAGTACATACATATATATACATACAAAAAAAGCGTGCAAAATTTACTAACTTTAACAACGTTTTACCGGAGAACTATAAACCGCCTGACTCTAAGACCTATATATTTTTGATCTGGAGAGCTCCCTCTTTCGTTCCATACCAAAAACAGTCCAAAATTCGTGCGAGTCTAAACTAAATCAATGGTCGGTTTTTTTTCAAATTCGCCGATTTTTGGCAAGCTAATTCAAAAAACCCAGGTCGCTGTGACTACACGGCAAGGACAACTTAAGCTTTCGGCAGAATCAGTCCGTCACGTACGTGCCGGAAAAGGAAGAAACTGACAGCCGAGTAGGATGTGTGTATTTTGCATGTAAAACGCTACATGGACAAAGTATCAGTCAACGGATCCGGTATCCTTCGCCAATTTTCTACTTTGACGGAACGTCAGCTGCGTGACAAATGTCAAAATCAATTTTACCGCCAATTTGACAACGGGATTGTGAAAATTGTGACTATAACAAGTATTACTTGAATATTTTCCATGTTTTTAACCGAAATTTTGCTTTTGTTATGTTTTTTTTAATAATTTTCGTTTTGCGCCAATTACTTTGTTGACATATCTGTGTACTTTAACATGACGTACGTCAATCGCTATGTGCCATCCCTGTACGGCACGTACGTTTTGTCACGACGTACGTCACGTACGTGACGTATTGACGGACTGATTCTGCCGAAAGCTTTACAAAATTAGACCGTTAATAGTGTGGCGAATGTTCTCAAGAATCGCTCACCTCCCAACTCTAGCGTATTTCTATCACTAGCGTCACTACCACAACTACAGCTGCGAGAGGCAGCTCGCGTGTTTGCGAATGTGGCACAAAGAGGAGATGACGATAGATAAACGCTTCGAGAACACTGTTGCACGAATAAACCAGAAAGGTGTAGACATTTCTAGGTTGTGAAGCTGCTATCTGCTAGGGTATATAAACCGCGCAAAGACAACGCAAATCAATCAGTTTATTTTGAAGTGTTGTACAGTGAAGTACTGAACAGTGAATTAACCCGCGATATTGTACTACGGTTTTTAGTACTGAATAAAGCGTACTACTTATTAAGCAGAATCGGAGTGTTTTATTTAACGTACAGTGATCGAACTCAAGGAAAATAATCAAGGAATCATCGAATTCGTCACAATTGGTGTCAGAAGCGGTATTGTTAAATAAATACAAGGACATTGAAAAGGATAACAAGGACATTGAAAAGGATAACACGGACACTGAAAAGGATAACTAGGACATTGTAAAGGTAACAAGGACATTGCAAGGATATGGCAAAGTTTAATGACTTGAAGATCCAACAACTCAAAAACGAGTTGGAGAAACGTGGATTGGTAACAACAGGCAATAAGCCAGAGCTACAATCACGTCTACGCGAGGCTATGGAAGCGGAAGGAATCAACGTTGACGATTATGTTTTTCAGCTTTCGGAAGAGGGAGCGACGAAAATAGAAGAGCAAAAGGATACTCCGGATTCAGTGGCAAATGTAGACACAAACTCGCTGTTGGCTGTATTGGCTCAGATGTCGACGAATATAACATCAAAGTTTGAAGAACAGAAAACTTGCATGGAGGAAACGAAGACGCACATGGCATCTCAAATATTGCAGTTGTCTACACAGCTGGAGGAACAGGAAGCACGTATGTCCTCAAAACTAGAGGCGCGCATGGACGAGAAACTAATGCAGCTTGAGGAGAAAGTCGAAGCCGAGGTGGATGCGTTAAGAAGTCGTATCCAGGAGTTGCAGCTGAATCGTCCAAGTGTTTCCACAAGCGTACCCAAGGTAAAAACCCCATCATTTGACGGTTCTGTTCCTTTCCAGGTATTTAAGCTACAATTTGAGAAGACAGCAGCTGTGAACAACTGGGGCGCTGAGGACAAAGTCGCTGCTTTATTTGTGTCATTGAAAGGACCTGCAGCCGAAATCTTACAGACTATTCCGGACGCTGAAAGAAACAACTATGAAGCGTTGATGGGAGCCGTTGAAAGACGTTACGGCAGCGAGCATAGAAGGCAGATACATCAAATAGAGCTACAGAATCGCTTCCAGAAGGCTAACGAAACATTACAGGAGTTTGCATCGGACATCGAGAGGTTGGCTCATCTAGCAAACGCAGACGCACCAGTGGAATACATCGAGAGGGTGAAAATCCTAGTTTCTTGTATTGCCGGATCTACGAGAACGGTACCAGTACTTGTGCTGTACCCATCGTGCCGAAACGACCCGGGCCGTTTTCTTATATCGACCCGGCCAAGAGCAATACACTCGAGGTGACCCTGTCTGACATTTAGGCAGGGCTACACCTCGTTACAACAACAACAACAGGGTGAAAATCCAAAGTTTCATAAATGGAATACGTGACGTGGAGACGAAGCGGGCCACCTATGCAAATCCAAAGAGATCATTTGCGGAGACGGTATCACATGCTCTAACTCAAGAAACAGCATCACTTTTGTCCAAACCAGCGTACAAAGCTCATCGTGTGGAAGTAGAACGACTAGAATGGGTGGACGCAATCCTAGAAGCAATAAACGGAAAGCAACAGAAAAATGAAGCGGCCATTAAATGCTTCAAGTGCGGAAAATCTGGTCATATTGCACGTTATTGTGGATCTGGATCTAGCTCCAATAATTCCAGTAATGCAAGCGGACGTAAGCGCAAGGCTGAAGGAGATGAGCAAGTCTCCCAATCCAACCAACCGTTAAACTAAAGAGAGTCAGCCGCAAGGGGCGTAGGCTGGCTCCCGCAATTGGATGCCCCATAATCTCTGTCTCACAGATCGGAAGGAAGTCAAGTAATGTTACTGTTGGAGGACTCGTGGACGGAAAAGAGCGTTTACTGACTATTGATACGGGCGCATCTCATTCCATCATTCGATCTGATTTAGTCAACAAAGAAGTGAGGCCATTACATGGAGCAAAATTGCGTACGGCGACTGGTGAGGACACTCAAGTCCAAGGAGAAATAACATGTGAAATCGGAATTGGAACAATTTTATAGTGGCAGATATTGTTGATGAGATCATAGTTGGTGTGGATTTCTTAAGCAACCAAGGCATCAAGATCGACATGCAAAACAGGACCATGAGCTATAAGAACATGGATGTGCCACTCAAATTTGGTGACGAGAACAAGTACATCAGTAAGCGGGTACTCGTGGAAGATAGTCAACAAATTCCACCGAAGTCGGAGGCAGTCGTTTGGGCAAGGATTGATGGAGATTATGGGACAAACAAATTGTGGGTTGTCGAGGCAGCAAACAATCCAAAGACGGATATACTAGTAGGAAAAACACTGGCTATGACAAAACAAGATGGACTTATACCGGTAAGAGTACTAAATGAGTTTCGATCGCCGATCAAGCTTTCCAAAGGAGCTATATTGGGACAATGTCAGGAGGTGGAGGTGATTATAAACTGTGAACAGCTCCAGGGAAATGTCTCTACCAGTAACAGTAATCTATCAGATAATATCACGGCGTGGACGCAAGAGCTCGAAGAAGACCACCAGAATAAGGCAAACCAACTTCTACTAAAGTACTCTACCATATTTGACAAGGATGGCTCCAAACCAGGACGGACCAATGTAGTGAAGCATCACATTGATACCGGTGACGCGAGACCAATCCGCCAAGCTCCTCGAAGTGTTCCCTTGGCCAAACGCCAAGTGGTAGGAGAAATTATACAAGAAATGAGTGACAGCGGCGTGATCGAACCATCAGCTAGTCCATGGAGCTCACCGGTAGTGCTAGTGAAGAAAAAGGATGGAAAAATGCGGTTCTGTGTGGACTACCGGAAGTTGAACGACGTAACGAAAAAGGACAGCTATCCATTACCCAGAATTGACGATACTCTGGACTCACTATCTGGTACGAAATGGTTCTCAACACTGGACTTGAAAAGCGGCTATTGGCAAGTAGAGGTGAAAGATGAGGATAAGGAAAAGACAGCCTTCAGCATTGGAGAGGGGCTGTGGCAATTTACGGTAATGCCCTTTGGACTATGTAACGCTCCAGCTACTTTTGAGAGACTCATGGATCAAGTATTGAAAGGACTGCATTGGAAAACATGTTTGGTGTACCTGGATGACATCATCGTGCTGGGAAAAAGCTTTGAGGAACACCTTAAGAACTTGGAGGAAGTTTTCCAAAGGATAGCTGGCGCCGGTCTGAAATTAAGTCCCAAAAAGTGTGCATTGTTCAAGAAGGAAGTAAGTTACTTAGGTCACAAGGTTACTACGGAGGGAATTTGCACTGCTAAAGAGAAGATCGAAGCAGTAAAGGATTGGCCAAGACCGAAAAATTTACATGAGCTACGAAGTTTCCTCGGACTGTGCACGTATTATCGTCGATTTGTACCGAATTTCGCCAGCGTAGCCAGTAGCCTTCATGAGTTGACCAGGAAGAATATGTCATTTGATTGGAAGAAGGAACATGAAGTGGCTTTCCAAACCTTGAAGGAACGGCTGTGCACTGCCCCAATGTTAGCGTATCCAATCCCAGGCTCAACATTTATTTTGGATACAGACGCGAGCGGTTACGCGATTGGAGGGGTTTTGTCACAGAATCTCTGCTTGACTTTCTCCAACGTTTTCGTGACTCCGAGATGACCTCCACTTGGGCCATTATGTAGCTCATTCAAAACATCAGAGATTTTCTTCCTTGGAACAACTACCAGCTTCCGAGCGCATTGACCATCTTCGCTTTCCCATACTCTATGTAAGCATCCGGATACCATTCGTAAACTGTTCCATTGTGCCCAATATGACTTGGTAACTGGACTCGCCGCTGACATTTCTTTTCTTGCTGGTCGTTTGTTTCGCTCAAGCCCTCGGATCACACATGCCAGATCTGAATCTTCCTGTTGACTTCTCCAAATATTCTCAAGTAGGCATTTGTCTATCGAAGCCATTGGTCGAGGAGGTACCTTTGCATTTCGAGTGTCCTTGTGCTTCATCTCTAATGAAACTCCTTTGGTGTAATACCCAATGTTGTGTCCAAAGATCAGAGGTACTTCTTGGCCATTGTATCTCATAACTCTATTTCTCAGGTTCATGTGAATGTCTCTCACAGCCAAGAAGTCGACGCCAATGATGACTTCGTCCACAATATCTGCCACTAAGAAGTTGTGGTATGTAGTCGCATTCCCAATCGCAACTTTGCACCGCACTTCTCCATGAACCAGCTTACTTTCACCAGTTACTGTCCGCAACTTTGCATCCTGCAATGGTCGTACTCTCTTTTGGACCAAGTCACTTCTAATGATGGAATGAGATGCGCCAGTATCCACAGTGAATAACCGCTCTTTTCCGTCCAAGAAACCTCTAACAGTAACAGTACTTGCTTTCCCTCCGACCTGCGACACAGAAACTATAGGGCATTCATCTTGGTCATCTCCTCCAGCGTTACCCTTACGTCCACAAGCATTGCCGAAGTCTCTGGAGCCGATGTTGCAATGACGCACCATATGGCCAGATTTTCCGCACTTGAAGCATTTAATGGCTGCTTCATTTTTCCGTTGCTTTCCGTTCAATGCTTCTAGGATTGCGTCCACCCATTCTGGTCGTTCTACTTCCACACGATGAGCTTTGTACGCTGGTTTGGACAAAAGTGATGCTGTTTCTTGAGTTAGAGCATGTGATACCGTCTCCGCAAATGATCTCTTTGGATTTGCATAGGTGGCCCGCTTCGTCTCCACGTCACGTATTCCATTTATGAAACTTTGGATTTTCACCCTCTCGATGTATTCCACTGGTGCGTCTGCGTTTGCTAGATGAGCCAACCTCTCGATGTCCGATGCAAACTCCTGTAATGTTTCGTTAGCCTTCTGGAAGCGATTCTGTAGCTCTATTTGATGTATCTGCCTTCTATGCTCGCTGCCGTAACGTCTTTCAACGGCTCCCATCAACGCTTCATAGTTGTTTCTTTCAGCGTCCGGAATAGTCTGTAAGATTTCGGCTGCAGGTCCTTTCAATGCCACAAATAAAGCAGCGACTTTGTCCTCAGCGCCCCAGTTGTTCACAGCTGCTGTCTTCTCAAATTGTAGCTTAAATACCTGGAAAGGAACAGAACCGTCAAAGGATGGGGTTTTTACCTTGGGTGTGGTTGTTGAAACAGATGGACGATTCAGCTGCAACTCTTGGATACGTCCTCTCAGCACATTGACTTCAGCGTCCATTTTATCTTGGAGCTCTGCAATCTTTGCATCTTGTGCTTCCAACTGCGAAGTGATAAATGACCGCTGTTCCTCCATTTGAGCGGAGATCTGTGATGACACCTGTTCCAGTCTAGTTGTCATGCAAGTTTTCTGTTCTTCCAACTGAGACGCCATGTGTGTCTTCTGTTCCTCCAACTTTGATGCCATGCGTGTCTCTTGTTGTTCCAACGCAGATGTCATGTGTGTCTTCTGTTCTTCCAACTGAGATGACATGCTTGATGTTATGTTGTTTGACATCTGAGCCAAGGCAGCCAATAAAGAGTTTGTGTCCACATTTACCACTGAATCCGTAGAGTCATTTTGCTCTTCTATTTTCGTCGCTCCCTCTTCCGAAAGTTGAAAAACATGATTGTCAACGTTGATTCCTTCCGCTTCCATAGCCTCGCGTAGACGTGATTGTAGCTCTGGCTTATTGCCTGTTGTTACCAATCCACGTTTCTCCAACTCGTTTTTGAGTTGCTGGATCTTCAATTCATTAAACTTTGCCATATCCTTGTTACCTTTACAATGTCCTTGTTATCCTTTTCAATGTCCGTGTTATCCTTTTCAATGTCCTTGTTATCCTTTTCAATGTCCTTGTTATTCTTTTCAATGTCCTTGTATTTATTTAACAATACCGCTTCTGACACCAATTGTGACGAATTCGATGATTCCTTGATTATTTTCCCTGAGTTCGATCACTGTACGTTAAATAAAACACTCCGATTCTGTTTAATAAGTAGTACGCTTTATTCAGTACTAAAAACCGTAGTACAATATCGCGGGTTAATTTACTGTTCAGTACTTCACTGTACAACACTTCAAAATAAACTGATTGATTTGCGTTGTCTTTGCGCGGTTTATATACCCTAGCAGACAGCAGCTTCACAACCTAGAAATGTCTACACCTTTCTGGTTTATTCGTGCAACAGTGTTCTCGAAGCGTTTATCTATCGTCATCTCCTCTTTGTGCCACATTCGCAAACACGCGAGCTGCCTCTCGCAGCTGTAGTTGTGGTAGTGACGCTAGTGATAGAAATACGCTAGAGTTGGGAGATGAGCGATTCTTGAGAACATTCGCCACACTGCCCTCCACCTAAGTCTGATCGTCCCGATCAGACACATTTCCTGATCCAAACGTTGCTAGCCTCTCCAGGTGAACCACCTTCATTTTGTTTCGTGGTCTTCCAACAGTTTGTATTACTTTATATGGGCCTTCCCAGTTACATTGCAGTTTTGGGGACAAACCTTTCTTTCGTTGTGGGTTGTATAACAGCACTAAATCCCCTTCTTTAAAACCTTCCGAGTTGATGGCTTTGTCGTATCTGGCTTTCATCTTATCACTCATGATCTTCGTCCGTTGTCTTACAAGATCGTGTATTTCTCTCATTACTTCTTCCAAGATGCTAGTGGATTTCCTGGCATTTATTCCTTCATCAGCATTTATCCCAAACTTCAAGTCAGCTGGCAACCGCAGATCATTCCCAAAAATTACTTTTGCCGGAGTCTGACCCGTTGTTTCATGTATTGCCGAGCGATATGCCATCAGGAACAAGGAGATGTGCGTATCCCAATCTTTCTGGAACTTGTCCACTACTTTCCTCATGTGCTCTTCCAAGGTTCGATTGAAACGTTCCACCATGCCATCTGACTGAGGATGCAATGCAGTTGTTCGAGTTTTCCGAATACCCAATATCTTGCACATTTCTTGGAATACGACTTATTCGAAATTCCTGCCTTGGTCAGAATGTAACTCCATCGGTACACCAAACCTCGCTATCCAATTGTGAGTGAACACCTCTGCAATGGTTTCTGCCTCTTGATTTGGAATCGGGTAAACTTCTGGCCATTTGCTGAAATAGTCCATAACAACTAATACGTACTTGTTCCCGCGTTTGCTAGTAGGAAATGGGCCAGCTACATCCATGGCAATCCTCTCAAACGGTGCACCTGTGTTGTACTGCTTCATCTGTCCATGACTTCTCGACTTCGGACCCTTTGCTTTGATGCACACCTCACAGTTGGCAATCCACTCCGCGATCGACTGCCGGCAACCAACCCAATAGAATCTCTGCTTGACTTTCTCCAACGTTTTCGTGACTCCGAGATGACCTCCACTTGGGCCATTATGTAGCTCACTCAAAACATCAGAGATTTTCTTCCTTGGGACAACTACCAGCTTCCGAGCGCATTGACCATCTTCGCTTTCCCATACTCTATGTAAGCAACCGGATACCAATTTCAGACTGTTCCACTGTGCCCAATATGACTTGGCAACAGGACTCTCTGCTGACATCTCCTCTCTTGTTGGTCGTTCGTTTTGCTCGATTCCTTGCATCACACGTACCAGATCTGGGTCCTCTAGCTGATGCTTCCTTAGTTGATCCATGTTCCATTCGTCCGTAGATGTTATAGTCATTAGCCGCACATCTATAACATCTTCCTTGGCCTCAGCTTTCGAACAATGCTTGCATTCTAGGTTGCATGGTCGCCGGGACATTGCATCAGCATTGCCGTGGTTGCTGCCTTTGCGATGCTCTATGTAAAAGTCATAACTTTGTAGTCGCTCTATCCACCGTGCCAATTGACCTTCTGGATTACGGAACTGCAAGAACCATTTCAAGGCTGCATGGTCTGTCCTGACGTGAAATCGCTGTCCATAGAGATACTTGTGGAAATGCTTGATGCACTCCACCAATGCCAGTAGTTCTCTCCGTGTTACACAATAGTTCCTTTCGGGCTTCCCAATTGTGCGGCTATAGTACGCCACTACCTTCTCCTGCCCATCGACAATCTGTGACAAAACCCCTCCAATCGCGTAACCGCTCGCGTCTGTATCCAAAATAAATGTTGAGCCTGGGATTGGATACGCTAACATTGGGGCAGTGCACAGCCGTTCCTTCAAGGTTTGGAAAGCCACTTCATGTTCCTTCTTCCAATCAAATGACATATTCTTCCTGGTCAACTCATGAAGGCTACTGGCTACGCTGGCGAAATTCGGTACAAATCGACGATAATACGTGCACAGTCCGAGGAAACTTCGTAGCTCATGTAAATTTTTCGGTCTTGGCCAATCCTTTACTGCTTCGATATTCTCTTTAGCAGTGCAAATTCCCTCCGTAGTAACCTTGTGACCTAAGTAACTTACTTCCTTCTTGAACAATGCACACTTTTTGGGACTTAATTTCAGACCGGCGCCAGCTATCCTTTGGAAAACTTCCTCCAAGTTCTTAAGGTGTTCCTCAAAGCTTTTTCCCAGCACGATGATGTCATCCAGGTACACCAAACATGTTTTCCAATGCAGTCCTTTCAATACTTGATCCATGAGTCTCTCAAAAGTAGCTGGAGCGTTACATAGTCCAAAGGGCATTACCGTAAATTGCCACAGCACCTCTCCAATGCTGAAGGCTGTCTTTTCCTTATCCTCATCTTTCACCTCTACTTGCCAATAGCCGCTTTTCAAGTCCAGTGTTGAGAACCATTTCGTACCAGATAGTGAGTCCAGAGTATCGTCAATTCTGGGTAATGGATAGCTGTCCTTTTTCGTTACGTCGTTCAACTTCCGGTAGTCCACACAGAACCGCATTTTTCCATCCTTTTTCTTCACTAGCACTACCGGTGAGCTCTATGGACTAGCTGATGGTTCGATCACGCCGCTGTCACTCATTTCTTGTATAATTTCTACTACCACTTGGCGTTTGGCCAAGGGAACACTTCGAGGAGCTTGGCGGATTGGTCTCGCATCACCGGTATCAATGTGATGCTTCACTACATTGGTCCGTCCTGGTTTGGAGCCATCCTTGTCAAATATGGTAGAGTACTTTAGTAGAAGTTGGTTTGCCTTATTCTGGTGGTTTCTTCGAGCTCTTGCGTCCACGCCGTGATATTATCTGATAGATTACTGTTACTGGTAGAGACATTTCCCTGGAGCTGTTCACAGTTTATAATCACCTCCACCTCCTGACATTGTCCCAATATAGCTCCTTTGGAAAGCTTGATCGGCGATCGAAACTCATTTAGTACTCTTACCGGTATAAGTCCATCTTGTTTTGTCATAGCCAGTGTTTTTCCTACTAGTATATCCGTCTTTGGATTGTTTGCTGCCTCGACAACCCACAATTTGTTTGTCCCATAATCTCCATCAATCCTTGCCCAAACGACTGCCTCCGACTTCGGTGGAATTTGTTGACTATCTTCCACGAGTACCCGCTTACTGGTGTACTTGTTCTCGTAACCAAATTTGAGTGGCACATCCATGTTCTTATAGCTCATGGTCCTGTTTTGCATGTCGATCTTGATGCCTTGGTTGCTTAAGAAATCCACACCAACTATGATCTCATCAACAATATCTGCCACTATAAAATTGTTCCAATTCCGATTTCACATGTTATTTCTCCTTGGACTTGAGTGTCCTCACCAGTCGCCGTACGCAATTTTGCTCCATGTAATGGCCTCACTTCTTTGTTGACTAAATCAGATCGAATGATGGAATGAGATGCGCCCGTATCAATAGTCAGTAAACGCTCTTTTCCGTCCACGAGTCCTCCAACAGTAACATTACTTGACTTCCTTCCGATCTGTGAGACAGAGATTATGGGGCATCCAATTGCGGGAGCCAGCCTACGCCCCTTGCGGCTGACTCTCTTTAGTTTAACGGTTGGTTGGATTGGGAGACTTGCTCGTCTCCTTCAGCCTTGCGCTTACGTCCGCTTGCATTACTGGAATTATTGGAGCTAGATCCAGATCCACAATAACGTGCAATATGACCAGATTTTCCGCACTTGAAGCATTTAATGGCCGCTTCATTTTTCTGTTGCTTTCCGTTTATTGCTTCTAGGATTGCGTCCACCCATTCTGGTCGTTCTACTTCCACACGATGAGCTTTGTACGCTGGTTTGGACAAAAGTGATGCTGTTTCTTGAGTTAGAGCATGTGATACCGTCTCCGCAAATGATCTCTTTGGATTTGCATAGGTGGCCCGCTTCGTCTCCACGTCACGTATTCCATTTATGAAACTTTGGATTTTCACCCTCTCGATGTATTCCACTGGTGCGTCTGCGTTTGCTAGATGAGCCAACCTCTCGATGTCCGATGCAAAATCCTGTAATGTTTCGTTAGCCTTCTGGAAGCGATTCTGTAGCTCTATTTGATGTATCTGCCTTCTATGCTCGCTGCCGTAACGTCTTTCAACGGCTCCCATCAACGCTTCATAGTTGTTTCTTTCAGCGTCCGGAATAGTCTGTAAGATTTCGGCTGCAGGTCCTTTCAATGACACAAATAAAGCAGCGACTTTGTCCTCAGCGCCCCAGTTGTTCACAGCTGCTGTCTTCTCAAATTGTAGCTTAAATACCTGGAAAGGAACAGAACCGTCAAATGATGGGGTTTTTACCTTGGGTACGCTTGTGGAAACACTTGGACGATTCAGCTGCAACTCCTGGATACGACTTCTTAACGCATCCACCTCGGCTTCGACTTTCTCCTCAAGCTGCATTACTTTCTAGTCCATGCGCGCCTCTAGTTTTGAGGACATACGTGCTTCCTGTTCCTCCAGCTGTGTAGACAACTGCAATATTTGAGATGCCATGTGCGTCTTCGTTTCCTCCATGCAAGTTTTCTGTTCTTCAAACTTTGATGTTATATTCGTCGACATCTGAGCCAATACAGCCAACAGCGAGTTTGTGTCCACATTTGCCACTGAATCCGGAGTATCCTTTTGCTCTTCTATTTTCGTCGCTCCCTCTTCCGAAAGCTGAAAAACATAATCGTCAACGTTGATTCCTTCCGCTTCCATAGCCTCGCGTAGACGTGATTGTAGCTCTGGCTTATTGCCTGTTGTTACCATTCCACGTTTCTCCAACTCGTTTTTGAGTTGTTGGATCTTCAAGTCATTAAACTTTGCCATATCCTTGCAATGTCCTTGTTACCTTTACAATGTCCTTGTTATCCTTTTCAATGTCCGTGTTATCCTTTTCAATGTCCTTGTTATCCTTTTCAATGTCCTTGTTATTCTTTTCAATATCCTTGTATTTATTTAACAATACCGCTTCTGACACCAATTGTGACGAATTCGATGATTCCTTGATTATTTTCCCTGAGTTCGATCACTGTACGTTAAATAAAACACTCCGATTTTGTTTAATAAGTAGTACGCTTTATTCAGTACTAAAAACCGTAGTACAATATCGCGGGTTAATTTACTGTTCAGTACTTCACTGTACAACACTTCAAAATAAACTGATTGATTTGCGTTGTCTTTGCGCGGTTTATATACCCTAGCAGACAGCAGCTTCACAACCTAGAAATGTCTACACCTTTCTGGTTTATTCGTGCAACAGTGTTCTCGAAGCGTTTATCTATCGTCATCTCCTCTTTGTGCCACATTCGCAAACACGCGAGCTGCCTCTCGCAGCTGTAGTTGTGGTAGTGACGCTAGTGATAGAAATACGCTAGAGTTGGGAGATGAGCGATTCTTGAGAACATTCGCCACAATAGAAACCAAATTTTGACAACCAGCTGATTTCTTATTAAGGTTGTTTCATTACTTGTCGGGTCACTCCTCCTTAGGCCGAAATTTGTTCCTGTCCATACAATATAAGCCATCCAGATTTGCCCAAGACTCCAAGCTGAACTATTTGTGGAACAGATCCACTAGATTAAATTGAATATTTGGCATCGATATTTGGCATAAACACAAAATTATTAAAAAAAAATTTAAGTAATCTTAATTACTAAATTTTCAATCCGTTTGGAAGATTCTTACAGAATATTGGCCAGTAATCCGCACTTATCGGAAATTGAAAGTGTTTGGTGTAGAATCTAAAGCTAAACACTGTTTCGCCGTCGATTACGCAGCGCCATTGGAAGGCTTTTAGATAAAATGAGCGATCCTGAAACGATTCCAGGTGTTAATGATGCTGTGGTCCAAACTTTGCGCCTAGAAGATATTCCAATTCTCAACAATGAAAAGTGTAAAATTAAAAATCGCCAACGCGTTGAAAAAATTCTAAACGGATTTGTTGCCGGAGGTCATGAAAGGTTGCAAGTAGTTTCAGATTTTGATTTTACAATAACAAAACAACAAACCACCAATGGAGAACCTGTGCCAAGTAGTTTCGGAATTTTCGAAGAATGCAAATCGTTGCCTCCGGGTTTTGTGAAAGCGGCACGTCAACTACATGATAAATACCGTCCTATTGAGGTTGATCCACATATATCCCGTGAAGAGAAGACACACGCTATGATTGAATGGTGGACAAAGTCGAGTCGAACCTTAACGTAAGTTTAATCAACATTTTAACTTGTTATTATAACTATCTATAGCTAATAGTTTGTCTCAAATTAGTGCATGTATAAATACAAACATGCGCACGGGAACGATATATTGACCCCGTACCCGGCCATAATCTACACCCCTAAACCACAGGGTGACTGTTTCAGGTTCCTCCTCATCTCTGCACCTTCTAAAGAAGCCATTAAACGGGATTCCCCATGTTTGCCTTTGTCTATATGCCCCGTGAGAAGCCCCAAAAGTTACAAAAGTCCCTACCTTCTAAGTTTGAGTATGTCTTCCGACCTACTAGCGATAATCTCTGGCCACACCAGTTAAGCATGATAGCAGGTACTGATCTTATCCCATCTGTCACTTTCTTGTTTGAGGAACCTCTACCTCACTTAGAGCTTACTAGTCGCGAGAGGCATACCGATCATTTTATTATCATAACGGTGTGCCACTGTGTCCAGGTACTCATACCGGGAGAATCAAGAGTTGCAGGCAGGAAGATGGGTAATGAGAGGTGAGAGGCATCATACACGTAGATGAACCATTGAGTTAGCACGGCGTTTCACGTATTGCCGGTTCTGCGAGAACGGTATTTGTACCTGTACAATACCCTTCGTACCGAAACGACCCGGGTTGTTTTTTTTTATAATGACTCGGCCAAGAGCAATACATTTCGAAGTGACCCTGTCTAACGCGTCACGATTCCCTCACCTATTGTCATCCCCGGAACAGCCCCTTGCAGCACGGCTGCTCCTTATTCTCTTGATCCGGGCTGGCATTGAGCCAAATCCTGGCCCAAGAGAATGGTTCTGCTGCGTTTGTCGGAAGAAAATATATACAAGACGATCACACTCAGTACAGTGTGCATCATGCAAAGGTTGGTTGCACAAATCTAGTTGCTCCGGACTAGATCCAAAAGCACATCGGCCCATTAGTTTCTATAAAAATTTTGTGGCGCCCTGCTGTTCACGTCGTAGGACGTCCCGAGGCAAGCGACGCTCATATGTTGCTTTATCGCCCTCTAATAATAATCAAGTCTCCACGACCTGCAATAATTATATTGCCCAGCAGAATATATGTGTTCCCGGCTGTAGCTTACTTCCTAGTGCATCAACAGCACAAGCACCCACTCATGGCTACTTTCTTCGTAGCACATCGGTTGATGCTTGTAGCACTACTGAGCTTCAGCCCCCGTCTCTAAACTCTTTAATAACTTCTTCCGGCACTAGCACGAATGAAAGTCAAGTCCATCAACTTCTGGTCCCTCACTCTTCGTGCACTGTATGTCGGCACAGGATATATGCGTCTGTGGCATCGGTCAAGTGCAACTCCTGCCTAGGCCTGTGTCACCTACGCATATGTTCTGGGCTCGCAAACAGAAATCTCTGGACTGATGTGTTTGTCGCGCCTTGCTGTCGAGTTGTGCAGCCCTCAACGCCGACGGAAGTACACTCATCTAATAGTGAACGAATTCCGCCGGCTTCAGGACTGCAACGGAGATCAATATCGCGACATAACCTACCACCATCTAGGCGAACACACCAGTCTTTAACTCCCAGAGTGGCCATTGCCTCTCCTTCGCAATTTAAATTGTTGCAATTTAACTGCAACGGCTTGACCGGCAAGATAGCGGAGATAACCACATTTATGCAGCTACATAAAATCAAAATTGCTGCAATCCAGGAGACAAAACTTGGCCCCCACTCGAATCTCCGAGCGAGTGGAGGCTACCACGTACTCCGGCATGATCGTACAGACGGCGGAGGTGGTCTTGCGTTCCTTGTACACCATACGGTGCAGTATAGGGAATTTGATATCAACACTGACCAAAGTGACTTACCTTTAGAGTGTCAAGGTATAGTTATACAAGCTGGTGGCGTTGATCTCGAGCTAATCAATATATACATTCCTCCCGTCACCTGCTGCCCCAGAAGTTATCGTCCTGACCTTAGGGCGTTTCTTTGTGGCGATAACCGTATCATCATGGGCGATTTTAATGCCCATCATGATATGTGGCATTCACACCTTTCGGTGGACGGCAGAGGACGGGAATTAGCCGAGCAAATTGATAACTCCTCTTTCTGTACTGTGAACGGAGACTCCTCAACTAGGATGGCTGTTAACTGCAGTAGCTCCCCGGACCTAACTATTGTTAGCCCGGGGTTAATTAACAGCATCAACTGGCAACCTATGGTGGCCCTGTCATCCGACCACCTGCCTATCATCCTGTCTGTCGATCGTGCCACGGATTTTATCACGTCGGAGAAACGTACTTACGTGAATTTCAAAAAGGCCAATTGGGTCGGCTTTTTGGAATTCACGGAGAGCTCCTTTGGTGATCTTCCCATTCCCACTGACGTACACGTTGGCGAGCGCAACATACGTGAGGTCATTAAAAAGGCTACAGCCCGTTTCATACCAGCTGGTAGGATAAAAGATATTAGGCCTAACTTCCCAGCTGAGGCCGCAGCCTTGGCCAACGAACGTGACCTCATACGCAACATCGATCCATCTGACCCACAGATCGGTGATCTCAACGTGGAAATCAGAAGGCTGGTTAACGAACACAAACAAACCAAATGGGAGGAGCACCTCAGGTCTTGTAACCTCTCTACCGGTGTTGGGAAATTATGGTCCACCGTCAAGTCCTTGTCGAATCCTTCGGCTCCACCAAAAAATGTCGACATTACCTTTGGTGACAAGACAATAAATGACCCCAGGAAATGTGCACAGGCTTTTTGTCGACAATATGTCCCACACCCTGCGCAAGACAGGGCTAGACGTGGAATCTTCAGGCGTGCGCATAAACACAAAAACTATGCCCCCGTTCCCATCACCGCTACAGAGGTTCAAGAGGCCATCCGGAAGGCCAAAAACTCCAAAGCCATCGGCCCTGATGGCATAGCCATGGTGCATCTAAAACACATCGGCCTAGCGGGAGTCAAATATTTAACGGCCGTGTTCAATTTGTCTCTGATCACAGCTGTCATACCCGACAAATGGAAGCAGGCAACTGTGATCCCACTACTAAAGCCTGGCAAGCCAGCTAACGTTGGGGAGTCATATCGCCCGATATCACTCCTCTCGCCAGTAGTAAAGACACTTGAGGCGGTCCTACTCCCGCTCTACACATCACACTTGATGTTAGCCGAGCACCAACATGGCTTCAGGAAAGGTAGGAGCACAACATCTGCTCTAAATGTCATAAACACTCAGATAACTGACGGTCTTAATCAAAATAGGCCTAATGACAGGACGGTTCTAGTTCACTTGATTTGAGTCAAGCTTTTGACACAGTAAATCATGGGCAACTTGTAGCTGATTTGGAAGACTCGTCACTCCCCCCCTGTCTAAAGCGTTGGACCGCCAATTATCTCAGTGGTCGTCGGTCGTCTGTTGTATTTAGAAACAAAAAATCTAAAGCCAGGAAGATAAAACAAGGGGTACCACAGGGTGGTGTCCTCTCCCCGTTATTGTTTAACTTCTATATTTCGAAGCTTCCTCCTCCACCAGAAGAAGTTACGATTGTTTCTTACGCAGACGATTGCACGATACTGGCAACTGGTACTTCCGTTGATGAGCTGTGCTCCAAAATAAATGGTTATCTCCCCTCTCTAGTCGAGTTCTTCACTGCCCGAACCTTGACATTGTCGCCAACAAAGTCTTCGGCGACCTTATTCACGACGTGGACGGCGCAGGTTGGCATGGAATTAGAAATCTATGTAGGTGATCATAAAATACCTACTGTCGCTCACCCAAAAATTTTAGGAGTGACTTTTGACACCATGCACACTTTCGCGGCCCATTCAGCCGCAATTGTCTCAAAATTACAGAGCCGCAACAAAATCCTCAAGTCACTAGCCGGCAGTACTTGGGGTAAAGACAAAGAAACGTTGTTGGTAACGTACAAGGCAATTGGTCGGCCGATCCTGAACTATGCGTCGCCGATATGGTCGCCGGGGCTTGCAGACGTTCACTGGAATCAGCTTCAGGCCTGTCAAAACACCGCGCTCAGAACCGCTACGGGGTGCGTCCTTATGTCACCTATATCTCATATACATAATGAGGTGGAAATGCTTCCAGTTAGGGAGCATAATGAAATGCTAAACAAGCAGTACCTACTGAACTGCTGTAAACCACAGCATCCCGGTAGACAACTGCTTGAACTCATTCCGCCTCCTAGGACCATAAGGTCGCATCTACGTAAACATTTTGATGAGATCCGTCACTATATAACAACGCCGTTTGATCTACAGGTGCACAAACAGGCTTTGGGGCATATCCATACAACGTCTGTTGGCCATTACTCTGCGCTCTGTCCGCTAAACAATGTCTTACATGCCGCAACACCTGGCATTTCTGAAGAGGAGCGTCATCTTCCTCGAGAGACAAGGGTCACTCTGGCTCAATTACGCTCTGGATATTGTAGTAGGTTAAACTCCTACATATCTAGACTGAACCCTGATGTGCCGAATGTATGTCCGGCATGCGGCTCATCCCCCCACAATACCAATCACTTATTTTCTTGCTCATTTGAGCCCACTCTTCTAACACCCATCTCTCTTTGGTCCAATCCTATTGAAACTGCTAGTTTCCTTGGACTCCCGTTAGAAGATATTGATGACAATTAGGTTAAGGAAAAATACGCGTTGGGCAGGACTACACATCGTTACAACAACAACAACAACAACGGCAAAAAAAAAAAACTAATGGCGGCGATATACCAAGAGGTTATCAGAAACTAACGATATTTTTGTGGAGCTTCTCTTCCAACTTGTAGTATGCTGCTTGGATTTTTTCCGAAAAGTTGGCGGGGCCTCCAGTTTTTTGCCGACTCCGATCATTTTATTATCAGGGATATTCCATCGTGACTCCTGGGATATTTGACTCGAGCGCTTAGTCAACTTTGACTAAATAAACTGACATCGGGACTTCAATTGCTATAACATATATTTATCGACATGGGTAAATATCCAATACAATAAATGCATTAAAAGAATTGGCGAAATAACAACAAATAGCTTTATAATTACGCAGTAAGTGAGTGTGACTCCTGGGATACCGTAAAATCCCTTTGTTGCACCTTTGTGAGTACGAAAAAGAGTCTTAGCTTTACAGTTCAACTTCAAAAATAAGATCAGGGGGGTTACTCTGTATTGCGATTCGAAAGAAATTCCTTTCGCATTTCAACAAAAAAGTATGTGATTTGACAGCTTGCTAATAGCATTTGCTTTCGCATGTTGTTGTTGTTGTTGTTAACAATGCATTGCCCTGTCTAGAGTGTATGATCATTCCGAAGATCTTCATCAAGCTCTACGTTTCACGTATTGCCGGTTCTGCGAGAACGGTATTTGTACCTGTACAATACCCTTCGTACCGAAACGACCCGGGTTGTTTTTTTTTTATAATGACTCGGCCAAGAGCAATACATTTCGAAGTGACCCTGTCTAACGCGTCACGATTCCCTCACCTATTGTCATCCCCGGAACAGCCCCTTGCAGCACGGCTGCTCCTTATTCTCTTGATCCGGGCTGGCATTGAGCCAAATCCTGGCCCAAGAGAATGGTTCTGCTGCGTTTGTCGGAAGAAAATAATGTAGGTGATCATAAAATACCTACGGTCGCTCACCCAAAAATTTTAGGAGTGACTTTTGACACCATGCACACTTTCGCTGCCCATTCAGCTGCAATTGGCTCAAAATTACAGAGCCGCAACAAAATCCTCAAGTCACTAGCCGGCAGTACTTGGGGTAAAGACAAAGAAACGTTGTTGGTAACGTACAAGGCAATTGGTCGGCCGATCCTGAACTATGCGTCGCCGATATGGTCGCCGGGGCTTGCAGACGTTCACTGGAGTCAGCTTCAGGCCTGTCAAAACACCGCGCTCAGAACCGCTACGGGGTGCGTCCTTATGTCACCTATATCTCATATACATAATGAGGTGGAAATGCTTCCAGTTAGGGAGCATAATGAAATGCTAAACAAGCAGTACCTACTGAACTGCTGTAAACCACAGCATCCCGGTAGACAACTGCTTGAACTCATTCCGCCTCCTAGGACCATAAGGTCGCATCTACGTAAACATTTTGATGAGATCCCTCACTATATAACAACGCCGTTTGATCTACAGGTGCACAAACAGGCTTTGGGGCATATCCATACAACGTCTGTTGGCCATTACTCTGCGCTCTGTCCGCTAAACTATGTCTTACATGCCGCAACACCTGGCATTTCTGAAGAGGAGCGTCATCTTCCTCGAGAGACAAGGGTCACTCTGGCTCAATTACGCTCTGGATATTGTAGTAGGTTAAATTCCTACATATCTAGACTGAACCCTGATGTGCCGAATGTATGTCCGGCATGCGGCTCGTCCCCCCACAATACCAATCACTTATTTTCTTGCTCATTTGAGCCCACTCTTCTAACACCCATCTCTCTTTGGTCCAATCCTATTGAAACTGCTAGTTTCCTTGGACTCCCGTTAGAAGATATTGATGACAATTAGGTTAAGGAAAAATACGCGTTGGGCAGGACTACACGTCGTTACAACAACAACAACAACAAGGGGAGTCCAAGGAAACGTGCAGTTTCAACAGGGTTTGTCCAGAGGGACAGAGGGGTTAGAAGAGTAGGTTCAAATGAACAATTGAAGAGATGTAGAGTATCATGGGGGGTCCTACCACATGCAGGGCATGTGTTTGAGATTGTGTCATTAAGTCTGGACAAGTAGGAGTTTAACCTTACACTATATCCAGACCTAAGCTGTGCCAGGGTAACTCTTTTCTCCCTTGGTAAGGTGCGTTCTTCTTCAGCAATATCCGGTGGAGGACTGTTCAGAACGGGGTTCACAGGTAGAGATCCGACAAAAGTATCTACCGACTCGGTGTGGATGTCGGTTAGAGCCCGCTTATGATTCTGCAGATCAAACGGCAAGGTAATATGATGCCGGATCTCATCATAATGTTTACGGAGATGTTTCCTTATGTCTCTCGGGGGCGGATCTATGTCCAAAAGATGACGGTTTGGATGTGCTGGCTTGTGGCAGTTCAGAAGGAATTGCTTGCTCAGCATTTCCGCATGCTCTTTTACATTGAGCAGTTTTGCCTCCTGATGGAGGTGAGACTCGGAAGACATGAGGAGACATCCCGTAGCAGTTCTGATGGCAGTATTTTGGCAGACTTGTAACTTCGTCCAGTTGGTGTTATGTACATTAGGCGACCATATGGGTGCAGCATAGTCAAAGACTGGTCGGCCAATGGCCTTATATGTAGTCAGCAACGTTTCTTTGTCTTTTCCCCAAGTACTGCCGGCAAGTGACTTGAGGATCTTGTTGCGACCACGTACCTTTGAGACCATTGCAGACACATGACCAGCAAATGAGAAAGTATTATCCAATGTCATCCCTAATAACTTTGGGTGGCTGACAGTTGGTAGCTTAGTGCCGTCAACGAAAATGTCTAATTCATTTCTCACCTGGTGCGTCCACGTCGTAAAAAGCGTCGCCGTTGATTTAGTCGGAGATATCGTCAGATCTCGCTCTGTGAAAAACCTGGAAAGGTCGCAGAGGTAACCGTTGATTTTATTACAGAGTTCATCAGTATAGGGGCCCTTCCCCGTCGCCATTATTGTACAGTCGTCAGCATAAGAAACGACGGAGACACCCTCTGGTGGTGGGGGCATCTTCGATAGATAGAAATTAAACAGTGTCGGGGATAGGACACCACCCTGTGGCACCCCCTGTCTAATTCGTCTTGGTTTTGATGTTGCGTTTCTAAAGTTGACCGACGCCTGCCGCCCATTCAAGTAATTAGCGGTCCATCTCTTTAACCCATCAGGTATTTGTGTTTCTAATAGATATTGTATGAGAGTGGCATGGTTGACTGTGTCAAAAGCTTTCGACAAGTCAAGTGCCACTAACACAGTCCTGTGATTTGGTTGGTTTTGATTTAGACCGCTATTTATTTGCGTTGTAATGGCATTGAGTGCGGTGGTGGTGCTGTGCAGCTTACGGAAGCCATGTTGATGATTAGCCAGGTGCAGATTTGCGGTGTAATACGGGAGCAAAATGGACTCCAGCGTCTTCACTACCGGCGACAAAAGTGATATAGGGCGATATGAATCGCCTATGTTTGCCGGCTTTCTAGGTTTTAATAATGGAACCACTCTCGCCTTTTTCCATATTTCAGGAATGACGAAAGTGTTCAGTGAAAGATTGAATAGAGCCGCTAAGTATTTGTGTTCCTCCTGGCCTAGATGTTTCAGCATCTTCATGGCAATGCCGTCGGGGCCTATGGATTTTGAGGGCTTAGCCTGTCTGATGGCTTCCTTGACCTCTGAGGCAGTGAGGGGTGTAAAAGTAGGTTGCCTCCCAGTTGGTGCACCCTGGGTAACGCTAAATGACCTACATAGCCTGCACGGCTAGTTTAGTTTCTTGTATTGCCGGATCTACGAGAACGGTACCAGTACTTGTACTGTACCCATCGTGCCGAAACGACCCAGGCCGTTTTCTTATATCGAACCGGCCAAGAGCAATACACTCGAGGTGACCCTGTCTGACATTTAGGCAGGGCTACACCTCGTTACAACAACAACAACAACATGGGCGTGTTTTGGTTTTTGTATTTACGCGCCTGTCGCATGGTTCTACGTTTAGCTCGATCGGGTGGGGAATGTAGTACAAATTGTCTACAGAAGGAGTTCGCACATCCCCTAGGGTCCTTCTTCACCCTGTCACCGAAAGTAATATCTACTTTATCCTTGTGTTGTGTTGGATTAGATAGAGCTTTGACCGTAGTCCATAATTTGCCAACACCGTCAGAGAGGTTGCATTGCTCTAGGTGTTGTTTCCATTTGGCCAGTTTGTGTTTATCGACCAACCTACGAATTTCCGCGTTGAGATCCCTTATACGGGGGTCTGCGGGATTGAGACTTCGCACTTCATCTCTTTCTCTAGCCATGGCCGCTGCCTCCGCGGGGAAATTTGGTCTTATTCGGGATATTCGACCCGCAGGAATGAAGCGTCTAGAGGCCAAGTCAATGATGTTGCGGAAGTCTCGTTCGCCTTTGCGTACGTCCGTAGGAATGGATAGAGCAGCCAAGGATTCGTCCGTATATGTCTGAAAACTGTCCCAGTCCGCCTTGGTAAAGTTGATGTATGTACCATGCTCAGGTGTTATAAAGTCCGTCGGTCGTTCGATGGTAATGACTATTGGGAGATGGTCAGACGCCAACGTGAGTATGGGTCGCCAATTGGTGTTGTTCAATAGTCCTGCACTTACGATAGAAATATCTATATCTGTAACAAAGAAACAGACAGAGACTGATGCTCGGAGTTGCTCATGTCTAAACTGCTCCGGTGGGAGCAAGAGTGTTGAGCTGCTGCGCGTGATGTTGACGCCATAAGGCACGAGCAACAGTCTGGAATTTGTGTGGCGGGTATAGCAGAAATGCTGCTAGTCGTTAAGACATTATTATTATTATTATTAGTATTGCTACTAGAAGGTGGCGGTAGGGGTGCGCTTGAACGGCGCTTACCGCGGGACGCCCGACGGCGCTTACCGCGGGACGCCCGACGGCGCAAACAACAAGGGGCCACGAAAGTACTAAAGAAAGTACGGGGTCTGTGGATGTTAAGGTTAAGCCCTGAACATCCAGATTTATGGAGCCATCTCTTACACGAGAAGCATTGCACAGAATGCGACCGTTTAATATATATTTTTTTGCAACAGACACTGCATATCCATTCTTTTGGTCCGGGGTTCGGCTCAACGCCCGCCCGTAACAAAAGAATATCTTGCAGCCCTGCTGCAAGGGGGGAGGATGATAGTTTCGGAATGGGACAAAACATACTAAACAGGGTTACATTGAAAGTGACAGTCCTTGGCCGAGGTAAAACCCCGGGTGGTTCCACTGCGCAGAGATCCATGGCGATGTCCTGGGTTTTCTGCTCTGAGAAGTGACTGTACAAGGGAACCTTTCGCATCGCAATACAGAGTGACCCCCCAGTATTAACTTTTAGGAACTTTTCACAAAGGTTAACGAGTGTGACTCCTGGGACATTTTCCTGTTTTTTCGTCACACAACTTTTAAGTTTTTTCAGTTTTATCGATACATTTCCCAAAAAACTTAGCTATGCAACTAGTTACCCCTAACCAATGATAGTAAAAAGACCTTTATTCTAAAGTTCTTTCAAGGCAGTGGGAGTTTATGGCATTTTAAAAATTTGGTACTTTTCCTCTTTTGGCTGGAATGTCCCATCAGTGGATTGATTGTAAGACATTAAAATAATATAATGGTACAAAATTCCTAAAGGGCAGTTGTTGTTGTTGTAGCGAGGTGTAGCCCTGCCTAAATGTCAGACAGGGTCACCTCGAGTGTATTGCTCTTGGCCGGGTCGATATAAGAAAACGGCCCGGGGCGTTTCGGCACGATGGGTACAGCACAAGTACTGGTACCGTTTTCGTAGAACCGGCAATACAAGAAACTAGTCGTGTAGGCTATGTAGGTCATTTAGCGTTACCCAGGGTGCACCAACTGGGAGGCGACCTACTTTTACACCCCTAAAGGGCAGTAAAACGATTATACTGGTAAGGACGACATTAGTCCATGTTGAATTTTAAATTTTTGTCAAATTTCCAAACCAAAATCGGACAATCAAAAAAACATTCCAAAGTTTGAGGCTAGAATACTAGAAAACGGCTAATCTGAGAACAGAGCTGTTAAAGAATTAAATCTTTTGCTCTTTGAAATCATAGTTTTTCTTCATTCAGTACTTGAAATTCTTTTCATCGTTGAAGAATTTAACTTCAATTTACGCATTCAGCAATTCTTTACAGAAATCATGATTTATAAATCCACCAAGTGTCAATTCAACAAGAATTCAAAATAGAATTACGAAGAAAAGCTCTTTAATTCAGAATGGCCATTCAGTTGATTTGATTCTTTTGGAGAGTTAATTCCGCTAATTCAGTACGAATCAGTTTTTGGAAAAATGCTAATTTACTCCCTTAAATAGTACTAAAAGTTTTCAAGTTCCTTTCACGCTAGAAGAATTTGAAAAAAAAATTACATTACATATTATAATAATCTATAACATAAAATTAGTGGAAAAAGCTTATTCGCGTGTAAGAAATATGTGAATTTAAAAAAATTCAAGTTAAAACATAAAAAAGTATGATTTTGAAAGGTATAACATGCCTGGTCTTCACATAAACTGCCTTATTAGTGTTGTGGATGTGTTAGTTATGCAGCTTTTCGGGCATATTTTATTAACCCTCTGAGCACATTATTGAATTTAATTAAATAAGCTTTTGTCACATAAATAAAAAATAAATATGAATGTGTAATTATTTTATTATCATAACCTCTAACGAGATTTTTGGCCGTGCTTCTCTTTCCAACTTGTGGTGTGTTGCTTTTGAGTTTTCCTACAAGTTGGCAGGACCTACAGTTTTTTGCCGACTCCGAACGGCACTTGCAAAGCAAATGAATTTTTTGCTGGCTTATTTAGTTTTGGAAAATTTGGCAGTGTCAAGTTTAAATTTAACAACTTCGAAAGTGCTTCAGTATTTTTAAAGATCTTCAACGCACAGCGAATATTGCCGAATTCGCCCTGCTATTACCATATATGAATTTGCGTTGCTCTCATATCTACAAGTTGTACTGGCAATACACAATATTACGTTCAGCTGAAACTCATGCCTTTTATGAATATAAAAAAATTCGGAGCTCTTTCATGGTTTTATTAGTCATATACATACGTCAGTTTTGAAAAATGAAAAAAAAATGAAATCTTTTTTTTTGGATTTATACTTTGAAATATGGAAATTCTTTCCAAATATGAGTATTTTATTTCGATTTTTTAGTCAACAATAACTAGTAGTGGAATTAATTTCCATTTAATTGTATAACAGAAACCATTTGAAATGTCTTTTAAAATTTTCACAAAGCTCAGGAGAGTAAAACGGTCATCTAAACTTTCAACTTCTTCGGCAGATTTTGTATGAAATTTTTGAGGACTCAGTTTGGTAGACCAAGCAGTATAATTATATGCAAGTTAGAACTAGCTGAAATATTTTCCTGATTTTCAAGAACGATTTTCGTCGATGGTGTTGAGTAATTTTTTATGCGAAATTAAATTTTGTTCATGCGTTGCATGAAAGATATTACTTAACACCCTCATCGAAAAAAATTCTTAAAAATCAGGAAAATATTTAAATTAGTTCTAACTTTCACATCATACCACTGAAATTGATTGTCCTACAAAACTAAGAAAAATCTGCCAAAAACGTTGAAAATTTGGATGGCCATTTTGCTAAGCTCCCCTGAACTTTGTCCAAATTCTTAAAGACATCTTTAATTTTGTGTCTAACTGTACATATTACTGAAGTGCCTGAAAAAAGCTCATAAAAGCAATAAATCCGCGATTTTACAATCGACGTGGCTGTTTGGTAGTATCCCGCCTTTTTACAAGTCTTCAATGGGTGACCGGAGTTCTGGTCGGTGATAGTGTCGAATTCAGGACATTTTTTATCACGGATAAGAAACGGGTTAATAAAAATTACAGCACCTTAAAGGCATAGTAGGGATGGCAGCTATTTTAGTTTTGTGAGCCCAAAAGTTTCGAGATCCCGAATATGTATTATTTAGATATTTTATACATTTTAACAAGCAAACTGAAGACAGTACATCAATATTATTTTCATTACCAACAAGATGCTTAAATATATATAAAAAATATGTAAGTAGAGTTTAAATATATCCTATAATTTTTTCTTTACATATTTTTATATTAGTACAAGACCGGGAATAACCAAACATCTTCTTACGGTTTCTCCTAGCTGCTTTGGAAGTTAATGCAAATCAACAAGCGAAAAAGTTAGGGATTTTATAAAATTTCTCTCCATTCATAAGTGGGCTGTAATATTAGGTGTTAATTTTTATACCCTGCTTTTATGATTATATATAAAACCAAAAGCTCAAAAAACTGCTTTAATCCAACTTAATGTCATATTATTCGTAAAAAACTAGCTATTTTAAACATTCGGGATTTTTTAACTGCTTTCGAGATTTAGGGACTAATAAAAAACAATCCCGGGATTGACTTCAAATGTCAAAGAAAAAATATATAATGACAACATTTCATGATACAATAAGCGCACCAGTAGGAAATTGTAACAGTGAGGTACGTTTCTGACATCTTACATAAGTATTAGGACTTATCACAATATATCTATGTTGCGGTGTTGCATCTACAGCTTAAGTGTTTATTATTAAGGAAATTCACAAGGTCTTTTATAGTTTTAAGTACAATTTCAACAACACAACACTTGAGAGCACTACATGAGTTGAATGTTGTGTCTGAATACATTAAATTAAATTTTCATACAAATTTGTCAGAAAATATTGAATATTTGTGTTCGTGGCTCTTTTACTTTTGAAACTAGAGAAAACGAAAAAACAAGGAAAAGCAAAATAGCACACCTGCGCATTGGGTTGCTTAATTTTATTGTGCTATTCAAATTTTATATAAGAAATGACAACAAAGAAAATATGGCAGTCTTAAATTTTGAATTGCCTAATTTTGATTTTTTCTAATTTTAATTAGTACATACACAGAAAAGTTTTAATGGCTTTTGACATGTGATTAGTGTTGTAAACCAAATGCTGGAAAAGAACTAAACAATCATACAGTGCTTGTCAGCTGAAGCATCATCGCGAATAACGTTCTAAGTGTAATATTTTTCAAAACCAGTTTCATTGCATAAAACATTTTGTATTGCTCTCCAGTTAACCAATTTTCTAAAATTTTACACCAAAACTGTAAAAATGCATTTAAAAATAGTAGGGTAATTTAAAGTGACATACATTATTTTGCATTGAAGCGTCGGAAGTGATTCGTAACGGCACTGGAAGATCATGAAAAAGGTGTAAAACTCATAATATGAAAGATATAAAAGAAAAAGTTAAGGGAGACAGATGAGAAAAATAGATTTAAAATATATGACTTTAGCGTTTTTTTGCTCTCCTGACAAATTCTGATTTTGTAACTAAGAACGTTATTCGCTTCGATGCTTCAAAACCCTCTTCCTATCCTGCTCTGTCACCTAAATGTTTAGCAACATCGGAATATGTTACAATTTTTCCAAACGATGGACTTTTCCTTGATATGCCATTTTTGCTTTTACGAACGTGTTTTTCGCTTTGTTTATATTTTTGTATGATAATTACTATGTATATACATGAAATATTCATGACTTAGGATGAGCTTTTAGGTAAATAATACATTTTTATTTTTTTTTTTAAGATCAGAGGCAAAGATGCAACGACATGTTAATTATAATATATTTCCCGCTAGGCATGGTTCTGCATTGAGGTCTTGTCAATTATAAAAAAATTTTACTTTTCATATTTCAAATTTTTGTTTTGTTTATAAACCGAAAAAAACATGTCCGCTCTTCACAGTGTAGCAATTTCGACAAATCCAAATTTTTTATTTTCTCATTTATCTCAGAATAGGTGGGATTTTTTGAAAGATTTAGCAGCTAAGTAAAATGTATGACATACATATATGGTCCTCGCTTTCGAATTTGCCTTACCGACATTTCGAGTTTTAATTGTCCTGAAAAAAAAGAAGTTACCTCACGTCCATAGTTTGACTTGAAACATCTATGTGTTGAATTTTGCGCATTTAGTTCAGTCAGATGGGATTACTGACATATCTGTGGTTTCGTTATATTATAATATTTGCGGACTGATAAAACCTCCCCAAATATGTAATTTAATCACATCAAAAAATAATGTACATATTTCACCTTCGAGTTGAATTGTATGAGTCTATAGTTAGCCTATGTAAATCTTAATAGCTGCTTTCTGTAGATCATTCGTAGCACCATCAAACTCCAAACATCGTGGAATACTCATAATAATAATAATAATAATACAAATGCCTTCTAAGAGGATAAGGTCCAGCCTGTCTTCCAATTTGTGGTTTAAGTTTTAGTACACATTGGCGAGACCTACAATTTCTTTGGCCCAACTTTACACAGTATCTGGCAAGGCATTTTCATTTTGGCTGAAAAACCCCCGGAGCGTTGCCGAACACTGCCGAAGGTGGCCTCGTTTTGAAAAACTTATTCAAAGAATTTTTGGTGTGACCAGTTTCGGTACTTGCACCAGGTACTTTCAATATGGCAAGTCAGCGCACAGTCATCATACCGCGGCGGTAGACAGTAATTTTAATTTCTATGTCTTAAAATATCGACTAGCTGTCACTAATCGAATACTAACGATTAAATCCGGTTCCCGGGTAATAAGGCGGGAAATTTCTACTGTAATTCGCATGCAGGTTTAAGTGGTATCTGCCATTTTCGCCAATTTATTTGCTTCATTTCTTTGAAATTTAAAAAAAAATGTAACAGGAGCACAGAATGATTAAGCTTGAGAATTTATTTTTTTTTGTAGCAAAATTGCTTCTGCACGTCAATGAAAGATTTCCTATGAAAATTAAAAACAAATTTGACATGTGAGAAATTATAAGCACCTGCAACTCTAGTGTCTTAGTTTCTGTTTGAAAACTTTAGATTTGTAACAAACTTTTCAAATTGTTATTTTTTTCATGCGCTGCTAAGTGCTCTTCAATGCTGCTGTTATGTCAGGCCGAGTTAAAATACAGGAGATGATAGAAACACGAGCTTTTAATCCAATTTAGGATTGTATAATTTCCCCTTTAAAAGCTGATGTGGTTTTTTAATATAAAAATCACTGGAAATTATTTGGAACGCATAATAATTAAAAAAAACATGCTCGTAAAATTTCTGGAATTAGCGCTTTTCGAAATTGATGATTCAATAAATATTTTATAAATTTTAAGGAAACATTTAAGCACACGCTAATAAGTTGTTTTTAATATTTGACAAGTATCAGGAGCACAGAATTTCAGTAAGCAATTACACAAAAAAAAAATTCAATAAACTGGTATGTACAGACGGGGGTTGGTGGGGCAACTGCTCCCACTTTTAAATTGCATTTCGAAAATATCTTTGTGTATAAGAAAAGAACTGAAAGCTAGTAGATTGCGTGTTTTTGAAGTTATTAACATCAATATTAGCACACGCTAATAAATTATTTTTTTCAGGAGCACATAATTTCAATGAAAACAATTACATATAAAACATTGAAACAAAAAATACAGTTTTAGACAAGAAATAAAGATCACGTAGCATCTTTATTTATTTTGTAAGTTATTTTTGAAACAATATTTGTGTATTCCAGCCACAATCAATGAAGGGAAAGTAATGTAACTATGTATTCTAATTATTATTCATAAAACGTTTATTTTGATATAAGAATGTCAACATATGCACATTCTGTGGAAGCAAGCAGTTTCTTAATGCAGTAACGATATTTCCCGCACTAGAAAATGTTCGTTCAGATTCTGCTGAAGTAGCAGGAATACACAAATATTGTTTGGCAATCTCAAAAAGCTTAGGGTAAATCCCAGAATGATTTATCCACCATACAAGGGGATTTATATTATGGCCAATCTGAGGTTCTGCTGCATAAAAGTCCAACTGCGTTCGGGAATCACTTTGGCTGCTTTCACATTGAAATAAAAAGTCCAATTGCGTGTTTTTAGAAGGCCTCGGTTCACAAACATTTAAAATTTTATTATTCTCAAGCAAAGATGCTATAAATGAAATCACCTTAGCCTTTGTTCCCTCTACTTCGTAAGCTAAATTTTTGTGTCTGGGATCCAGGAACGATGCAACTACCGGTGCTGAAATGTCAGTAATATCAATTTCGAATCTTTCTTTTAATGATAATCTTGCTGTGTTTTTAAAAACTTCCTCATTGCTTTGCTCAAAATACGACTACGCCATATGGTTATTTATCAAAGCATGAACCAGAGGACGAATCATAGATATAGAGATGTCTTTCTCATTGCATAACACATTCGTTGCTACATCGAAAGGTTTCAGCATCTCAACCATTTTTCCATGGTTGTCCATTCGGTTTCCGCCATGTCTAGTTTTATTGCGTAGGAAAGTTTTGTTACACTTCGGTCTTGGAGGACTAAAGTGATAGCATTTTTTTTGCGAATTAAACTTTCGCACATCTTATACTTCGAGTTCCACCGCGTTTCGATACATTGAACTAGTCGGTTCTCCTTCACACCCAATTGCGTCTGACGATTTGATAATGCGGATTTAGCTATTGTTGATCGGTGGAAATAGCTTACCACATTTCGTCCTTTATTAAAAACTTCTCCATATTGTGGAACTGACGTCAATGCATCTTTAATCACAAGCTGAAGAAGATGTGCGCTACATTTTATGCTACTAGGAACAACGATTAGTTGCGCTGCTGCTGCGTTCATCACGTTTGCGCTGTCATGTGTCATAGCTCGCGTTTTCTCCATTATACCCCAGTCAGCAAGAACTACTTCGAGAGATGAACTAATATTCTCCGCCATTGGTCTACCTAGATTTATTTAACATGTCTCAAGTCTCGACTTAGAAAAGATCAAAATACACACTTCAAAAACGCAAATTGGAACAGCTTTTGGATGGGGCTTAGATGTACGGTTGTCTTGAAATCTTTCTATAACATTAACTATGGGTGTGTTCGAGCCATTGTGTATCAATACCAAGTGTGAACTCTTCTTTTGACAACACACATTAAAATGTCGGTTTGTTTACATCCTGCACATATTAAAATGTCGCCAGCACCGAATAACAGAAAAGCAAATGGCGTTGTTTAACATCCTGCACACATCAACATGGCGGTCTCCTATCTTTTACCTAATGGTAGAAAGAGATGGGAAGATGTAAAGAAGTGAGACAAAAAAGGAAATTAAAAACAGGTGACTAAACTTACTTTGAAGTTTTCACGACTATGTCTATGATATCACACTTGTTATTAACCACAATCTCAAACAGGTGTTAAACTCATTTTGGAATTTTGACGTCTATCGTCAAGTGAATTCACTTGGTATAGATTCACAATGGTTCGAGCAGCTCAATATTACTGCAGTATTGCAGCCATGTTACTTTATTGATGCCCTGAAGCTGATACTTAGGTGATAATATGCTGCAATGATTGCATATTTTATTTTAATGTTGCGAATGATGAGCTTGTGATGAGTAACATATTGTCAACATTTTATTAACCCTGCTGCCATAACGTACGTCTTCGAGGCATATCGACTTTTTTCTTGTTGATCTCCCTCTCGCAATTACTCTCTAAGCTAACTCATACTGGCATTTATCTCCGTCGTTACTCACAGCCTGGAAGTGATGGTTGATTTTGCAGAGTAGGTTTCGTATTTCATGATATATGGTTATAACATACGCCTGAGAGACGTATCGTTATGAATTAAGGGGTAAAAAATAACGTTATGAAAGCAGGGTTAAACGAAAGCGCGAAATTTTGCCGAAGAACATGATGCTCTGTCATAAAAAGTAGCACTGCTACAACCAACGCGGCTCGAACACACCCCATATTTTTTTTTGCGGGACGCTACTGGAATAATTTTTAAAAATTTGTAAGAAGCGGCCATGTTTTTCTTCAAACGTACAATACAGACTTACTCACATAAAAAAATTGTTACACCAAACCCTGTAGTCAACTCCAAGTCAACTACTAGTTCTTTATTTTTCAGTGTTCATAGCACTTTTATTAGAGCGTCTCGGGCTTACAGGCAAAAAAAAAAGACGGCCGTACTCCCCTCATACAAAGTGTTTTTGAAAAACATTAAAAAAAAAAAATTTTTTGTGGCAAGCCTAGATGTCGCCTAATTACATTTTTCTTCAAATCTTTGGCATTTGTTGTCGGATTTTAATGTTTGACACATACATTTTTTCGTCTCAAAGAGGGGGTTTTTTCTCAAGAAAGTTCATTGAGCTCAAGCGTTTCGTTGTGGTACCACACTCGACTGAGATGGAAACAAAAGGTGAAGGATGACTTAAACTCCCTAGGGGTTTCCAATTGGCGTCAGTTATCGCTAAAAAGGAATGATTGGCGTGCTCTGATACGAAACGGCAAAAAACCGCTTAGGCGGGTTGTCGTCATTATGATCAAAGCCAAGATTAGGATTTCAGATAAAAAAAGTATCTTTTTTAAGTCAGCTTTTGATTTCATTGAAAATTTGTATGATGTCAGCATTGATCTGGCTTAGAACACCGGTTTCGACCTTAACTGAGGCCTGGACAGCTACGTATGAATGCATGATAAAACCAAACCAAAAACGTAAATAAATTATTATTAATATCTCATAACTAAATTTGATTAGTTAACTAAAATAAGTACTTATATGTATAGAAATCTGAAGATATTTGGTATTTGAGAAAAGGTTTCGAAAAAGCAATTGATCTTTTTTATTAATTTATACCAATGGTACAATGAACAGCTAGGATGAAAATAAATAATAATAGTTGACTTGGAGTTATATGAATTTCCTACAGGGTTTGGAGACAGAATTTCTTTATGTAAGTATGTAATTCTGTCACAAATATTGTACGATTGAAAAAAACATGGCCGCTTGTCAAAAATTATTTCAGTAGCGTCCCGTATAAAAAAATATGGGGTGTGTTGAATAAAATGTTGACAATCTGTTGCTCATCACAAGGTCATCATTCGCTACATGAAAAGGAAGTATGCAATTATTGTTGCATATTGGGGTCTATCAGCTATTCCGACGGAGCTCCCGGCGGGAGAAAATTTAACAGATCTTGAGGGAATTCCAACAATTTTAAGGGAATTTGACGGTATGTTTCGATAAATTCGATGTTATCTTTATCCACTCTATTACCTTCATTCCTGCCGGGAGCTCCGCCGGAGTAGCTGATATTATCACTTAAGTATCAGCATCAGAGCATCCATAAAGTAACTTGACTGCAATACTGCAGTAATATTGATAATAATATTAACGTTAATAACTTCAAAAACACGCATCTACTAGCTTTCAGTTCTTTTCTTATACACAAAGATATTTTCAAAATGCAATTTAACAGTGGGAGCAGTTGCCCCACCAACCTCCTTCTATACATACCAGTTTATTGAATTTTTTTTTTTTTGTATAATTGCTTACTGAAATTCTGTGCTCCTGATACTTGTCAAATATTAAAAACAACTTATTAGCGTGTGCTTAAATGTTTCCTTAAAATTTATAAAATATTTATTGAATCACCAATTTCGAAAAGCGCTATTTCCAGAAATTTTTCGAGCATGTTTTTTATTATTATGCGTTCCAAATACATCAGCTTTTAAAGGGAAAATTATACAATCTTAAATTGGATTAAAATCTCGTGTTTCTATCATCTCCTGTATTTTAACTCGGCCTGACATAACAGCATCATTGGAGAGCGCTTAGCAGCGCATGAAACAAATAACATTTTGAAAAGTTTGTTACAAATCTAAGGTTTTCAAACAGAAACTAAGACACCAGAGTTGCAGGTGCTTATAATTTCTCACATGTCAAATTTGTTTTTTATTTTCATAGGAAATCTTTCATTGGCGTGCAGAAGCAATTTTGCTACAAAAAAAAATAAATTCTCAAGCTTAATCATTCCGATAGAAAGTGTGGAACTTTTTTTGGCACTCTAATGTTCCCGTATATTTTTGGTAATACATCAAAACTCTCTATGTAAGGTTTGTAATTTTTGAGTTCTTTGGAAAATTAGGTGCACAGAGCCAAAAATGCCTAATAAAATTAATAAGATTGTCTTCATGATCCGTTTTTGGGCAAAGGGGTAGTCGCAACGGTAGAAACGAAGAAAAAACGATAAGGAAATCTTTTTGGTTTTAAGAAGAAATTCTTATTAAAAAAACTATACATTTAGTACAAAGGTGTAGTTAGACGCTGGCAATTATTAGTATACGATGGCCGGATGGTTAGCAGCTGGGTTTAGCAATCGAAAAATTGTAAGTTCGATTCTCTCTCTTTTTTTCCTAATTATAAATGTTAAAAAGAAATCTTCTTAAATATATTTATAAGATTTTCCTTTGAAACATTAACAACTCTACACATATCGGTAATTAGAAGCTGGCAATCAAAAGTGAGCGATGGCCTGATGGTTAACAGCTGGGTTTATCATTCCGAAAATTGTAAGTTCGATTCTCGGTGAGGGCGATATCATTTTATTTTTCATTTAAAATATTAAAAAGAAAATCTTCTTAATAAAATTAAAAAGACGGTCTCTACAATAATAAGAAGCACATCTTCTTGAAGAAAATCTATAGAGATATCTTATGACTTTTGTTCTATTTTATTAGGCATTGTTGGCTCTGTGTGTGATTTAATGTACTTTTACATATCTTTTGCCCCACAAATCAATCTTTCAACTAACTTATTTCAAACGGCAACGTAAAATAAGAGAAAGATGCGTACATTGCGCATTTAAACCTGAAAGAATAATATTGACATACAACGTTTTGCAGTATGAAAAAAAATTTTCAAACTTTTTTTATCTACATACATACAAATATTGCTACAAACATACATACATTTTTCAAAATTTCATTTTTGTATATCTACCTACACAAATATTCTGTGCTCCTGTTACATTTTTTTTTAAATTTCAAAGAAATGAAGCAAATAAATTGGCGAAAATGGCAGATACCACTTAGACATGCATGCGAATTACAGTAGAAATTTCCCGCCTTATTACCCGGGTCTTCAGACCAGTAATCGACTAGTCAAAAGCAACTATTCGACTAGTCGATTAGTGATAATCGAATATTTTTGGAAACGACTAGTCGAAATCGATTATTCGACTAATCGATTTGTCGATTATCAAGAGCCCTACTATTTACATTAAAATCAACAGACTTGAAACATAATCCATCACATATAAAATTTTAGAGTTAGGGCCAAATTTTACAATGATACATGGCAGTCTCGTGTTTTATTACTATTTTGACAGCTTCAAATCAATTCCAGGCATGTTAAAGACTGAAAATACGCAAATATCACCTCTGAAAGTTAAATTTCGAGAGTACTGAATTGAAAATTGAATTGATTCACCAAAGTTGGCATTCAATTGAGAGAGTTATTGAATGAGAGTTATTTCGATGCAATTCAGTTCGAACTGAATTACTTTCTCGCATTCTTTAATTCTTTGAATGGAAAATATGAATTGAACATGTCAAATCGTATCTACATGGAATTTCAAATTAAATTCAACGAAAAACATTTGAAAAAATGAATAAATCCTGAATTGTAACTGTTTTGATTCATTCAATTAACAGCTCTGTCTGAGAATACGCGTATAAAGAACTTTTACTTTTGTATAATTCAGAAGTACCGCGGGTGACGGAGCTTTTAGTCCCATTAACAGAAATTAGTTCAAGGAAGCCATTTCACAGAGTTTAACATTCGAAAAATGCTCCAAAATCTCTGAGCGAAAAATTGTAACGCGAGTGACGGACAGTTTTTCTTAATTTTTTCTTTTAATTATTAATTTAATTAAATTTTTTTGGCAGTTTCAATAAAGCTCCTCTAGCTAGATGTGACGATATCACAATATTAGTTGGAAATGTTAAATTTAAAGCGTAAAGTGACTTTAACTATTAAAATATTGCTTCTGATGTAACACGAGTAAAGGTGATGACCCAATGCAGGCTTGATTTGCTTGCCTTGCTTACCTAGGCTTACCTTGCGGGTTAGGGGTTTAGAATATGCCCGAGGTAGGCATACCGGTAGTAAGAGGCGACTAATATGCACATAGGTAATTGACGTGCTACTCGATGGTTGATCTACGGATATGATGCCTCTCACCTCTCATTACCCATCTTCTCCTTCCTCATGGATGGAGGGATGCCATGACCTAGAAGGTTCCACTGGTCATACCAAATCGCTACCACGACAGTCGGGCAGTACCGCAAGGGAGTACCGCAGCGTACCGGGGTCATATCCGGCCAAGGACTGTCAACTTCGGCATCACTCCCCAAAACCTTCGGGGAGTGTTTTGTTGTTAACAAAAACAACAACAACAGGCTTACCTTGCTTTGCTTTGAAAGGTTCTATGGCCAAATAGAAGCTTCAAAAGCTCTCAGAAATACAGGATGAGACAAACAAGACAACAACAAGACAAATAGTAAAGCGTGTAAAGCGCTGTCAAATAGAGATTTGGGCTATTCGACGCTTTGAAGCGCTTCAAGCAAGCAAAGCAAGGCTGCCACTGGGCCAAATTTCATACATTTCAGTACAGTTCAAAAGAATTTTGACATTTCTCGAGGCAAAGCCAACAAGGCAAGCGTGCATTGGGCCATCACCTTAAGGTGACCATAATTTTCGAACGAAAAAGGAGGACAAATGCACTAAAATCAAAAATTACTTACTTTTGGGGAAAAAGGAGGGCAAATTGTCGGCATTAAAACACATCTTTTTTAATATACATATTAAAAGATTTGAAATTATATCGACCAGCGCACCACCTATTGGAATTCTGATTTTTACATAATGTATTGCCAGCGTTCTATAAACTAAATGCCAAGTTTCAAGTTCCTATGTTACTAGGAAGTTAGTTAAAAGTCAATAGCATGATTCTCAACTTCAAAATAGTTTTCGAAATATCTCGATCCGTGCCCAACTTATCGGAATTTTTTTTGATGAGGGATTGCATTGTCCACGTGTTCCGACAAATGTGTCAAGTTTCAAGTCAATAGCTTACCGGGAAGTTGCTCAAAAATCGATCGCAATATTTCCCTGTGTTTCAAAGATTTTCAATTATACCGACAAATTGTAGTCACCGTGCCCGGAACAAGTGCTAATTTTCAAGTCCCTAGGTTGCCAGGAAGTTATTCAAAAGTCGATCGCAAGAATCTTAATTTCACCACCTAGCGGATACCGTTTTCATTCACATGGCTTTGTCACAGAGTTATGACAATGGCGGGCAATTCTCTTCAAAGGAGTGACGATGGAAACCCTATGTACAGTCACTTCTCAGAGCAGAAAACCCAGGACATCGCCATGGATCTCTGCGCAGTGGAACCACCCGGAGTTTTACCTGGGCCAAGGACTGTCACTTTCAATGTAACCCTGTTTAGTATGTTTTGTCCCATTCCGAAACTATCATTCTCCCCCCTTGCAGCAGGGCTGCAAGATATTCTATTGTTACGGGCGGGCGTTGAGCCGAACCCCGGACCAAAAGAATGGATATGCAGTGTCTGTTGCAAAAAGATATATATTAAACGGTCGCATTCTGTGCAATGTTTCTCGTGTAAGAGATGGCTCCATAAATCTGGATGTTCAGGGCTTAACCTTAACATCCACAGACCCCGTACTTTCTTTAGTACTTTCGTGGCCCCTTGTTGTTTGCGTCCTCGGGCGTCCCACGGTAAGCGCCGTTCAAGTGCACCCCTACCGCCACTTTCTAGTAGCAATACTAATAGTAATAAAACTCCAGACTGTTGCTCGTGCCTTATGGCGTCAACATCACGCGCAGCAGCTCAACACTCTCGCTCCCACCGGAGCAGTTTAGACATGAGCAACTCCGAGCACCAGTCTCTCTCTGTTTCTACATCTTTATTACACCTGAGCATGGTACATATATTAACTTTACCAAGGCGGACTGGGACAGTTTTCAGACATATACGGACGAATCCTTGGCTGCTCTATCCATTCCTACGGACGTACGCAAAGGCGAACGAGACTTCCGCAACATCATTGACTTGGCCTCTAAACGCTTCATTCCTGCGGGTCGAATTTCTCAAATAAGACCAAATTTTCCGCGGAGGCAGCGGCCATGGCTAGAGAAAGAGATGAAGTGCGAAGTCTCAATCCCGCAGACCCCCGTATAAGGGATCTCAACGCAGAAATTCGTAGGTTGGTCGATAAACATAAACTGGCCAAATGGAAACAACACCTAGAGCAATGCAACCTCTCTGATGGTGTTGGCAAATTATGGACTACGGTCAAAGCTCTATCTAATCCAACGCAACACAAGGATAAAGTAGATATTACTTTCGGTGACAGGGTGAAGAAGGACCCTAGGGGATGTGCGAACTCCTTCTGTAGACAATTTGTACTACATTCCCCGCCCGATAGAGCTAAACGTAGAACCATGCGACAGGCGCGTACATATAAAAACCAAAATACGCCCATTGTCATCACTGCCTCAGAGGTCAAGGAAGCCATCAGACAGGCTAAGCCCTCAAAATCCATCGGCCCCGACGGCATTGCCATGAAGATGCTGAAACAGGAGGGACACAAATACTTAGCGGCTCTATTCAGTATTTCACTGAACACTTTCGTCATTCCTGAAATATGGAAAAAGGCGAGAGTGGTTCCATTACTAAAACCTAGCAAACATAGGCGATTCTTATCGCCCTATATCACTTTTGTCACCGGTAGTGAAGACGCTAGAGTCCATTTTGCTCCCGATTATACTGCAAATCTGCACCTGGCTAGTCATCAACATGGCTTCCGTAAGCTGCACAGCACCACCACCGCACTCAATGCCATTACAACGCAAATAAATAGCGGCCTAAATCAAAACCAACCAAATCACAGGACTGTGTTAGTGGCACTTGACCTGTCGAAAGCTTTTGACACAGTCAACCATGTCACTCTCATACAAGATCTGTTTGAGACCCAGGTACCTGATGGTTTAAAGAGATGGACCGCTAATTATTTGAATGGACGGCAGGCGTCGGTTAACTTTAGAAACGTAACATCAAAACCTAGACGTATTAGACAGGGGGTGCCACAGGGTGGTGTCCTATCCCCGACACTGTTTAATTTCTATATATCGAAGATGCCCCCACCACCAGAGGGCGTCTCCGTCGTTTCATATGCCGACGACTGTACAATAATGGCGACGGGGAAGGGTCCCTATACTGATGAACTCTGTACGAAAATCAACGGTTACCACTGCGACCATTCCAGGTTTTTCACTGAGCGAGATCTGACGATATCTCCGACTAAATCAACGGCGACGCTTTTTACGACATGGACGCACCAGGTGAGAAATGAATTAGACATTTTCGTTGATGGCACTAAGCTACCAACTGTCAGCCACCCAAAGTTATTAGGGATGACACTGCATAATACTTACTCATTTGCTGGCACATCCAAACCATCATCTTTTGGACATAGATCCGCCCCCGAGAGACATAAGGAAACATCTCCGTAAGCATTATGATGAGATCCGGCATCATATTACCTTGCCGTTTGATCTGCAGAATCATAAGCGGGCTCTAACCAACATCCACACCGAGTCGGTAGACACTTTTGTCGGATCTCTACCTGTGAATCCCGTTCTGAACAGTCCTCCACGCGGATATTGCTGAAGAAGAACGCACCTTACCAAGGGATACAAGAGTCACCTTGGCACAGCTTAGGTCTGGATATAGTGTAAGGTTAAACTCCTACTTATCCAGACTTAATGATACAATCTTAAATACATGCCCTGCATGTGGTAGGACCCCCCATGATACTCTACATCTCTTCAATTGTTCATCTGAACCTACTCTTCTAACCCCTCTGTCCCTCTGGACAAACCCTGTTGAAACTGCACGTTTCCTTGGACTCCCCTTAGAAGAGCTTGATGAAGATCTTCGGAATGATCATACACTCTAGACAGGGCAATGCATTGTTAACAACAACAACAACAACATGGAAACCCTCATATTCATATTCATTTATTGAATCTATGATTTACAAAAATCTTACAGACTATATTCCATACATATACATACATGTGAATATGGATAGAACTAAACTATTTAGCGTAAAACAGAAAACAACATATTTTTAAAACAAGGTCTAGATTAGAGCCCTGCATGAATGTAAACTTTATTGTACGGTACTATTTCGTTTTGTTTATTACTTTCATAGTTCAGTACAAAACAAAATCCAAAAGCTGAGTTCACTTTGAAAACTGTAAAATACATTTTTTGAAATTTACATCCAAAATAAAAAACAAAATAAAAAAATATTTTGTTCTCTATGAACATACATTCAAACACTTATATTTTTCTTCAATCAATTGAAACGTTTGTGTTTATAAATTTTTTTTTATTGGAATTGCCACAAACAAAAAGCAAACGTTTCCAAAAAGTAATAAACTGTACAAAACTTAAATGACATGCTACTCGATGAGGAAATGAAAAGTATTTTGTACAGTTTATTTTCGTGCCCTGATTTGAAGAACCAAAAAACTCTGCCTTAAATATTTTATATTTTGAATATTCACTTTGCCTAAAATTTTCAAAATTGAAAAAAAAGAATATGAGTTTTGTGAGGGTTAGAAATACATCTGGCTAAAATTTCTTGGTTAAGTTGGCTGCTATAAATACCCCTGCATTTGGTTTTCAATCCTGAAATAATTCAGAAAAATGCTTGAAAAACTGTAGTAAAAGTACACAGAGCCAAAAAAATCCTCATAAAAATAAGAAGACTGTCTCTTTAAACAGCTTCGAGGCACAACAAGAGGACAGAAGTCAGATACGAAGATAATTCCATAGAGATTTCTTCTTATTTTTGGGAGGTAAATCTTTTTAATTTTATTAAAAAGTATACCTTCTAACAATAAGCAGAAAACTTCATACTCAATTTTTAGAAGACATTTCCATAGAGATTTCTTATTTTTGGGAAGTAAATTTTTTTAAATTTTATTAAAAAGTATACCTTCTTACAATAAATAGAAAACTTCTTAGTCTATTTTTAGAAAACGTTTCCATAGAGATTTCTTCTTATTTTTGGGAGGTAATCTTTTTAACTTTGTTTAAAAGTATACCTTCTTCAAATGTGTAATTCGACGCTACCAAGCACAAGCACACGATAGCATCATGGTAGAGATCTCCGTTCAGCAGTTAATAATTCTTAGTTCGATTCGCGGTGAAGGCAATAAGGCAAGTGAACATGTGGTGAGGCAAAAAGAACAAAGGTGTAATTACACGTTGGCAAGTTAAAAGTATACGATGGCATGGTAGTGTAGATTAGACTTGACTAGACATCTGGGTTGAGCGTTCATTTTTTTTTTAATTTGAAATATTAAAAAGAAAGTCTTCTTAATATTATGTGATTATCTACTCAGTTTTATTAAAAAGTGACACCCAGTGATAATAAGACGGGCATATTATTGGAAAAATATCATAGAGAAATCCGCCAAACTTTTTTCTGATTTACAGGGCAATTTATGTGACTTTTTGCTCTGTGTATTTATTATAATCTGTATACAAATATGGGAATATGCAAATATGGATATCGTCGGTGATTATGCAAAACCACTCATCGGGCATCTAAGAGACCGCGTAAAAGACGTTTGTGACAAACACTTTTATAGCCCTTGCAATTAAGACTTGTTCCTTTATTCTCAACAAGAAAACTATATTTACGTTGAAAAATCATTAAAAGAATCGATCTTGATCGGAGTTGTCTTAAAATTTTATAATTTGTAATTGAAAAACCGCCAATCTGAAATATCGCATACACCGTTTTGAAAATGCCCGTTACGTCGTTTTGCACAATCACCGACGATATCTTTTTTTAACAGAAAAACAAGTAAGGAAAGCTGTCTTCGGCTGTGCCGAAGGCTATATACCTTTCATGAATAAGCGTCACGATTTTCACTGTTCGATCCCCAGTACAGCCTGTTTCAATTTAACTATATTTACTATACACATTACACATCTTTGTTATAATTTAAAAAAACTTACAAAATAATAGGATCCGAGTTACCGGAACAATCGATTGTATGGAGGCTATATATTATACGTGTTCAATTGTACTGACTTACACTATACACATTACATCTGTAGAAAGTACTAAAGGTGCAATATTTTACGTTCCTAACTTATTAATTGGCGGTAGTTATGGCCCAAATTTCTTATACCGGAATAATCGATTGTATGGGAGGTATACATATGTCATAATGACTCGATCTTATTGATTTTCACTCTACACACAACATAAATAGAACGTACTCAAGTTGCAAAATTGTATGTTCCTAACTTTTTAAATGCGGAAGTATTGGCCAAAAAACCTTATATCGGAACAACCGGTTGTATGGGGCTATATGTTATATTTGCCCTATCTTGTTGATTTTCACTCCATACACTACATAAATAGAAAGTACTCGATTTGCAAAATTTTACGTTCCTAACTTTTTAATTGCGGAAGTTTTGGTCAAAAAACCTTATATCTGAACAATCGGTTCTATGGGGGATATATGTTACATTTGCCCGATCTTGTTGATTTTCACTATATACACTACATAAATAGAAGGTACTCGAGTTGCAAAATTTTACGTTCCCAGCTTTTTAATTGCGGAAGTTTTGGGCAAAAAACCTTATATCTGAACAATCGGTTGTATGGGGGCTATATGTTACATTGGCCCGATCTTGTTTATTTTCACTTTATACACTACATAAATAGAAAGTACTCGAGTTGCAAAATTTTACGTTCCTAACTGTTTAATTGCGGAAGTTTTGGTCAAAAAACCTTATATCTGAACAATCGGTTGTATGGGGGCTATATGTTACATTTGCCCGATCTTGTTGATTTTCACTATATACACTACATAAATAGAAAGTACTCTAGTTGCAAAATTTTACGTTCCTAACTTTTTAATTGCAGAAGTTTTGGCCAAAAAGCTTATATCTGAACAATCGGTTGTATGGGGGCTATATGTTACATTAGCCCGATCTTGTTTATTTTCACTATATACACTACATAAATAGAAAGTACTCGATTTGCAAAATTTTACAGTCCTAACTTTTTAATTGCGGAAGTTTTGGCCAAAAAACCTTATATCTGAACAATCGGTTGTATGGGGGCTATATTTTATACTGGTCCGATCTTGCCAGTTCCGACAAATGATTCCTATATTACAAAATGGTGGCCACATACAAAATTTCAGCCAGATATCTCAAAAATTGAGGGACTAGTTTGCGTTTAAACAGACAGACAGACAGACAGACGGACAGACGGACATGGCTAAATCAACTCAGCTTGTCATCCTGGTCATTTCGGTATACTTATTGATGGGTCCATCTCTTCTTCTTCTCATACTTACAAACATCGGACCAAAGTTATAATACCATTTCATGTTCATGAAAGGTATAATTAACAAGTTCAGACTGGACTTAAGTCCATTTTGAAGATATATGTATGAAATGCACATGTAGCATTCAAATTTTCAATCCAACATTCAATTCTAAAAAACTTTTACAGAAATGATTGTTGGGATACTTTCATAGATTAAAAAAAAAAATGTCAAAATATGAATTCAATTTCGTTTGAAATTTTTTGAATATTCAAAGTAGACATTTATTTCAAACAGCCAGGCAAAATAAATTAAACAAAGTCATAGTGAAATTGACAGTTCTCTCTTTTCTGTAGGAGTTTTCCCGTCAAATGAAAAAAATATTAACCCGTTCTGCTTAAGATTTTTAAATTTTTTCAATAGTGTGAAGAAATAGCAAAATGTTTCATATAAATACAATACCGCTTGCCTCAGTTCCTTGCACGTTTAAATAGAGTTTAGAGTACATACTAGCTAGACTCTAGCACATTTTAGCTAAGATGAATGGTCTAATCTTTTTTCAATTGGATCTTAGACCGAAAACGAAACTGTAAGTGATTAAAATCGATCACGACCCCTGCGTGTTAGGGATTTAGATAAAGCCCGTAGTGGAATGCCTGTCGCAAGAGGCGACTAAAATCCATTTTGAACCACGGTCACGGGGTTGATGAAATCGGTAATGGAATAGTAGCATAAGGTGGTTCGGCAGCTGTGAGAGCATAGAGCGTACAACTCTGTTTGGTCCGTCACGTCCCACTTAAAACAGCTACAGCGAAGCCGATTAGTTTTTCGAGACCGAAAATTAAATCGTAATCGATATTTTCATAAAAACGAAACCCTTTCAAAGTCCATAACCATTTCCAAGCAAGTTTGTACTTGTTTTTTTATAATTGATTACTTCATTTCGCGGATACATATTTTCCTTGATAAGACGGTACCCTGGTTTTGACTTCAGTATAAAAAAACTCTAACGGAAACCAATCCTTTGCCTTGCAGCCAGGTATTCAAATTCAAAGCAAAGCAAAGCCAATTCAATTCAATTCAAATTAAATGTGAATGATTCATTTACCGTTTTGGATGAAGTCATGCAGAGGTCTAGTCTAGATATAGAAAAATCAATGCCATGTTCAGAGTTTATTGAGTTGATTGCAATTAGAGCGCGTGTGATAGGTTCATTCCGGGCATAATTATTCCTGAAATTTCCAACAGCAAACATATTATGTTGAAGCAGATTACGTTGTGGTACATGAAAGTTCAATGCCTCAAGAAGTATTGGAAAGTCGATAATGCCATTAACAATATCATAAATGAATATAATAGACGAAATAACCCTCCTTATTTCTAATGTATGCAAATTAATTAGCCTACACATTGAAACATATGGAGAGAGAGGCAGATTGAATCTTATATCGGATAAGCACTACTTTATAAATATCCTTTCAACACGTTCAATCCTATTAATGTGAACATCCGGATAGGGGTGTAAGAGTAGGTCGCCTCCAAGTTGGTGCACCCTGGGTAACGCTAAATGACCTACATGCCCTACACGGCTAGTTTCTTGTATTGCCGGTTCTACGAGAACGGTACCAGTACTTGTGCTGTACCCATCGTGCCGAAACGACCCGGGCCGTTTTCTTATATCGACCCGGCTAGAGCAATACACTCGGGGTGACCCTGTCTGACATTTAGGCAGGGCTCGCTACAACAACAACAACGACAACAACAACAACAACACCAGAATATAGAACCATATCCAAGCCTTGATCTTACAAATACAATAGCTTTTTTGTATATCCCAGCAAACAATCGGAGTCATAATTGATGCAGAAAGGAGTCCTAAATAGGAGCGTTTACGCTCCTTATGAGCTCATTTATGAGTCCGAAATGAATGTATTTACCTTCCTGCGATGGTCGTCCGATATGAGCTAAATTTCATATATTGAATGAGCCTGAATATGAGTCATTTATGATTCTTATTCGCCTCAAAAACGGCTCATATAGAGCCTAAATAGGAGTCAAATATGACTCTTTTATGGAGATTTTTGGATGCATTTATGACTCTTAAAAAAGCCATATACCTACTGCACTTTTTGTGGTCTTAAATGGCGCCTTTTCGGCATTGAAAGGGGGACACTGGAATTGGGGAAGCATGCATGACCCTTTGGCATTCGATCAGGGACCGGCCGAATAGAATGAGGGGTGCATTAGGGAAAGAGTGATCATCGCACCACTGGCAAAAACCGAGGCAACAGCGTATTTTGTTGAGTCGTTGCTTGCAAGTGAGCGACTGAGCGTAAGAAACAACATGTATTGATTGACCAGTGCGTTCATAGCGCTTTCCAAGCGAATTTGGTGGGATGTTTGTGGGGATACTCCCTTAAATATATTTATGTGGTACAATTAAAAAAGAAACACTTATAGGAAGGTATACTTATCAGGGAATCCGCTAGAACGGTGCCAACAGGATAGCAAAAAAAATTTCCAGGAACAGTCCGCACGCGATGTAATTGAATATTTACATAATTTTCATCAAATCGGAGTCATAAATGACTCCTATATAATCTTACTAGCAACCCGCTCCGGCTTCGCACGGAAAAATGTAAATTACATGGAATTCAGTACGGCAATAAGGCCATGAATTGAAAATACATTCATACATACATACGTCCGAAATTTAATTATGCGAGACACAGTATAACCAGTGTTTGCACTGTGGTGAAAGTTCTCCATGGAGGTGAATTTTTCAGATTTGAAATCCATGGTAGTATGGAATTTCGCGGACGCATGATTGCATTTCAGTAACAAAAAAAACTTTAGAAATATTTCAAGAAAAAAATGAATTTAATGTATATATTCCATGAATTAATATAATATCATGAATTTACTGCACTACAAGAAGTATAAAAAATGTATATTAAAGGCCATATTCTAAAATTTCGTACAAATGCATATTGATGATCGGCTCTTTATGAACGATGCTATTAAATAGTAGTTTTGCGCAAAAAAGCACCCCTGTTAGTTGAGGACATTGAGGTGAATTTGAAATTCTTAGAAATTTTCCAAAACAAAATAAAGAAAATATTTTGCTTGCAGTTTTATATTTATTTATACTATTTATTTAATAGTAATATACGATTATCTTGGTAGCTTTAATGTCAAGGTACGGTGTTAATGAACTATGAGTCATCTTATATATAAAAACTAATGTGTTTTTGTTTTAGGAGTATCCAGTCTAAATATTAGCTGGAAAACCAATCCTCATTGAACCAGGGGCTTAGGACTTTTCGAAGTTGAAATACTTATTACTAACCGGATAGTTATTTCCAGTACCTGGCAAATGAGGACTATTGTTATTGTGAACAAAAACCATGAACTACAAGTTGCGATGGAGCATTGCAAGCTGCACGTAATCGTGGCTGCCGCCGGAGGCCTTTTTATTCCATCTATACAATGTCCCAGGGGGTACCATAACAGTCGCCCCATACGGCAGTTGCTACCCAAGGCCTTTTTTGTTGCATCTTGAATGAATGAATTAATCTTATGCACTCTGCGTTTAAGTCCCGTTTACATTGCTCGATTTTTCGTTCAATTTCATGTTGATTTTGAAAATTGACTCGAGTCAACGGGTCTTGCAAAATTGCATGCAACAAAGTTGGTAGCCAGCCGACTTTGGTTCAACTCATCATTCAACTTTTGTACAACCATGCGTTTGTTTACGAATGTCAGATTTTGAGGTAAAATTTTGGAAATAAAATTTTAATATATTTTTCACAAAATTTTTCATCAATAAATTGTAGCAATTTTAATTGGCATGAATTCGCCTAGACCTTTTATTTCTTAATCATTACCAACACCCAAAGCAAAACCTGTGCGTTCCATCCCATCCAACTAGAAGAGTCCACAAAGTGCTCCGTTCGGACTCCCTGCGCGGTGCGCTTATAAGGTATACCTATTAAGGACTCTTTTAAAGGTGTGTTTATCAGATAGTGAAAAAAAGTGTTCCTTCAAGAAACACTACCTGGAAGGACTCTGCTGACTCCTCTTTTCAAATCCGTAGACGCTTCAATTACGATTACTTCAAGAGAGTTTTGACGGAGTCCCTTTTTGCTCCTTTTGAGCGCTCCGTACTTTGTTGAATTTGATTGGTAAAGCATTTCCTAGCCAGGATGTCCGATCATTTTATACCCGCTTGACTAGATCTCTATTTCCGTTGTGGTTGTTGTACCGAAATGTTGTCCTACCTAGAAGTAACGTTTATTGCCCCTAAATTGCCACCTTTTAATAGAATTCCGAGAAAACAAACAGTTTCAATATCGTTAGGCCAGAGTGAGAATGGTGTTAAAAGAGAATGCGTCGAGGGGCAAGTGAATAAGTGGTTAGCGTCGTGAGGAGAAGACCACATACAGCGCAAACATTGGCCCTTGGGATTCAGTCTGGATAAGTTTCGCATATTACATTACCCAGACCAGAGTTGAACGAGAGTGCCTCCGGCCTCTCTCGGGCGATCGGGTCCCTCTGCAGCAACAGGTGGTACTTGTTGTAGCAGGACGGCATTCGCGTGACGGGATCTGGCAAAGATGTTCCCTGTCTCTGTGTGGATATAGTTGAGGACCTATCTATGAACCCTTGAATCAAAAGCGGTGGTTTTATAATACCGTTGTTGTGAAAAAAAATCAATAAATAAAAATAGAATTTTTTCTATTTTCATTTAATTTTTTCAATGACATAAACAACCGTCAAATAGTTTTCAAAAAATTGATTAATGTAAACGGGTAGTCAACCCAATTTGGAATCAACGGCACGAAAATTGATTCCAAAATTGAACAATGTAAACAGGCCTTAATGCTGCTTTTTGGGGCAGCTAAAATCAAATCTGTTATAAATGAAACAAATTAATATAAATTTTCATCATTTGCACAACTTTTTTTATTTCCATTTGATTTTCACCACGCGTGATAGGGTTGTGTTTAATCACTCAGGGCTGCATTTTGTTGAAGTATTTGTTAGATAGTGATTTTTTCTCTAATACTTCACGTTGACCTGCAAACTGGTTTTCCTTTCAGTTTAAAACGGTTAAAACAATTTAGGCATGTTCATAATCGATATAAAGTAGGTACTTAAGTTAGCGTCAACCCTTTGATACCCTTTCCAAGGGTCTATCTGACGCTAAATTTAGAACCTACTTTATTTCGTTCAGATTGTTGGACAGAGACAGATAAATATACAAGACTAAATGGGCTTGCTCAAGAACATCCTACAAATTATGACGGATAACACATAATAATCAAAAAACTAAATTTATAATAGAACTATTTTTTCTACACCTTTTTCACTCGTACTTCAAAAACCGTAAAAATACTTTAGATAAGGTTAAATGCATTTAAGAATAGTGAATGGTAGTCCATACAATTATTTTCAGAATAGTCAATTGTATCTTAAAAACTGTAAAATATGCTTTAGAATAATCAACTGTACTCCAAAAACTATAAATTGTACTTCATAAACTGTAATTTGTACTCGAGACCGTAAATTAGACTTCAGAAGCTTAAAAATGTACTCCAAAATAATCAGTTCTACTTCAGAAACAACAAATTCCAATCCAGACGATGTTTCTGAAGTACATTTGATTTTTCTGGAATACATTTTACAGTTTCTCGAATACAATGGGCTTCTTCGTAGCAAATTTTGCGAATATTAACAACCATTTACGTTTTTTAAAGTACATTTTACACTCTAACCCACAATAAAATATACAGGCAGATTCTAAATAATTTCTTACTTTGCGGATTTTCTCCCTCTCATATAATTTGTGAGCGAAAATGTATGAAAAAGGTTCACTAGTGAAATTTATTTAGATTGGCACGATAAGCTTTTTGTCGAAAAATTCTCAAATTTCGAAATTTGTTTTGCGTAAAATTTTGCAAAAATCATTGGATCATGTGTTTCAATTTTGTGATATTGGAGTACTTCAATTGTAATACTTTCTAATACCTCAGCGGACCACCTTCAGCTTATTGAAAGCCGATCATTGCTCATGCTTTATTGACCAAAATCACGACACGATCGCTCTGACAATAGATACTTCAAGGAGTAACAACATTGGAATACATTGCAAAGTGCTCTGAAAACAGAAACAACTGTAGCGTCTCGTTGTGACATTTAATTTTGACAGCTGACATAAGTGCACGTAGACAAAGGCAACCTGTCTTATAACCGCGTTTTAACACGCGTTAACGCAGACTTGATCTAGTTTTATCTTTTTGGGTACGATGACATAATCAGCTGATTTTTCCTTGTATATTTTTTGGTTTTGTGCGTATTTGTCAAAGTTATAAATGTCACGCAACGCAATAAAGCTGTATTTGTTTTCGACTGAATACTCCTATGCGTGAGAAAAAACGCTGTGCATTGGTTCTTGGTTGAGTTGTAAAATAGTAATTTCTTTTTTTTAGAAATATAACCTAATATATACATATATAGTTTTACTTAAAACGCAAAATCCTAAATTTGACTATTTCTCCTCTTTTAAAGTAATTTATTACCTCATAAAATTTGCAACACAACACCCTGAAATGGCTGAAAATAGTTGACTGCAACCCGAAGTTCTCTATGGAGGTGAATATAAGTACGTTTGTGTTAGTGAGTGCAACTACTGTCTATACTGTGATATGTACTTACATACATACGTATCGAGTTCTTTCACCATACGATCTAATTCAACATGAATGAGGTGGGGTGAGATTCCCGCATAATCGGTTGACAGCGAACAAACACACAAACAGCGTTCTTTCACCATACGATCTCACCCCACCTCATTCATAACGCTGTTTGTGTGTTTATTCGCTGTCAAGTTCTAATCATAGTATACCTTATATAGTAGCGCAACTCACAAAAAAACACACTAGTCCACACGCACAGCATATTCCCCATAAGCACAGAAAAATATATTCTCAAACGTATTTTAGAATAATGTACCACGATTTGGACAAAATTTATTTTAGGGAATGGTAGAGAGGGCCGTATGTATAAAAACTGTGGAGGCAGAAACTGTCGAACATTTATATTATAATTTTTATATTTAATTATACCTCAAGTTAATATGTACTCAAAAAAGTTGATCTGCTACTGGTAGTTTATCTTTGAATCGAAAAATTATTAATTGATTAATTGATATTAAGTTTTCAAAAAGTGAGAATTGACGTTGAAGGTTTCATCTCAAATGCGTCTTAGGTTGATATCAAACAAAATGGCTTATTGGGCTTCACACTTTTCCTTCATTTCATTTCATTTGGAGTCACTCAGCCAGTGCCTTCCACTCAAATTCGTAAGAAGAAGAAAATAAGTTGCCAAACTATAGTAAGGATAAACAATGGTTCTAATGGCTCATTCGTTTAACAGCGAACAAACAACCAAACACCTTTTTTGGAAAAAGTGCTGTTTTTGTTTAAACAATTTTGGTTAAATAAGATATGAAACAACTTTTTTTTTGATGCAGAACGAAAGTAAATATTTCAAAGTTTAACTTCAAGTAAGTCTCATTTTAATCGGTGGATTCGTTTAGGATTTATGGCTGTGTAAACAAAAAATGTATGGTTTTTTGCCACATTTTGTCCGATTGCCACGCCCCCTTCAACCAATCTATTTATTAAAAAAAACCGCATAAAAATCCGTTGCTTAGTTTTCAAGATTTAAGCATTGAAGGGAAAAAACAGACAGAAAAAGTGACTTTGTTTTATAATAGGTTTGTTTACTGACCAAAAAAAAAGTTCAGAGCAGGTTAGAGCAGAGCAGAGAAGGGCAGCTGTCACAATAGAAACAGAGCAACTCAGAGCAGAAATGCCATGAAACACTTGAATCTCGATAGTTTCTTTTTATTTGGTTTTTTTGTTTAAATCTTCAAAATTAATGCAAATGCACGTGTACTAAAACATAGCTTTTCTTGCAAGCTAGTTTTTTTGAACTTTTCAAAAATTTATTTTTTCCTGACTGACAGTTGCTTCTCTGCTCTAACTTACTCCATAAAAAAAGCTAGAGCAAAAATTTGTGATCTGGATTACTCTAGTATTGTTTTGAGCGTACTCATGAAACAAAAGATAGAGCAACCTAGAGCAAGAAAAGTGTTCGTTAAACACAATTTTGTGAAATATCTCAATCTGGCGTAAGCTAGAGCAGCCCAATAAACAAACCTAATATGTAGAGATTTCGGAGGCTCATATTTTTCTAATATTTAGGACTCATATCGGACTCCTAAATTACGAGCGCTTCCAGAATGTTTGAGGGGATGGGTCCCTAAACTCTGAGCTATTCCTTTTAACAAATGCCAATAAAGAGTATGCTTTGAGCATTATAAAATTAAGATGTTCAGTAAATGTAAATGACGAGTCAAATACAATACCTACATAATTTTATTAACCCTAGCCAAAGGCATATCAGAGACGTAGTACGTCGAAATCAAGTTATTAATGCATTTGGAATACGTAACACTATAATAGTACATTTATACTGCACCAACGTTGGCGAATTCGAATGATTCATTTCGAACCTGTTTACACTGGCAAATTTTCATTTGGCTCTACCTTCCCTGCATGAATCTTCTACCAGAACACAAAGCCACCGAAAGAAAATGCACCACCGAAAGAAAATGCACCACCGTGATGTTTTAAACACCTGTAGAGTAACAATAAATGAAGTCAAAACCAGGCTTCTATTTTTTTTGGTAGAATTGGTCCATTTTCTTAAAAAAAACTAGTTGAAATCGTTATTAACAGCTGTTCCTAATGTTAAAAATATCACACGTCAATTACCCATTAAGGTTCTTGCTGGGCAATTCTAAATGTGGAACACATGCAGGGTTGCTATTTTGAGGAACTGTGGATTGTATTGTTCGGCGAAGGAGGCCAAATGTGATGGAATTCCAAATTTGGAAAATGAGATTTGTATGGAAAAAAGCGCCAAATTAGCAATTTTACGCCAAATTTACCAAATTTGGTGCGGTATAAATGTACTATTAGTCACGTCTGTATTCAATCTGAAAATGTTTATAAACGTATTCAAATTATTTAAATAAACTCCAAATATGAAAAAACTTACTTTTTCTCTTTCTGTTTATTTATTCATAACAAATTTTTATTTGAAAACAAAGCAAAATGACAATTTTCAATTTTGCCAACCAAGGCAAATTAAACAACCCTACAAGACAGATGACAATCATTTGATGCAACATTTGATTGTCATTGCTGTCAGCTAAACGATCATCGCTTCAATCATTTCACACGAGGAATAAGAAAAAGTTGGTGTCAAAAACTATGTCCGTGTGAGTTTTTATCTCCCTCTAAAGCCCTATATACACTTATTTTTGAGCGTGAACGTGGGTGATCGTGAACAATTTTCTTTTGTGTAATATGTTGATATTACTCCACTTTTCCAAAAAAAATCATCCGTAAGTGGATAAACAACTAAAATATCTTTGATATTACTGCATTTAAACTTAAGTGAAAGTGTTAAATATGCTTTGAAATGCTTATTTTACTATCTCACAGTGAATTGTGTGCGAACGCAAAGGGACACAAACCCTTCGCCAGTGAGTGTTGATATTTGGAAATTACCACGCCAAACTGTGATTTTTTTTTACATTTTTTGGAGAGTTGAAGTCATTTGACAGATGTGCGTGAACGCACAAAAGAATTGATTTGGAATTCTTTTCCTTTGCGTACGCAATAGAAAGTCTCCACTCATTCACGCTCACGTTCACACGGAACTGTATGAGGGTCTTAACACATTACTAATTTGAATTGAGCATATATATATGATTGTCATAATGATATCACTGCTGACAACTGTCATAATCTGTCAAAGCTGATATGAAAATGACGTTTTACATATTTTTATATTAAAAAAACAAATGTATGTTTTAAAATCAAATAAAATGGGTCAATATTTATTGAAAATTTGATGTACATATGTACATAAATAAATCAAATACAACTTAAAAACTTAATTAATATTATAAAAATGCATGTAAGAATATAAATTAGATTCTAGCGCCAACTTTGCAACAATTTTGGGGTAGCGAAATGGAAGCATTAGCGGATGAGCAACGTGCTGAAGCAATACGCATAGATACGTGACATAGTCCCTTGTGACAAGTTGCGTTTAAAAGCTGATCTGGAAGTGCTCGATGAAATGGACAGTATGGGCTTCCGCGGCTCAACGTTATATCGCCACTGTCGTCTGTTTTAGATGGATTTGAACCACTTTTCATACATCATAAAACACCACTTTGGCTGGAAAAGCTAGTTCATTTTCCTATAAGAATTGTGGGCATGGTGGTTTTGCACTCCCTTAGCAAAAAACCCTACAAAAAAATGCAAACCTTAATAAAAATTAAAATAAATTAGTTTGATTAAATTTTCATACCGGGCATTACATCAATAAAAAACAGTTTTTGACCAACAAGCAAACCAATTGTCAGTATTGTTTCGAAGGTTCCAACGTTGTCTGCATTCCCAGACCGTTAAAGATTTTCTCTTTTTTCCAACCAAATTTTTTACCGCTTCGTCTTTTTTTTAATATATTTTGAAAATAATGAACAACGTACAAAATTGTGTAAGCTTTGAAAATAATGAAAATGCACCATTTGTTACAATCATTTTATGTGTCATGTGACAGTCAGCTATGACAATTGTCAGTATTTTGTCAAAAAATTATCAGCATTGACAATTTAAAATGTGAGTGTGTTAGTAAAAATATCTGCCCGTCTTGTAGGGAACCATGGTATAAATACTACAGGTAAACCCGTTAATGACACTAATGACATTTTTAAGCAATTATCATACTCATTTATTTTTTGCCACGACGTGTCTGTTTGGTTTTTTTCAATCAAATAAATTACAAATCAAAATAATTTCTTTTAATTTTTCTTCAATTTGCGATTAGAACTATTGCTAGAATTCTTAAAAATAAGGACTGTAAAAGCGGTCCACATGTATCCCTCTAGCAGGATAATCTACCATCTCACTTCCTGCCATTTTATAGTGTCCAAGCGTCCACCTAAACGTGCAGTGTAAATTGGAAAATATTTTTTGATTTTTTTCAAATTTTTATTATTTTAAATTTTTTGAATATTTTTTTTTCTATTTGACTTACATACTGACACATTTTATATTGCTTAAAAACGTCAAAACAAAATCAAAAGAGAGAACGGTTTTTCCTATAGTACTTAAACAACAACTCTGGCGAATCAAGTCGAAAGTTTCTTTGCTCGTCTATTTAACAATTTAATTAATTGATTTAAAAGTGTCAAACAATTGTGTGAATTGCTAATTATATGGTTATATACTTTCTGTTGATTGGAAGTTATTGGACTTATTTTGCTCTCTGGCGTATTTGCTGTAAAAATACATAATCGAATCAAAAATAAAAAGTTAAATTGCATTGCAACAACAATATCTAGTGCATTTAAAAATTTAATTGCATTGCAACAACAAGAACAAGTAATTACACTTTGCGCCATTACTCACAAGTCTGACACTTGTCAAGCGGCCAACTGCGCCACCTGTGTGTGAAGACATCTGACCATCAGTTTATATTAAGGTGACCAGTCGTTCATTATTAAAACTAAAAGTACTTCATAAAGTTCTTATATATTGCGATGTCTTTTGCTACTGCCACCCCTGTTACAAACAAGCGCAAACAATTGAGCACTGCTTCTCCATCTGCTAAGGTGGCTAAGCTTGATGAAGGTATCACTCTTGCGACGGTCTTTGCCAAGCTGACCCAACTTGAAGTGACAGTTCAACAACATACTGATCAATTGCGCCCTTTAATTGAAAGTGTAGCGGATAGGTTGACAGAGGTGGAAAATAAGCTTTCTAAGCGAATGGAGGATGAAATATCGGCGCTTAATGCTATGATTGCTGAATCGTCTGCTCGAATCTCGGTTTTGGAAGCTAATGCGATGAAATTTGAAGAGGACATGACATGCATGAAAAATCTGTTAGCTGGTGTCATGGAACAGAGTGCTGCGCCGGATATCTCTGCTGATGCGGTTGTCTTCGGCATCCCGTATTGTGAAGGTGAAGACTTAAAACGTGTATTTAACCTGATGTGTAATTCTATCGACTTCCATTCTCCTCAAATAAGAGATATTTTTCGCACAAAACCTTCAAATCCAAATCCAAATAGTGCTATTATTGTAAAATTTCACTCGCCTCTCGACCGCAACCGGACTCTGCGAGCTTTTCGTGAGTATCGGAAGAGAATAAAGTCGGCTATTCGCCTAAGTCCTCTTGATTGTGAGGGGTTTTTTCATATTTATGAAAGCCTCTCTAAGGAGAATAGATTTCTGCTGCAAGAAGCCGTCAAATTACGACGAAATGGGAAGCTGAAGTCAGTGTTTACAATTAGAGGTGCAGTTTACGTGAGGAGCGACAGTGATGTGAACAGCCCGCCAACTGCTATAAGCTGCGTAGACGACTTACATCAGTTTCGCTAGTTTAGTCTTCAGTATTTGTCCTAGTTGTAGTGAATTAATTTTTGTAAGGGTAGTTAAACTCAGTTATTGCTTCTTCTTGATCTTTTTGCTTTCGCTTTCTCTTAAAGTTGCTTTTCACTTGTGCTGTCCTAATGATGGTGGGCAATGACGCGAATAGCATTGGCGATAATAGTCTTGTACTTATGAATATTTTATGCCGTCGGCCAAAGGGTTTTAATGTCGTTCACTTTAATGCGAGAAGCTTAAATAATGAGAAAATGGATCAGGTTAGGAGAACTTTTGAGCAATCTTCGGTGGACGTTATATGTGTGTCGGAGACTTGGCTCAGGCATGAGATAATAGATGCGCACTTTGAGATAGATGGGTATACAATGTATCGAAATGATCGTATGAATAAAAAGGGTGGTGGGGTAGCCATTTACTGCAAAAAATATCTAAATTCGAGCGTGGTATCCCATGCAGGCGGAGGTACAACGGAGTACTTTTTGGTTGAGGTGTCCAACCCCCTGTCTAAAGTCCTCTTGTCTTGTGTGTACAATCCCAACAGATGTTTTAGCTTAAATGATTTCTTTAATACGTTGTCTGTAGTAGCTGTTGATTATGATGAAATAATAGTATGTGGTGATTTTAATGTAAATATGTTATCCCGTGATATGTATAGCTCCCGCCTTTTAGATGACATATCTAGTGTTGGTCTTTCTCTAGTTAATTCCTCTGTACCGACTAGATACGGGAATAACTGCTGTCCTAGTCTACTAGATTATTTCATTGTGTCTGATTTGTCTTCTGTCTTGAAGTTCGACCAAATTTCGTTTGTGTCTGACCATGATTTAATTTTCTGTTCGTTTGACATTACTTTTGATCATGATGATTCAGTTTCGGTTCCTTTAAGTTTTCCTGACTATCGCTCCATCAATTTTAACAACTTGAGTACTGAGATGTCTTGTGTTGACTGGACTTATTGCTGGAGCTTGCCATCGGTAAATGATAAGCTAAACTTTTTAAATAATATATTGTTATCTTTTTATAATGCTCATGTACCGATGCGCACAGTTCTGAGAAAATCTCGATCTTGCCCATGGTTCAAAAAAACTGCTCGTGATATAATCTGTAAACGTAACAAAGCATATGCAGTATGGAAAAGGAATCGAACTGATATAAACTGGCGTTCGTATACGAATATACGGAATGTAGCTACTGCAACTATAAAACATGAGAAGCAGGCATACTTTCGAAAGATGTTAAATTGTGAACTTCCTAATAATGTGTTGTGGCGTAACTTGAAAAGTCTTCGTGTACATCTTAAAGATAATACTGATTGCTCCCTAGACCCTGAAGATCTGAATGCCGTATTCGTTAATTGTGCTACCTCGTCCAATGACCCAATCACCCACCCGATACATTGTCCTGTGACTTTTTCTCAGAAATTTGAATTTTGCTCTGTGTCGGAGTATGATGTGGTGAGATGTATTTATAAGATACGTTCAAATGCTATTGGTGAAGATGGTATTCCTCTAAAATTTATAAAAATTGTTCTTCCACAGGTACTGCCAACCCTGACCCATATTATCAACCACTGCATCACAACCTCGTGCTTTCCTGATGTGTGGAAGATTGCATCTGTCCTTCCTGTAGCTAAAAATAAGTCCGCCAGCTGTCTAAGTGATTTTCGTCCCATAAGCATCCTTCCTGCGTTGTCGAAGACCTTTGAAAGCTTGTTATCTGAACAGATTCATGCTTATATTGATAAGTTCAATCTACTTTCCCCATTCCAGTCTGGTTTTAGAGCAAAGCATAGCTGTTCAACTGCAGTAATCAAAATCTTGGATGATATTCGGGCACCCTATGACAGTAACAAGATAACAATGTTGTGTCTGCTCGACTTTTCTAAAGCGTTTGATTCTGTCAATCACACGTTGTTATGCATGAAGCTTAAGTCTTATTTCGGTTTTGGGGCCTCTGCTTTAAGTCTCATGAGGAGTTACTTGGGTGGTAGAGCACAACGAGTGAAGGTGGGATCGCAAGTCTCTAGTCTCAAGTTGTTATTTAATGGTGTCCCTCAAGGTTCTATACTTGGACCGTTATTATTTAGCCTATTTATTAATGACATATTTACCACCTGTCTGTATGCTCAAATGCATGCTTATGCAGATGATATACAACTTTATATGTCTGGAACACATGCGCAAGTTTCTGAACTTTGTGCCAAGTTTAATAGTGATTTGTCAGCTATTTCGTCTTGGGCGCAAAAAAATTATCTTTCCCTTAATAGTGAAAAATCGTATGTGTTACCCATATCTAAAAGGCAAATTAACTCTTCAAATCTACCAGCTTTATACATCAATAATAAGTGCCTTAAGTACGTGTCTAAAGTAAGGAATCTGGGGGTTGTTATTAACTCTAGTCTGTCTTGTGATGATCATATTAATGCTGTTATCAGTAAAGTTTACTACACTCTACGTAATCTACGAATGCCTGCCCCCTTCACCCCACTTGTAATAAGGAAGCGGCTTGCTATACAGCTAATACTACCAATTATCTGCTATTCGGAGTGTATATACAGCAAATTAGATTCCAAATCAGCACATAAGATTGATGTTGCCTTTAATCATGTCACGCGGTATGTCTTCGGGTTGGCTAAGTATGATCATATATCTGCGTGGAGAACGAGTCTCTTGGGTTGTGAAATATCTGAGTATCTTAAGGCAAGGAACTGTATATTTCTGTGTCGTGTGATTGCTGATAAAATGCCAACTTATTTATATAACAAGTTAACATTTTCTAGATCTGCTCGCATAAGTGATTTGATCGTTCCCAGCTACAATTATCTAAACTCTGCAAGACTTTTCTTTGTCAATGCTATCCGCATTTGGAACTCTATCCCCAACTCTGTTCGCAATAGCTTAAGTAAAAGCAACCTTAAGAATGTTATATTTTCTTTCTTTGGTAAGGTGTATTCAAATTAAAATCTGAGTTTAGCTACTTATTAGTCTAGTCAATCATTGTTGTAAAATATTGTTGTTAAAGGTCATTGTAACTATTTTTGTCAATCTCATATATTACCATTGTTATTCCTTTATTTTTAATTTTTAATTTTTTTTTTTTTTACTTTTTTTACTTGTTTACATGTTTTTAAATTTGATAAAAGTTTTTAGTTTTAAGTTTTAAAAATTATACCCACTAATATGTAATGATTGTTGCACTATAAAAGATCATACAAGATCTTATTGTGCTAATATTGTCAATAAATGAATGAATGAATGAATGAATGTAGGGAACGTAGAATTGACAACTGAAATATTTTTTTTTGTAGGAGTTTTTCCTTCAAATAAATGTAAACAAGCGTATTAACCCTTTGCCACCGAAGCACAGTTTTTGTGTCCCATACAATTGTTTTACTGAAAAATTAGATAGCATTTGCTCATGCCAAAAAATTGTCAATACCGCTAAATATGCTAGCCCAAACAGTAACGGAGTAACTTTGGCCACTTTGGACCTTTGCGTTATAAAAATGGCGAGTATTGAATATTTGTCGATTTACGCCGATGGCACCATAAGAAGGTTGTCGCCAGAATGTCGCAGAAACTGGTGGATTATTAGAGTTTTTTTTTATACTGAAGTCAAAACCAGGTTACCGTCTTATCAAGGAAAATATGTGTCCGCGAAATGAAGTAATCAATTTAAAACAAGTAAGGAAAGCTGTCTTCGGCTGTGCCGAAGGCTAAATACCTTTCATGAATAAGCGTCACGATTTTCACTGTTTGATCCCAGTACAGCCTGTGTGAATTTAACTTAAGCTCATACCGAAATTATCGGAACTATCGATTATATGGGGGAGACGTGTTATATTGGTCCAATCTCATTGATTTTTGACACCGTCATTCCACATTCTAAAATAGCAATAGTTACGAAATTTCACGTTCCTACCTATATAACTACAGGAGTTATCTACAAAATCCGTTTATTGGAACAATCGATTGTAGGGGGCTATGTGAAATATTTATCCCATTTCGATGATTTTCAACATCGATATTTCAGATATAAAAATAGCAATACGTCTAAAATTTCATGTTCCTACGTGTTTAATTACAGGAGTTATAGCTACGGTGACCATACATTTTTTTTGATAAAACAGAACTCTTTTTACTTAAGGCTTGGTATTGCCTTCACGTGAAAATTTCGCTACCCGGTTATAAACTATTTGGGGTTACACTCTCAATATTTGGAATAAAAAAGTGTTTTTCATGGCGTAATCATCTCTTTGCAGTAAAAAATGTTGCCAAGGTCTGTGAAACATTGAAATAATAATTTCAACCAAAGTGCATCAATTGAAAGTCATTTTTTTAAGTATATTTTTCCATTTTGTGAATAGTATTTCTTGATGGTGAGAGACATTTCCTAGTTAATTTAAAACCTATCATAACCACGGTTGCCGTTTTGGCCGAAATGTACCATTTTTGGTACGAACTTTTTTCCGGGTACGGAACTTCCAAATTTGATACGTTTTTGCCATTTTAACGTATTCAGTTTTTGATTTCGCTGAAGCACTTGACCGCATTTTGAAAGATTTTAAATTTTTCATAATGATTTGAAATTATTGAGCAAACTAACTTTACAGAGCTACTCATTACATTTGTTAAAAAAGGTTGCCGGCACAAAAAAGCAGAACAAAAACAGAACATTTGCTTAAAAACAGAACATTTATGTTATTTTCCTTAGAAAAAAAATACGCAGAACTAGCTCCTTAAAAACAGAACTGTTCTGCCAAAAACAGAACGGATGGTCACCGTAGTTATAGCCCAAAATCCGTTTATCGGAACAATCGATTGTATGGAAGCTATGTGAATATTTATCCCATCTCGATGATTTTCAACACCGATGTTTCATATATAAAAATAGCAATACGTCCAAAATTTCACGTTCCTACGTGTTTAATTACAGGAGTTATAGCCCAAAATCCGTTTATCGGAACAATCGATTGTATGGGAGCTATGTGAAATATTTATCCCATCTCAATGATTTTCAACATCGATATTTCACATATAAAAATAGCAATTCGTCCAAAATTTCACGTTCCTACGTGTTTAATTACAGGTGCTTTATCATGTAATTCGATCCGAAAGAAATTTCGTTCGAATTTGAAAAAAATTGTATGTGATTTGACAGCTTTCGAATAGCATTTACTATAGAATCGAATTACATGATAAGGCCCCAGGAGTTATAGCCCAAAATCCGTTTATCGAAACAATCGATTGTATGGGAGCTATGTGAAATATTTATACCATCTCGATGGTTTTCAACATCGATATTTCACATATAAAAATAGCAATACGTCCAAAATTTCACGTTCCTACGTGTTTAATTACAGGAGTTATAGCCCAAAATCCGTTTATCGGAACAATCGATTGTATGGGAGCTATGTGAAATATTTATCCCATCTCGATGATTTTCAACATCGATGTTTCACATATAAAAATAGCAATACGTCCAAAATTTCACGTTCCTACGTGTTTAATTACAGGAGTTATAGCCCAAAATCCGTTTATCGGAACAATCGATTGTATGGGAGCTATATGTAATATCGGTCCGATCTTGCTAGTTCCGACAAATGATTCCTATATTGGAAAATGGTGGCCGCATACAAAATTTCAGCCAAATATCTCAAAAACTGAGGGACTAGTTTGCGTTCAAACAGACAGACAGACAGACAGACAGACAGACAGACAGACAGACAGACAGACAGACAGACGGACAGACGGACATGGCTAAATAAACTCATCTCGTCATCCTGATCATTTCGGTATACTTATTGATGGGTCTATCTCTTCTTCTTCTCATACTTACAAACATCGGACCAAAGTTATAATACCATTTCATGTTCATGAAAGGTATAAAAACAAGTACAAACTTGTTTGGAACCGGTTCTGGACTTTGAAAGGGCTTCGTTTTTTTTTTTATTAAAATATCGATTACGATTTTCGGTTTCGAGAAATTAATCGGCTTCGCTGTTGCTGTTAGCTTTGTTTCTTGAAATCTCCAGCAAAGAACTGTCAGCAGAAGAGATCCCTGCAGTCAACTTAATTAGTTTTATACTAATCAAATACCAGTCAGCCGGGCGGCCTCAACTAGTTCGAGTTCTGTAATTTTTCCATATTAGCAACTGGTATTTTTAACACGGCGATGTCCTACGAGAGGGCAATTGTCCTTCTCTGCATCAGCACCATACCAATTGGCTGACTAGTCAGCCTCTGCATCAGGAATATACCAGTTGATATACTTGTTATTATACACATCAGTATCATACCATTTAAGATACTAGTTCGTATATACGTCAGGATTGTACCAGTTGGCAGACTAGTTCATATATACATCAGAATAATACCAGTTGGCAGTCTAGTTCATATATACATCAGAATCATACAAGTTGAAAGACTAGTTCATATATGCATCAGAATCATACCAGTTGACAGACTAGTTCATATATGCATCAGAATCATAACAGTTGGCAGACTAGTTCATTCATATATGCATCAGAATCATACCTGTTGACAGACTACTTCTTATTTGCATCAGAATCATACCAGTTGACAGACTAGTTCATATATGCATCAGAATCATACCAATTAACGGACTAGTTAAAAAAATCATCGGAATCATACCAGTTGTCATACTAGTTCATATATGCGTCAGAATCATACCAGTTGATATAGTAGTTCATTTATGCATCAGAATCATACCAGTTCACATACCAGTTCACTTATGCATCATAATCATATCAGTTGACATACTAGTTCAAATTTGCATCAGAAATATACCATTTGACATACTAGTTCATATATGCATCAGAATATTACCAGTTGATATACTAGTTCATATATACATCAGAATCATACCAGTTGACATACTGCTCAGTCTATGCGGCAGGACATACTAATCATTATGCCCATTCAGATCGTACCACTTGTCATACTAGTCCACGAATTTGACATTCATTCCAGTTGGTATACTAGTCGGTCTATGCACCAGTATCATAGTCAGCCTCTACATCAGCAATATACCAGTTTATTCTTTAGAAAGCAGCGACTATTTGTATTTACCCAAACACGAAAAAGCATCTGTGAATTACAAGGTAAAAAAGAAGCAGTTACAAGAGAAAAAGAAAAGCAATTGTCCTCTTCTGCATCAGCACCATACCAATTGGTATACTAGTCAGCCTCTGCATCAGCATTATACCAGTTTATATAGTAGTTCATACACAGCCAAAAATTAGCTAAAGGCTCTGAGTTCGATTCTCGGTAAAGTTGACACAAGTTTTTTTTTCTATATTTTTTAAATTATGTTGTTTATTGTATTTTAATTTAATTATTGAATTCAACTTGCAATGGCTCCTTTCAAATTCCGCGTTCGTCAAGTTTGATTATATATTGTATTCAACTTTGTAGGATCCACTTTCATTCAATGTTTTTTAAACGTAAAGCGAAGCGAAATTTTTGCAAATGCTCATAAACGAGGCGCGCATTTGTCAAAGTTTTATGTAATTGGGGCTTTGGAGTTGTATTTTTAGGTAAGGTAAATTAAGGTTACTCAAGGTTAAGTTTGTCGTCCACTGCGGAGTTCCGGTCCCACATATGTATATATAGATAAAAGTAAGTCTTATTTTTACATCAAAAAGAGTCAAAGTAAGACTGCTTTCATGCTGGGCCATACACTCGAGTTAAAGGAGCATTGTTAGAGTCAATTTATATTGTTGTTGTCAATATACTCAAGTTTATGCCGCAACGTAAAAAAATGGCGGTTATATACCAACAGGTTGTCATAACCTCTAACGAGACTTTTGCCGAACTTCTCTTCCAACTTATAGTGTGCTTCTTTGATTTTTGTTGGGATTTTCCACATAGTAGTATCCCGGGACTGACACTCCTAAACCGACACCGTTACTCCTCCTCGAACCACTTAGATGACTTTATGAAGGCCATCAAGTCCTTTATGTCCAGTTCAGCGGTCTGGTTTAGGCTATCCAGGAAGGGAACTCCCAAAAAGCGCGTTCTCGCGCCGCTTAAGACCGGGCAGTTGCAGATGAGGTGCTTCACCGTTTCCTCTTCCTCATCATCTTTGCAGCTCCTACAGCATCGTCGGTAGGGCACAACTTCTGCGTGCCTACCAATAAAGCAGTGCCCAGTTAGAACACCTATTAATATGGAGATTTCTCTCCTTCTTAGGCCAGGTTTGTTTGGATGTCCGGCACCTTGGGGATTGTTGCCACATTTCGTTGGCTTGGAGTACACACTCCGTCAAGCCAACGAAAGGTAGCAACAATCCCAAGGGTGCCGGAAATCCAAACAAACCTGGCCAAAATGGGATTATAAAAGATGTAGAGGGATCATAAAAGATCTGAATACAGTTACTTCAAAAAAAAATACCGTTCAAACAACCAAAATTTGGTCAAATTCAGGATAACAGCACGAGATTGTAGATTTTACCAGTGCCTTTTTTCTGTGTATATAAGTACACAAGAAATATAGCAGTTGACATACTAGATCATGTATACATCAGCATCATATTTGTATTTAGCCAAACATCTGTGAATTACAAGAGAAAAAAAGAAGCAAACCAAAAATTTAAAATAATGTTTGCATAGTACCATGTACTACAATAGATCGTACTAATGGTTGCGGTGTAATAAGGCCTTATAATAATAATGTAGTATGAAATGGAATTTTTCTAATTAGTATTTTTCTAAAATAGATTAGGCTTATTCTGACTACACCTTTTCAGTTTATATTCAGAAAGTAACAATTTATATTTAGAAAATTACAATTCATATTCAGGATTTCCATTTGATATTGAGAAAAATACAATTGACATTCAGAAAATTACAATTGATATTCAGAAAACTTTCTGAATATAAACTGAAAAAGATGTAGTATAATTTCAACCCGAGATTCATACATACTTGCATACTAGTACGAACCAGGATTTTTGTGACTAGTATGATTTCGCCCAGCAAATTATAGTTGTATACTAGCATGTTTTCTGATTAGATTGGCATTTATTGGTTTAAGGGTAATCAGCAAAGAACTAGTATAAAAACATTCATAAAATGTATAGTAAACGAGCTAGGTGTCTGCTGAGTAGTTTGGAATTGATTAGTTGGAAGGTATTCAGAAATTAACTGGTATGAATACACCACAAAATGTTTAGGCGTAGAACTATAATGTTGCTGAGTAGTTTGGCATTGACTGGTTTAAAGCTAATCAGAAATGAACTAGTATGAATACACCACAAAATGTGTAGTCAGTGAACTATATTGTTTGCTGAGTAGTTGGACATTGACTGGTTTAAAGGTGATCAGAAACGAACTAGTATGAATACACCACAAAATGTATGGTCAATGAACTATATTATTTGCTGAGTAGTTCGGCATTGACTGGTTTAAAGGTGATCAGAAATGAACTAGTATGAATACACCACAAAATGTATGGTCAATGAACTATATTATTTGCTGAGTAGTTCGACATTGACTGGTTTAAAGGTGTCCAGAAATGAACTAGTATGAATACAGCACAAAATGTATAGTCAGTGAACTATATTGTTTGCTGAGTAGTTTGGCCTTGACTGGTTTGAAGCTAATCAGCAATGAACTAGTATAAATACACCACAAAATGTATAGTTAATGAACTATATTGTTTGCTGAGTAGTTGGACATTGACTGGTTTAAAGGTGATCAGAAACGAACTAGTATGAATACACCACAAAATGTATAGTCAGTGAACTATATTGTTTGCTGAGTAGATCGACATTGACTGGTTTAAAGGTGATCAGAAGTGAACTAGTATGAATACACCACAAAATGTTTAGTCATTGAACTATTTGTATTTTGTAGTACCAAAAAATTTGCTCTAAAATTGACGTACGTCACGCAACTGACGTATTGGCGGACTGATTCTGTTTCCCGCTTAAACATGTACGAAATAAGCTTATAAAAGAGCAATGTTTATAATTGGATCCTTTTTTAATAACTTTCATCAATCGCCGGTATGAAAACCAATCTCTTAACGTCTGTGGCAGCGGTCTCACGAAATGGCCTTGGAGATCCAAAGGAGAAAAAAGCTGCACCTGAGCTTTCAGCAAAGGGAGCGACCGCGATGGCAACTACGGGTCCGGACTTCCAGGAGACATCTGCCCTCCGCTCTGCGTACTTAAAAAAACGATTGGCCGCAAGGACCTGAAGAAATATGAGAGAGTCTCGAGGGAAATGCTGTCGCCGATTTCCAGGAAGTCGGTGGAATTGGTGCAATCTCCGATACCGGATTTCCAACCCACTTATGTGCCAATGAGGGTAAACGGAAACCCTTTCAAACGCAGAAGATCGGGCGTGGAGTTAAAACCTCACCCCGGAGTGGGCAAACCAAGCTTTGCCGAAGTAACTAAGGACAGGATCTTTATAGGTATTCTTGACCGAGGCAACGACCGTTTGACAATCCCCAAAGACCAGTGGCGACACGTCCGGAACGAACTCACTAACGCTCTTATTGACGGTTATTTGAAGACTCCGGGTGGTACAGCGCCGGTCACGGATGCGGGTTGGCACCGGGGATAGATAAAAATAGTCGCGTGTGACGATGCCTGAACTGTTGCACTGTACAAGGCAGCAGCTGCAAGACTGCGTGAAGTCTACAAATGTGCAAAAATCGAGGCAAGGGCATGGATTCCTGCCATCCCTGCAGAGCCGGAGAGAATTCTCACGATGCTGCGGATAATGAATTCGTCCCTCCCGACGCAGGACTGAAGTGTCACTCTGGTCGGGGATGCGGTAGGGCCTGATAGACAAGTGGTCCTCACCATGAATAAGGAGCCCCTTAAAAGTTACAATGGACTAGTGCATTAGAGTGTCGGTCAGATCGTTATCCACGTAAACCGTGGCTATGAGGAGCGCGCTGCAACGGGGGACTCGGATATCGAAGAACTACAAGAGGAAACGGAGGAGCCGATGCGAAAAGCATGTTATCTGCCACAGCACTTTTGCAAAGTGACGTGAACTGCTCGGAGATGGAAGACAGCTTGCTGGACAGGGAACAACCAATCCTGAGCGCATTATCTATGATGCTTCAGTCAGCAGGGCTCCCGTTACGCCAACTCGCCGATATGGGTACGTCAGGGAAGTCTGAGCGCTCTCATGTTGTTGGTGCTTCAGATAAATCTGCACAAATCTAAAGTATCCTCGGCCTTCTAAATGCGACATGGATGTGGTCCTCATCCAAGAACCCTGGGTCAACAGCTCGAGGATCTGCGGATTGGGGCTTATTGGCTTCAAGCTCATTCGAGCTAGCGAGGAGGGCAATGTCAGAACCTGCATTTTGGTGAAATGTAGGCTTCTTGTAAGAATGCATACAAGCTTTTTCCTTGATTTAAATTCAGCTTCAAACGATGAGGTAACGTATTTGTATGCTGACAAAAGGCTGCAGAACAGGAAAAATTGCTGTTATTAGTTAAAATAATAAATTTTCATAAAAATCTTACCAAATAGGCAATTATTTTTTAAAAATAAAAATAAAACAAACTTCAAAAGCTTTCAGTGTTGCTATAATTTTGTTCGTATCAAGAATATTGGTTTTTACTACAATTTTCATACGATTTTGAAAAGAAGTAGCACTTTCAATCAGATAGGGAAGCATGAAGCTGAGAAGTGTCTAAAACGTCTCGGACTGCTTAACATTATATTAGGTTTGTTTACTGACCAAAAAAAAGTTCAGAGCAGGTTAGAGCAGAGCAAAGCAGGGCAGCTGTCAAAATAGAAATAGAGCAACTTGGAGCAACTCAGAGCAGAAATGCCATGAAACACTTGAGTTTCTTTTTATTTCGTTTTTTTGTTTAAGGGGCCTATTACGGTTCGCGAGTCGCTTGAGTTATTCGAGTCGCCTTATTTGGCGAGTCGCCTAGCTCGAATGATTATGGATAGCGAACAAACTAGTTCGCCTGAAACATTTTGTTGCCAGTTCTAAAAACAGAAAGCGGTGAACGTCAAATGTAAAAAAAAACTTCAAATTGAACAAAACTGAAGTTTCAATTATTTATTATTATTTTACGTTTTTATTGAATATTGTAGTTAAGAGCCAGACAAGCTGCATATACATAGAAAAACCAACCATTTCCAACGTGTGCGGAGTTGTGCGAGGATAATCCCGTCTGGTCCAACAGCCTTGAACGGCTCGAATCTTTTAATTACCCACCTTATCCCTTCTTCCGTGATGAAAATGTGTGCAGCCAGGTTTATTGCAGGTGCTAAGAGTGCAATATGCGAGTTCTCTGGAAAGTGTGTAATCAAGAGCAGCTCCAGCGTTTCACGTTTCGAGCTGGTCCAGGATCCGGCAGGTTTCCGCAAATAGCCTGTATGTAGCTGTTTGAGTTCTTGAGAGCACTCGTCTCAGTCTCGCTGTATAGTCGACATTCTCGACCGCAGTACAAAAATTTCTCCACAAAGTTCTCTTCGCCTGCCTCAGAGCCTTGTATGTTTATATTTATATCTGAGTCATTGAGTCTCCTTGCGAAGGCTCTTGGCCTTATTAAATTGTTTCCTCCACCAGTGTGGCCTATGTTTACAGCGTGGTTTTGGCACTGGACAGGCCTTATCGAGGGCATTTGAGAGCGCCGTTTTAAAGGTCGTAACTAGGTCTTCCGGCTACGTACAGGTCATACCACCACCGGTCTTTGGCGATGGCCAAACTGTCGTTGTCTCGGTCAAGGATGCCTATTACGATCCGGTCCATGGTCACTTCAGCAAAGCTTGGTTTAGCCCAAAATGACACCACTATATCCCCGAAATTACCCCAAAATTATCCCAATATTACCACAAAATGACCAAAAAATATCTCCAGAATGAACACAAAATTAGTCAAAATGACCAAAAAAAAACCCCAAAATTACCCTAAAATATTCCAAAATGACCACAAAATGACACCAAAATATTCCAAAAATGACCACAAAATAACGACTAAAATTTCCTCGAAATTAGTCCAAAATGACCCCAAAATATTCCAAAAATGACCACAAAATAACAACAAAATATCATCAAATTTAGTCCAAAATGACCACAAAATAACTCCAAAATATTCCCAAAATTACCCCAAAATGACCACAAAATGACACCAAATTATTCAAAAAATTACCACAAAATAACGACCAAAATTTCCTCGAAATTAGTCCAAAATTACCCCAAAATATTCCAAAAATGACCACAAAATAACAACAAAATATCATCAAATTTAGTCCAAAATGACCACAAAATAACTCCAAAATATTCCCAAAATTACCCCAAAATGACCACAAAATGACACCAAATTATTCAAAATAACAACAATATATCCCCGAAATTAGTCCAAAATGACCACAAAATAACCCCAAAATGACCACACAATGAGCCCAAAAAATCCCCAAAATGACAACAAAATATTTCAAAAATGACCATAAATAACAACAAAATATCCCCGAAATTAGTCCAAAATAACCAAAAAATTACCCCAAAATATTCCCAAAATGACCACAAAATAACAACGAAATTACCACAAAATGACCCCCAAATAATCCCAATATGACCATAAAATCAAATTTTTCCTCCTAGTCACCTTCAAATTCTGTTAGCCAGATTTTGACACTCCCGAACGAATTGGATCGAGTCGCAAACAGTAATCGCTTCATTTTTGACATTCGCTTAATTTTGTAGTTTGAGGCGAATGTTACCGGGCGACTCGCAGTCGGTAATACAAATGTAGGCGAGTCGCGCATATTTTTGTTCGACTCGCAAACCGTAATAGGCCCCTAAATCTTCAAAATTAATGGAAATTCACTTATACAAAAACATTGATTTTCTTGCAAGCTAATTTTTTTGAAGTTTTCAAAAATTTATTTTTTCCTGTCTGACAATTACTTCTCTGCTCTAACTTACTCCATAAAAAAGCTAGAGCAGAAATCTGGATTACTCTAGTTTTGTTTTGAGCGTATTCATGAAACAAAAGATAGAGCAACCTAGAGCAAGAAAAGTGTTCGTTAAACACAATTTTGTGAAATATCTCAATCTGGCGTAAGCTAGAGCAGCCCAATTAACAAACTTATTATTAAACAATGATTTAAACATAGGACCAAGCTCGGCAATATTGCCACAAAGTGGTATCTTCTATTTGCAGGCAAAACAAAAACAAAATATTTGACACCTGATAAATTGTCAAGATATTGCCAACTGGCAATATTATCAGGGCTGGTAATATGGGACTGTGAGCACCCTAAATATAATTTTTGAAAAAAAAAATGAAACTTTTTTTATTTGGTCCAGTCTACTATGAATTCTATCGTGCCCTCCAATTCAATACCCACCGATCTGTTTCCTTGATTACCTAATAGCTCCAATACTGGTAAAATTTTAAATACCATAGGCGCATATGGGATACACATATAATGTAACCATTTAATTTGAAAAAAAGGGCGAGCCCACTCAGTCGTCTATATGCGACAACGGTCACATAAGATTAAATTTCCATGCAAATTACATATATAGACTATTTCGAGATTTGTTTAAAAAACTCTGCAGCTCCACATTTTGCAAGAATGCCTTATTTCAGAATTTGATAAAAACCCATTTTAGGTGAAAATGTTTCGATACATTTTTAATACGAATTTTAAATAACTATATTTTTTTATAGTGGATTTGTATTTGACGAAAGTGAACTCGATGAAATCGCAAAAAAATATTCGCACTCTGTTCGTGATAATACTCAGGAGTTATTTGGCTGTTTAAATGAGCTCAATGTTCCCGTGCTGGTGTTCTCGGCCGGTCTGGGGAATTGTGTTATAGCTATGCTGCGACAAGCTGGAATTATGTATCCTAACGTGAAGGTTATTTCAAACTTCCTCCAATTCAAGGATGGTTTGCTAGACGGATTTAAGGAGCCAATTATTCACACGTTCAATAAGAACGAAACAATGTTAGAAGGTAGCGATTACTACGATCTGGTACATAATCGCGATCACATAATTCTAATGGGTGATACATTAGCTGATTCTGGTATGGCTGATGGTGTGCCCGCATCGTCTCATGTAATTAAAATTGGCTTTCTCTTTCATCATGTAAGTTCTGCATCATATACTACGTAGTAGCCTTTTAATATCTATATTTAATTAATTATTTTTTCTGTATGTTTCGTTTTTTTTTATTTCAGGTACAAGAAAATATGGAACAGTACATGGATACTTTTGATATTGTCTTGGTGGACGATCAAACAATGAATGTGCCACTGAAATTGTTGGAGCTCATAAAAAAAAAATACCCACAATCGACTAAACTTGCGATTAATTTAAGTCATAAATAAAAATTAGACAAAGAAAGTCACAAACTCAACGAACGAAACTATGTAGAAACAAATTACATAAGCACAAAATATGTATAGCAAAATTGTGTTGTCCTATTAATTGAATCTATATTATATATATAAAAAGTAAAACGTTTTCGTTGTCGCCGCTAAACGGCCAAACGCGTTGAAGGGTTTCACCAAACTTACGCACAAGGTAGGTACATGGGCCGACATGGTTTTTTTTTTACTAAGTAGAGTTGCCACCTAGCGTTGCCACCGGTTGTTGTTGTTGTAACGAGGTGTAGCCCTGCCTAAATGTCAGACAGGGTCACCCCGAGTGCATTGCTCTTGGCCGGGCCGTTTTATTTTATCGACCCGGCCAAGAGCAATACACTCGGGGTGACCCTGTCTGACATTTAGGCAGGGCTACACCTCGCTACAACAACAACAACAACAACAACAACAACAGGTCGAAAATGTGTGTTCGTTGTTAACGAGATGTGCCGACCGATTTTTTTGAAATTAATACATGAATGCCCTTACCTATTATGGTTGTCGTGAGGAAGATTTGGTGAAAATCTACGCACAAATTCATAGTTCTGGGTTTTGCAATGAAGAGGTTTTCATCATTTGTCCCAAGATGGCGGCGCATCTCTTTAACAAAAACAAACATTTTATTTTTCTCTTGTATTGCGGAATGACTTGCGAAGCAGTCACGGGTTGGCTAGTCTCAAATAAAAGTATGACCAAAGAAATTTACAAACTGAAGCATCATCGCGAATAACGTTCTAAGGGCGGATTTCTCGACTAGCCATCAATTTAACGCTCACTTTAAATTTTGTCGGCCAGTTCATCCTCCTGTTAAAATAAAGGGCAAATTGACAGTGAATTGACAGTGAACTTTCACGTTAATAGGCAGTGGAGAAATCCGCTCTAAGTGTCATTTTTTTTCAAAACCGGTTTTATTACATATAACATTTTGTATGGCCTTCTTGCATTGTCCAGATAACAAATTTTCTAAGATTTAACACATCAAAACTGTAAAAATGCATTTAAAAATAGGGTACTTTAAAGCAGAGCTGTTAATTTTGATTAGTAATTGATTGATTAGAAATTTTTTTTAATTACTAATGATTATTTTAATTGCTTTCAAGAAAAAGCAATTACTAATTGATTACGATTAGAAAAAATAAAAAAAAAAAATAAAAAAAAATCCAAAAAAAAATTAAAAAATCAAGAAAAAATCAAAAATAATCAAAAGTAATGATTTTTTTGATTTTTTTTTTGATTTTTTCAATTTTTTTGATTTTTTTTGATTTTTTTTGGATTATTTTAAAGTTTTGTTGTTAAAAGTATAAACATCTGTGTATCTTTGTATGCAAATATATACATCTACTTACACTTTGGGGCTCATGGATTTCTAGAATGAACCTTGATCGCTAAGTATATGTACATATGAGAAAAAATGCCAGGTTTGATGGTTATATGCGTTGTAGTGGTGAAAATTTGTCCCTTTTATATCTAAACGGGTAGTGTCGTGCATTTCTCGTTTAAAACCCTATGGGTACGGTCGGATGGTTCTATTCGAACACTTAAAAGTATGCTACACAAAGTAAAACGTGGGCATACCAACTACATATGTATGCCCAAAAGAGACTAGTAATGATCAATTGATCAAAAATTAATTGGTTATTATCCATAGAGAGAGGTCCGGTATTAATAACTTTAGGCCAAAATGGACGACGTAGTCATTTTGTTGGAGTAGAGAATAGTAGAAGTAGAATCGTTTTATTTTTATTCATTTTTGTTTAAGTAATGCTATTTAGTAATATTTGCGAATAATATGTAATTAATAATGTAATGACAATTAAAGAACAATAACACAAATAGTCAACAATAACGGTATTCAGTTTAAAAATAATTCATGTAGGTGGACATGAGTGCTATCAACGGTTATTTCTACTCACATTGAAAACGAACGTTTGAGATCTGAGAAGGTGATTGGTTCTCAAATGCATCTCAAATTGAGATTAGCTAAAAATGTTTGTTGGGATTACACCGTTACTTCTTGCTTCACCTATACATTTGTATGTTTGTGCAAGTGAATATTTATGTATGAACATATTTTTCTAAAACAGTACTGGAAAAAAATCAAAAAATCAAAAGTAATCAAAAGTAATCATTACTTTTGATTATTTTTGATTACTTTTGAATTTTTGATTTTTTTTGGATTTTTTTAAATTTTTTTGATTTTTTTTGATTTTTTTTTTAATCAATTGAAAAAATAATCATTAAAAAGTGAAAGTAATTGGTAATCAATCATTAGGTGGCTTCTCAAAAAATAATCAATGAAATGCTAATCATTACCGATTACTAATCAATTATTAACAGGTCTGCTTTAAAGTGACATACATTATTTTGCATAGCAGCGTCGAAAGTGATTCGTAACGGCACTGGAAAATCATAAGGAAGGTGTAAAACTGATAATATGAAAGAAAAAGTTAAGGAAAAAGATGAGAGAAAAAAATTAAAAAAATATGGCCCGTAGTCATAGTCGAAATAAAATATGATTTTAAGTTCGGTTAGGTTAGGTTCAAGTGGCTGCCGCAGAGGCACACCTAAGCCAGTATTAAAAGGCCCGTTGTGATACCACCAACACTAGGAAAGTCAGTTCCGGGACCCTGCCATATGGAAAATCCCGGTATTAACGGAATTCTCCACATAGCAGAATCCCGGGACTGACGTTCCTATACCGACACCGTTACTCCTCCTCGATTTAGATGACTTGATGAAGGCCATCAGGTCCTTTATGCCCAGCTCCGTGACCTGGCGTAGGCTAACCAGGAAGGGAACTCCCAAAAAGCGCATTCTCGCGCCACTTAAAGCCGGGCAGTTGCAGATGAGGTGCTCCACCCGTTCCTCCTCCTCATCATCCTTACAACTCCTCAGCATCGTCGGTAGGGCACACCTTGTTGTTGTTGTAACGAGGTGTAGTCCTGCCCAACGCGTATTTTTCCTTACCCTAATTGTCATCAATATCTTCTAACGGGAGTCCAAGGAAACTAGCAGTTTCAATAGGGTTGGACCAAAGAGAGATGGGTGTTAGAAGAGTGGGCTCAAATGAGCAAGAAAATAAGTGATTGGTATTGTGGGGGGACGCGCCGCATGCCGGACATACATTCGGCACATCAGGGTTCAGTCTAGATATGTAGGAGTTTAACCTACTACAATATCCAGAGCGTAATTGAGCCAGAGTGACCCTTGTCTCTCGAGGAAGATGACGCTCCTCTTCAGAAATGCCAGGTGTTGCGGCATGTAAGACATTGTTTAGCGGACAGAGCGCAGAGTAATGGCCAACAGACGTTGTATGGATATGCCCCAAAGCCTGTTTATTTGTATATTTGATCATTAAGTCTTTGAATTTACAAATTCTTACAGACTAAGTACAAAATTAAATTAAGAGAAAAAACATCTTAAGTTTTAATTAAAATTACATAAGGGCAGGTAAAATCAACACCAGTGGAACTGAAAAACATGTTTAACTCAGTACAGGCTCTCGAGAGAGGAGCATTCACTGCATAGTTAGTTCTAGCTAAGCCAATTTTAAAAGTAGAGAACTGTCGAAAATTTCTGCATGGGACATTGAATTGGATATTGCTCAGCAAGGATGGACAGTCCACCGTTCCAGAGATAACACCAATTACAAACGAGCAGGCCAAGATCGACCTTTTACATTCCAGTGTGTTTTTCTTCAAAATTAAATTTTATAATTGATTATAAGTTTAATTAAATAAATAAATAAATAAGTTCAATTAAAGCACATCTGGACTGATATGATGGTAAAGGGTCCACAAAGTTCAGAGATCGAAGGGCAAAACGGAGGAAAACTTTCTGGACACGCTCAATGCGGTTAGAGGGACCAACCTGGTAGGGCCTCCAGATGATAGCGGCATATTCCAATCGTGATCTAACAAAGGCACAATATAATGTCTTAAGAGTATGAGGGTTTGTAAAAGCAAAACAGTTTCTACGTATGAACGCAAACATAGCATAAGATCGTGTTATTACATAGTTAATCTGACTAGTGAAATTAAATTTAGAGTCAAAAAACACCCCCAAATCCTTAATTTCATTAAGAGTGTTTAAAACATGACCACCGATACTATATGAAGAACCTATGGTATTGGCTGATTTTGAAAAGATTACATGAAAACACTTTTGTATGTTTACAGTCAAACGATTTGAACTGCGCCAGTTTTCAACCCTTAAAAGGTCTGATTGTAGACGTTCAGAGTCACGAAGACTCTTAACGACTGCGAATATTTTTAAGTCATCAGCATACAATAGGTATTCCGCGAAAGAGAAACATGAACCAATGTCATTTATAAATAGTATAAAGAAGAGGGGGCCAAGGATACTACCCTGTGGGATACCAGAAGATGCTATGAAAGAACGGGATTTGACGTTATCCAAGTCAACAACGCAGAGCCTATTAGTAAGGTACGATTCAATCCACAACAAAAACGTGGAAAGAAAACCAAACGAAGCAAGTTTCTGCAGGAGTAACCGATGAGACACTTTATCAAATGCTTTCGAAAAGTCTGTGTAAATCGTGTCGACTTGAAATCTGTTCTGAAATGCAGAGATGCAGTATTCACTGAAAACAGTAAAATTGCACCTGTAGATCAAACGGCGTTGTTATATAGTGACGGATCTCATCAAAATGTTTACGTAGATGTGACCTTATGGAACTGGAAGCATTTCCACCTCATTATGTATATGAGATATAGGTGACATAAGGACGCACCCCGTAGCGGTTCTGAGCGCGGTGTTTTGACAGGCCTGAAGCTGATTCCAGTGAACGTCTGCAAGCCCCGGCGACCATATCGGCGACGCATAGTTCAGGATCGGCCGAACAATTGCCTTGTACGTTACCAACAACGTTTCTTTGTCTTTACCCCAAGTACTCCCGGCTAGTGACTTCAGGATTTTGTTGCGGCTCTGTTATTTTGAGACAATTGCAGCTGAATGGGCAGCGAAAGTGTGCATGGTGTCAAAAGTCACTCCTAAGATTTTTGGGTGAGCGACAGTAGGTATTTTATGATCACCTACATAAATTTCTAATTCCATGCCAACCTGCGCTGTCCACGTCGTGAATAAGGTCGCCGAAGACTTTGTTGGCGACAATGTCAAGGTTCGGGCAGTGAAGAACTCGACTAGAGAGGGGAGATAACCATTTATTTTAGAGCACAGCTCATCAACGGAAGTACCAGTTGCCAATATCGTGCAATCGTCTGTGTAAGAAACAATCGTAACTTCTTCTGGTGGAGGAGGAAGCTTCGAAATATAGAAGTTAAACAATAACGGGGAGAGGACACCACCCTGTGGTACCCCTTGTTTTATTTTCCTGGCTTTAGATTTTTTGTTTCTGAATACAACAGACGACCGACGACCACTGAGATAATTGGCGGTCCAACGCTTTAGACAGGGGGGGAGTGACGAGTTTTCCAAATCAGCTACAAGTTGCCCATGATTTACTGTGTCAAAAGCTTGACTCAAATCAAGTGCAACTAGAACCGTCCTGTCATTAGGCCTGTTTTGATTTAGACCGTCAGTTATCTGAGTGTTTATGACATTTAGAGCAGATGTTGTGCTCCTACCTTTCCTGAAGCCATGTTGGTGCTCGGCTAACATCAGATGTGATGTATAGAGCGGGAGTAAGACCGCTTCAAGTGTCTTTACTATTGGCGAGAGGAGTGATATCGGGCGATATGACTCCCCAACGTTAGCTGGCTTGCCAGGCTTTAGTAGTGGGCCTGCTTCCATTTATCGGGTATGACAGCTGTGATCAGAGACAAATTGAAGACGGCAGTTAAATATTTGACTCCCGCTAGGCCGATATGTTTTAGATGCACCATGGCTATGCCATCAGGGCCGATGGCCTTGGAATTTTTGGCCTTCCGGATGGCCTCTTGAACCTCTGTAGCGGTGATGGGAACGGGTGCATAGTTTTTGTGTTTATGCGCACGCCTGAAGATTCCACGTCTAGCCCTGTCTTGCGCAGGGTGTGGGACATATTGTCGACAAAAAGCCTGTGCACATTTCCTGGGTAATGTCGACATTTTTTGGTGGACCCGAAGGATTCGATAAGGACTTGACGGTGGACCATAATTTCCCAACACCGGTAGAGAGGTTACAAGACCTGAGGTGCTCCTCCCATTTGGTTTGTTTGTGTTCGTTAACCAGCCGTCGGATTTCCACGTTGAGATCACCGATCTGTGGGTCAGAGGGATCAATGTTGCGTATGAGGTCACGTTCGTTGGCCAAGGCTGCGGCCTCAGCTGGGAAGTTAGGCCTAATATGTTTTATCCTACCAGCTGGTATAAAACGGGCTGTAGCCTTTTTAATGACCTCACGTATGTTACGCTCGCCGACGTGTACATCAGTGGGAATGGGAAGATCACCAAAGGAGCTCTCCGTGAATTCCAAAAAGCCGACCCAATTAGCGAGACCACCTCCGCCGTCCGTACGGTCATGCCGGAGTACGTGGTAGCCTCCACTCGCTCGGAGATTCGAGTGGGGGCCAAGTTTTGTCTCCTGGATTGCAGCAATTTTGATTTTATGTACCTGCATAAATGTGGCTATCTCCGCTATCTTGCCGGTCAAGCCGTTGCAGTTAAATTGCAACAATTTAAATGCGAAGGAGAGGCAATGGCCACTCTGGGAGTTAAAGACTGTTGTGTTCGCCTAGATGTTGGTAGGTTATGTCGCGATATTGATCTCCGTTGCAGTCCTGAAGCCGGCGGAATTCGTTCACTATTAGATGAGTGTACATCCGTCGGCGTTGAGGGCTGCACAACTCGACAGCAAGGCGCGACAAACACCAGTGATTTCTGTTTGCGAGCCCAGAACATATGCGTAGGTGACACAGGCCTAGGCAGGAGTTGCACTGGACCGATGCCACAGACGCATATATCCTGTGCCGACATACAGTGCACGAAGAGTGAGGGACCAGAAGTTGATGGACTTGACTTTCATTCGTGCTAGTGCCGGAAGAAGTTAGTAAAGAGTTTAGAGACGGGGCTGAAGCTCAGTAGTGCTACAGCATCAACTGATGTGCTACGAAGAAAGTAGCCATGAGTGGGTGCTTGTGCTGTTGATGCACTAGGAAGTAAGCTACAGCCGGGAACACATATATTCTGCTGGGCAATATAATTATTGCAGGTCGTGGAGACTTGATTATTAGAGGGCGATAAAGCAACATATGAGCGTCGCTTGCCTCGGGACGTCCTAGGACGTGAACAGCAGGGCGCCACAAAACTTTTATAGAAACTAGTGGGCCGATGTGTTTTTGGATCTAGTCCGGAGCAACTAGATTTATGCAACCAACCTTTGCATGATGCACACTGTACTGAGTGTGATCGTCTTGTATATATTTTCTTCCGACAAACGCAGCAGAACCATTCTCTTGGGCCAGGATTTGGCTCAATGCCCGGATCAAGAGAATAAGGAGCAGCCGTGCTGCAAAGGGCTGTTCCGGGGATGGAAATAGGTGAGGGAATCGTGACGCGTTAGACAGGGTTACTTCGAAATGTATTGCTCTTGGCCGAGTCATTATAAAAAAAAACAACCCGGGTAGTTTCGGTACGAAGGGTATTGTACAGGTACAAATACCGTTCTCGCAGAACCGGCAATACGTGAAACACCTAGTCTTTCTGCGTGCCTACTAATGAGGCAGTGCCCAGTTAATACGCCTATTAATATGGAGATTTCTCTTCTCCTTAGGGCATAAATTTGTCTTGATCTTTTATGGTCCCATTTCGGCCAGGTTTCTTTGGATATCCGGCATCCTGGAGATTGCAGCTATCTTTCGTTGGCTTGGCGGAGTGCGTACTCCTTCAGCATAAGCTTGCATGTGGCAAATGGCATACCTAAGCGCTCTTTATCCCGAAGATACTTTGAATAAACCCCTCCTCCAACTCTGCCGTCTAGCTTCGAGCCAGCAGCATAAATGGAAGTGCCGCCATGAGTGGCGGGACTCCGATCCGTGCTCTTCCATTCTTCCCTGCTGGGAATGTTGATTTTAAAACCGCTATCTCCGACTGTTGTCGCACAACGATCTGTGCTCAGCGGAAGAAAGCTATAGGATCCAAAAATACAGGCGTGTCCAGTAGTGCTTGCGCCCCAGCCGGACGTTTCTCTTAGACGCAGAGCCGATGCTGCTGCCACCCGGTGCCCTTCCAGATCGAGTGGCCAAATGCCAAGAATGGCCTGGAGTGCTTCATTGGGCGTTGTTCTTAACGCACCGCTTATACAGATCATGCAAGATCTGTGTACTTTACCTAGCAGATTAAGGTTTGTTGCCTTGCTCAGCGCAGGCCACCATACCACAACTCCATAGAGCATGATTGGTCGAATGATTGCAGTGTAGATCCATTTGCATATTTTGGGGCTGAGCCCCCATTTCTTTCCAATGGCTCTTTTGCACGTGTAGAGTGCAATACACGCTTTCTTCTGGCGCTGAAGAACATTCTCCTTCCAGGTTATTTTCCTATCCAGAACTGTACCCAAGAACTTGGCTTTGTCAGCCAAGTTCAGGTGCACGTCATTCAGTTTTGGTAGTATTAGCGGTGGTATCTTATAGCGGTTGGTAAAGAGAACCAGTTCTACTTTTCCCGGGTTGATGCTCAGTCCGCAGCGCAAGCACCATGAGGAAACCTCTCGCAGTGCTACTTGCATCCAGTCGCACAGGGTTTGTGGGAATTTGCCCCTATATACTATAGCTAAGTCGTCTGCATATGCCACTACCTTCCCGCCCCCCAGCTTGTGTCTCGCAGCATTGAGTTGACAGTGAGGTTCCATAGAAGCGGGGAGAGAACACCACCCTGAGGCGTTCCCCTTGTGACATAGCGTGATAAGTCAACCGAGCCCAGTGATGAAACTATTCGTCTACCCTTTAGTAGTTGATCAATAAGTCCAATAAGAGACCTGCTTATGCCCAGTCTTGTTAAAGCGGTGTTTATAGCATCAGGGCTTATGTTGTTGAAGGCTCCTTCAATATCTAAAAAGGCCGCAAGACAGTACAGTAAGACAGTACTTCTCATACAGCGATTTTTCAATAACAGAAACTAGGCTGTGAAGCGCAGTTTCTGTAGATTTCCCTTTGGTGTATGCATGCTGATAGCTACAGATCAGGTTGCTATCAATAGTAGAGGAGAGGTAGTCATTTATTATCCTCTCGAAGGTTTTGAGCACAAAGGATGAGAGACTGATCGGCCTGTAGTCCTTGGGCTCGTAATGAGACGCCTTCCCCGCCTTAGGAATAAACACTACCGTGGCACTTCGTCAGGAGCACGGAATGTAGCTAAGAGAAAGGCAGGCTGTATAGAGAAATACCAGCCATTTGGCTGATGTCTCCAGCGTGTTTATGAGTTGTGCGGGAATAATCCCGTCTAGCCCGGCAGTCTTGAACGGTTCAAAGCTTTTAACCGCCCACCTAACCTTTTCCTCCGTGATGGGTATGTATACAGCCAGGTTTGTTGTAGGTGCTACGGGTTCCTCATGCAAGTTCCCTGGGAAGAGCGTATTCAAGAGCAGCTCTAGGGTTTCCCTCTCCGTGCTGGTCCAGGACCCGTCAGGTTTGCGCAAATAGCTTGTGGCTGTTTGAGTTTTTGAGAGCACTCGTCTAAGTCTCGCTGTATCGACGACATTTTCGACCTCAGTGCAGAAATTTCTCCACGATACTCTCTTCGCCTGCCTCAGAGCTTTTTTGTAGACCCTGAGTTTAACTTTATATTCGAGCCATTGAGTCTCCGTGCCAAGGCTCTTGGCCTTATTAAATTGTGTCCTACATGATTTTCGGAGCGAGTCCAGGTCGTAGGACCACCAATGCGGCCTATGCTTACCGCGTGGTTTTGGCACTGGGCAAACCTGCTCTAAGGCATTCGAGAGCGCCGTTGTAAAGGTCTTTATCAGATCCTCCAACTCCCCTACTGATGAGGGGACTTGTGGGGGCAGTGCTGGTAAGTCCCTAGATAGTATTTCATTGTGTAGCTGCCAGTTAGTGTTACGTGGGTTGCGTTTCATAACCGGCTGCTTAACAGAAAAGTCTAGAACTATTTCTACGTACCGGTGGTCGGAGAATGAGTGCTCATCGAGAACGCGCTAGTTTCTTACCCACTCATAAGCGCCTTCGCTGCAAATAGTGAGATCTATGACCTCCCTACGGGTTTTAGTAATAAACGTAGGTTCGTTACCCACGTTGCAAACTACCAGGTTAGTTGTTAACAAATAGTCAAACAACGACTCTCCTCTAGCATTGATATCGGAGCTTCCCCACTGGACGTGATGAACATTGGCGTCAGTTCCGATAATAAGATGACCCATGGAAAAATTTGCCACCAGGTCTTTTACCTCCCTCTGTGGCGGAGGTTCTTCGGCGTCGTAGGGCATATAGACCGACGCCATCGTCAGACTGGTACTGTCGACTGTTAAACTGGCAGCTGTAACGTCACCATTGGTATAGTTGGGCAAGAGAAAGGCATTCAGCTCAGACTTAACCAAAATACAGGCTCTAACCCTGCCCCCCTCGCTGGCTCGAATAAGCTTAAAACCCTTAGTCCCCAAACCGCAAATCCTTGAGCTGTTGACCCAGGGTTCTTGGATACGGACCACATCTACGTCGCCTTTAGAGACGACTGATTAAAGCAGCCGAGGCTGCTTTAGATTTGTGCAGGTTTATCTGAATCACCACCAACATGAGAGCGCTCAGACTTCCCTGCCACCGCCGTATCGTCGAGTTCCGCCTCGTCTGGAGGCTTATCTTTCAACGACGATTTGTTCAGACCACGGTTTGGCGTGGCAGAGATCCTACTAACTGTGGCAGTGTCAACATTGGTGCGCTCAGGACTAGCTGCTATCACTGTGACGTTGAGGTCTTCCCCGTCCAGCAGGCTGTCTCCCATCTCCGAGCTGTCCACTGCTCCTTCGCCATTTAACGTGGTAGGTACCATACTTTCCGAGTCGGACATCTCCGACTCCCCTTCCGGCACTGCGATGTCCGAGTCCTCCGGTGCAGCCGAAATAGCAGCGCGCTGTGCATCGCCGCGGTATACGTGAATCACGATCTGACCCATACCGTAGTGCACTCGTCCGTTGCACCGTTTAAGGGGCTCGAGTGCCTCCTTATTCAAGGTGAAGATCACTTGCCTATCAGGCCCTACCGCATCCTCGACCAGATTGACACCCCAGTCCTTCGTCGCGAGAGACGGGTTCATGATCCTCAGCATCCTGAGAATTCTCTCAGGTTCAGCAGGGATAGCAGGAATCCACGCTCTTGCCCTTGGCCGAGCCGGGATATCCTTCCAGTCGACAACCTCGATTCTTGCCCCTTGGTAGATCTCACCTAGTCTTGCAGCTGCTGCCTTGTACAGTGCAACAGTTTTTGCATCCTCGCAAGCGAATACCTTGATTCGGCCCTGGTGCCATCCCGCATCAGAACCCATCGGAGTGGCACCCGGAGACTCATCCATAATGTCGAGAAGGGCATTACCGATAGCATTCCGGACGTACCGCCACTGGTCCCTAGGGATGGCCCAGCTTTCATTACCTCGGTCAATGACGCCTATGAGGATCCTATCCTTAGTCACTTCAGCAAAGCTGAGTTTACCCATTACGGGGGCGTGTTGCTGCCGCTTCGGGTGAGGTTTTAAATCCACGTCCGATCTCTGGCGTTTGAAGGGGTTTCCATTAACCTTCTTTGACGCGTAATCGCTTTGGAAGTTCGGTAAGATAGCTTCAGCCATCTCCACCGTCTTTCTAGCATTCGGCGATAGCTTCTCTTGTGAAATACCCTCGTATTTCTTCAAAATCCTTGCGGCCGCTCTTTTGTCCAAGTACTCAGAGCGACTGGGAGATGTCTTTTGGGGTAAATTTCGACCCGTAGTTGCCATCGCGGTCGTTCCCTTATTTGGATCTCTGGGGCCAGGTCGTGAGACCACTGCCACCTACGTTAAAGACTTGGTTTCGGTACCGGCACTTACTGGGGCTTTAGCATCAGCCGTTGTTGGCTTCACCGTGTTTGTACCGGTACTTACTTTGGGGATTGCCCCCTTGTTATCCAGAGCTAATCGACTCGTAGTTGCCATCGCTGTCGATCTCTCGGCTGATAAAGGAATGGAGTTTGTCCTCCGACGTTGCGTTCTCGCTTGCTCCAGCATTTTCCTCCTCTACTGTGCAGTATACATTGTTGTATCTTTAGTTTTAGGGTTTTTGTTACTATCTTTCATCTTGTTCGTACGACCCCTCGCCGGGCAAGGCCAGTTTAGGGTCAAAGGAAGAGTAAGGGGAATGTATCGTCCACCGCGGCAGAGCCCCATACCGCGGTAAGGCCATAGTTACTCTCCGAGGCGGTCCGGTATCAGAGAGCCTCCGTTCGATTACAGCCACGATTTGCCTCCCGGCTGCAAACGTCCAATGGGCACGTGGTCGCATAACACCCTGGATTGGCAGGGGGAAGATCTTAGTCGTCGCGCCAGAGAGGCTTGGCTTCTCTCGTGATGTAGTACCGGCGGCTCTATGATCACAAGGGCAGCGTAGCCCTGTGGATATCGACTTAGCCCTCGTACCGCGGCAAGGTGTCCACCCTTCACGAGGGTTTTAAGTTAGTAAAAGCTTTTTGACACAACTTTAACTAACTTAAACTCGTGTTAAGATAATCGCACATTTCATACCATTTTGGAAGCTTCAAAGCTTCAACTTTAAGAGTATCTAAAAATATTTTGAAAAAAGTTTCAAAAATTAAAAGCAAATTCACTTTGAAAAAAAAAATTCCATTTTTCCCTATACAAACTGTATAGGAAAGGGCGAAAAAAATAGCCACCCCTAAGGGTTAAGTTAGAGCGTTAATTTTTCGCAAGGCTTATTTTCTCATTAATACCTAAAGTTTCAGGTGGTAAGACCGAAAGAAACCAAATTTATTTTATTTGAATCACCCTAATGACATATTTGGTTTTGTTCCGGTCCCTGTACAGACTTTTGTGCTTCTATGCAAAATGATGTATGTCACTTTACATTACCCTACTATTTCTAAATGCATTTTTACAGTTATGGCGTGCAAAACTTTAGAAAATTTGTTATCTGAATAATGCAGGAGAGCAATACAAAAGGTAATATGCAATAAAACCGGAACGTTATTCGCGATGATGCTTAATTTTTTGATTTGAAAATACAAAATAAATGCAATCGTGAAAAAAGATATTTGTTTCCTTTAGCACCCAACTGCTAAAAAATTAGATAAAATTATGGGAGAGGGATCGAAAAACGTGTTTTGGCGTCAGAATCACGAATCCGGAAGCGCTTCTTTAATTTTTAGTTCCTGTGGAAAGTTATGGTCAAAAAACCGATGGTCCGATACCAAAATTGGTCCGATACCAAAATTGGGGCGGGATGCATGGTATTTTTGTGCACAACACGTTTCTGAGTTGGCGGCCGTCGACCGCGCTTATAAAAATTAAGGTATTTGTTTCCTTTAGTGGTCAACTGCTAATAAATTAGCTAAAATTATGGGGGAGGGCTCAAAAGACGGGTATTGGACCCAGGATCACAAATCCGGTTTATAGCTTACTTCTACTCGATACAAAAAAAAAATACATACAAAAAACTGTTGAAATCAACCCTGCAAAGACGTTCGGGTAAATTTACTAGTAAATTTACGAGTAGCCCTCCCGAAAGTTTTCGAATTTTTCCCATCATTTTAACATTGCTGTCAGTAGACTTTTTTACCGGTCCATTTCACACGTTCCTGTCTGTGTGATTTGACAATGGTTTTGCATCTCGCTCTTCCTCATTGATTTTGACATTTTGCTTTACTGCTCACACCGTCACAGCTACCAGTCATATAACTAGCCATTTTACGGAAATTTTATTAGGAAAATGACTACTTCTGTGAATGTCATTTTACAGGAATATTTGAAGGGTTTTTACTGGTTATTTTACCAGTGCTTTACTCGTAATTTTCCTTGTATAATGACCGTAATTTTTACCGCCATATACAAAATAAAATGACTGCTATTTTATAAAACGCTTACCTATTCCAAATTGTAATAAAACACATAATTTTATATAATGTAGTTTATTTTATATTATTTTCAAGCGAATATGAATAACAATAACTTTATTTTTGTGTATTTAATACTTTTTTAAAAATCTATATTAATACGTAAATATTAAATTACATTTTTTAGTCTTATTTGGTTCAATAAGTATTTACATTGGTTTTGTTTAAAATTTTTAATTTAGTTAATAATTTTTAATTTTAATTCTTGTGATTTCAAAAAATACTTTTTTAAAAATCTATATTAATACGTAAATATCAAATTACATTTTTTATGTCTTTTTGTTTCAATAAGTATTCACATATTTACTTTGGTTTTGTTTAGTATTTTTAATTGAGTTAATATAAAATTATAATTTTGTATAGTTTATTATAACGAGTTCCAAATAAAATTAGTTAAACAATACAAAAAATTAAAACTAAATATTAAACATTAATTTTATGCGTAAAAAGGTACATTTTAATAACATAGTGGATACTTTTTAAGAAGTTCTTAAAAGATAAAGTTTCTATAAAAAAGAAACGCAAGTAAATTTTAGTATTTAAAAATTTAACACAAAAGTTTTAAGCAAAAACTGAAAATTAACGCTAATTCACAAACATTTGATGCCCTTTTTGGTTTTAATAACTTAGTAGCTTTGCTTTAGTTTAGTATTTTGTTACTAAATATATTATTTACATTTATTTAATAAGTATTTTATTACTCCTAATTTAGTAACGCACATATATAACAAAAAAAAAATAAAATATAATGAAAAATACATAAAAACAGACAATAAAAAAGGTATAAAAAATAAATAAAAATGAAAAACAAAAAAAAATTAATTAAGTAAAATAGAATGAAACTAAATAAAATGAAATAGAATAAAACAAAAAAGGAAGAAAATAAAAAAAAAAATAAACGAGGAAAGAAAAAATAAAACGAAATTAAATAGAATTAAATTAAATTATGAATTTTTGGCGAACTTTTTTTTTCAAAAATATTTCATTTTGTTTTCCTCTTTTTTAATTTTACTTTATTATATTTTTTTCTATTTCAATTTAGTATATTCTATTTTATTAAAATTAAATTAAGTTAAATAAAAAATAAATAAAATAAAAAAATGATAGTTATATGGCGACCTGTATTTAATAAATCACTTAATGGTTTTTTGTAAAATAGAAAAAAAATAAAAATATAATAAAGTGGAATTAAAAAAGATAAAGTAAAAAAAATTATAATTAAAAAAAATAACACAAAATGAAAAAGAATAAAAAATAAAACAAAAATTAAATAAAAATATACAATGGAATATAGGAAAATAGACCGACCAAAGTAGAATGAAATAAACAAAAAGAAAAATAGAATAAAATAGAATAGAAAAAAACCTATAGTGCATTATAATTACGACAAACTTCGTGATCTCTATCGAGTTTGTCGTTCCGTTATTATTTATTTTATTAAATATTTTTTAATTTGGTTTATTAATTTATTCTTTGGCACTTATTTATTTGAAAATTTTGTTATATTACCATTTATTTTATTTGGTATTTTACTAATTATATTTATTTTATTTAGTATTATATTATTATTACCCCGAAACGGGTTGTGCGCTGGGTTTGGGACCCGCCACGTAAAAAATTTAGTCCAATGAAAAATAAATTAAAGCCTCGGATGAGAACCCCCTTTAATGTTGACGACCCGGCAAAACGAATAAGGCATAATGATTTGGATATTAGGGCATGTACCGGGAATGTCCGGACCCTTTCAAGGGACGGTACCGCTGCCCGACTGGTTGATGTCCTCGTTAACGCAAAGGCTGACATCACCGCCCTGCAGGAAATGCGATGGACGGGACAAGGAAAGACGACCATCGGACCTTGTGACGTATACTACAGTGGCCAGACACGCGGCAAAGCGCGTGGTGTAGGATTCGTGGTGGGAAAGAGACTTCGCCGCCAAGTACTAGCGTTCACCCCCGTGGACGAGCGTCTCGCTGCGATCCGCATCAAAGCGAAATTTTTCAACATAACATTTATCTGCGCCTATGCGCCGACTGAGGAGACGGACGACGCAGAGAAGGACTCCTTCTACGATAAACTTGAACAGACTTATGATCGCTGCCCCCAACATGATATCAAAATCGTGCTCGGCGACTTTAATGCGAAGGTGGGCAAGGAAGGAGTCTTTGGTCCAACAGTTGGAAAATTTAGTCTCCATGATATAACATCCCCCAACGGCACTAGGTTGATTGATTTCGCTGCTGCTCGCAATATGGTCATCAGTAGTACCAGGTTCCAGCATAAACGAATACACCAAGCCACATGGCTGTCTCCTGATCAAAGAACAAGAAACCAGATTGATCATGTCATGATCGACGGCAGACATAGCTCCACCGTTCTGGACGTGCGTACCCTTCGTGGTCCCAATATCGACTCGGACCATTATCTTGTTGCAGCCAAGATACGCACACGCCTCTGTGTAGCAAAGAAAGTGCGCACAGTAACGGAAGGAAAGTTTGACGTCGAGAAGCTGCGCACGACACAGACAGCTGACAATTTCTCCACTCGACTCTCACACCTGCTATCGGAGAGCAATCCTCGACCTAACGATGCAACCGAGCAATGGAAGCATATCTCTCACTCATTACGTACCGCCGCTGAGGCCACTATAGGGTTCCAGCGAGCCCGCAAAAACAACTGGTACGATGAGGAATGCAGCACTGCCTCGGACAAAAAGGACGCTGCCTACAGGGAGACGTTGCGAACGGGCGCAACCCGCAGTGTATGGCAACGCTATCGTGAGGCAAAGAAGGAAGAGAGACGCCTTTTCAGAAAAAAGAAACGTGAGGCCGAAAGGCGTGAGTGTGAGGAGCTTGAGATGCTGGCTGACAGGAATGATGCCCGAAAATTCTATGAAAAGATCCGGCGGATGACGGAAGGTTTTAAGACCGGGGCAAGTTCCTGTAAGGACAATAATGGCGACCTGGTAACCGACGTACAGAGTGTACTTAAATTATGGAGGGAGCACTTCTCCTCACTGCTAAATTGCGAGGGAGACGTCGAACCCGATACCCCAATCCCTGACGATGGAAAAGTCGTCCCACCACCTGACTATGATGAAGTGAGGATAGCTATATCCCGGCTGAAAAACAACAAAGCGCCTGGAAAAGACGGACTGCCCGCCGAGCTGTTCAAACACGGAGGCGAAGAGCTGGTAAAAAGCATGCATCAGCTCTTATGCAGAATATGGTCAGACGAGTGCATGCCTCCAGATTGGAATTTAAGTGTGCTCTGCCCAATCCACAAGAAAGGCGATCCCGCTAACCGCACCAACTACCGCGGAATCAGCCTTCTTAATATCGCGTATAAGGTTCTTTCTAGCGTATTGTGTGAAAGACTGAAGCCCATCGTAGACAAGCTGATTGGACCTTATCAGTGTGGCTTTAGACCTGGTAAGTCTACCATCGACCAGATTTTCACGATACGCCAAATCCTGGAGAAGACCCATGATAAAAGAATCGACACACACCATCTCTTTGTCGATTTCAAAGCCGCTTTTGACAGCGCAAAAAGGAGTTGCCTGTATGCCGCCATGTCTGAATTTGACTTCCCTGCAAAGCTTATACGGCTTTGCCAAATGACGTTGAGCAATACTAACAGCTCCGTCAGAGTCGGGAAGGACCTCTCTGAGCCATTTGAAACCAAACGAGGCTTCAGACAGGGCGACTCCCTTTCGTGCGATTTCTTCAACCTGATGCTGGAGAAGATAATTCGAGCAGCAGAGCTAAACCGCAATGGTACAATCTTTTACAAGAGCGTGCAATTGCTGGCGTATGCCGATGATATTGATATCATTGGCCTTAACAACCGCGCCGTAAGCGCTGCCTTCTCTGGACTGGATAAAGAAGCGAAAAAAGTGGGTCTTGCGGTCAACGAGGACAAGACGAAGTATTTGCTGTCATCAAAGAAAGAATCGGCGCACCTGCGCCTTGGCAGCCACGTCACTGTTGATAGTTACAAATTTGAAACTGTGAGGGACTTCGTCTATTTGGGAACCAGCATTAACACCGAAAATAATATCAGTCTAGAAATCCAACGGAGAATCACTCTTGCGAACAAGTGCTACTTTGGACTGAGTAGGCAATTGAGAAGTAAAGTCCTCTCTCGAAGAACAAAGATCGCGCTCTATAAGTCTCTCATCATACCTGTCCTGATGTATGGCTCAGACTCATGGACAATGTCAAGAGAAGATGAGATGGCCCTTGGAGTATTTGAGAGAAAAGTTCTCCGGAAGATTTATGGTCCTTCCCGTGATGCCGACGGCGAGTATCGAAGGAGATTTAACGATGAGCTGTACGAGCTTTACGCAGATCTGACCATAGTCCAGCGAATTAAAGCCCAAAGGCTCCGCTGGCTGGGTCACGTCATGCGAATGGACAAAGAAGCTCCAGCCCAGAAGGTTTTCCAATCGTCACCCGAATTCGGCAGCAGAGGAAGGGGGAGGCCTCGACTGAGATGGAAACAACAGGTGGAGGATGACTTGAACTCCCTTGGGGTTTCCAATTGGCGTCAGTTATCGCTAAAAAGGAATGACTGGCGTGCTTTGATAGGCGACGGCCAAAATCGCTTAGGCGGTTAAGCGCCAATAAATGATGATGATGATTATATTATTTATATTTATTTTGTTAAGTATTTTATTATTTTTAATTTAGTTTAATAATTTATTTTATTTGCATTTATTTATTTTAGTATTTTGCTATATTACTATTTTTTTGTTTAGTAATTGATTTTTTTTTTGTTTAGTTTAGTAATTTATTTTTATATTATTTACGTTTCTCTTATTTATTTTAATATTTTGTTATATTACCATTTATTTTATTTAGTACTTTGCTATATTACCATTTTTTAAATAAAAAAAAATCAAGTTTGCACTAACTAAAAGTAAACTTCCCACCAAAATGTTTTAAATAGAAATAGGTCGACTCCAATTGACGACTTGACATAAAATAACCCATGCGCAACCGCTAAGCATACACTTATTCTCCCTTGACAGTGCCCTCAGGCAATTCCAATGTCTTTTTAGCACCAATATCAGCTACCGGGGCACGAACAAAAATGATTCAGCGCTAGGGATGAGCCACCACTGCATATTACAGATGCACTGCTGACAGTAATGTCACGTACGCCCAAGAGCTGAAATGCAAACAAAAAAGTGCGTTAGCTGCAAAATTTTTCGATGCACACACGTCATCAATACTTATGTACAATAGCTGGTAGATTAGCTTCCAAGCCATTAAAATGATGCGTTACACTGCCTCAAAGCTTTGTTTTAGCCAAATCCGCAGTCCACTTAAGTTCACTATGTTTGGTGGTGAGGCGCTATGGTCCGGCATATGAACTAGGATCTACTTTACCCAAGCGACCCATTTTATTATGCTGTGATGGTGGTGCAAAGACGAAAGAAGTGTGACTTGTTGTGAGTTGTTGGCAAAGGCGTTCCTGGGTGCTCACTGAACGTGTTGGGCTGAAATTGTAGAATTTGAGTTGGTTGCAGGTACTTCGGGTTTTAATCACTATGCAATAAATGAAGGTAAATTTGTATAAGGGTCCAGTGCATAAACGGACCATGTCCATTATTTAGGAAACCCAAGAACATTTGATTACTCAACATATTTTATGATTGCAACACAAAACCATGCAACAGTTTGGCCAAAAACTTTACTTGGCCGATAAATACACTGAACCCTTCAAAACTTTACTTACCTGTTGCAGCAAGCATTGCTGATACAAATTCCAAAGGAATGTTTCCGAAAAACTTGGCAAAACATAATTTTATTTAGTTTTTCTTAAAAAAATTGCACAATTTGTTTGTCTTCTTTCAGACATTTTTTAAAAATGGCGTTTTCGATTCGCGAAATTCCGCACGTCACAAATTAAGTGTTGCCGTATCGACAAAAATGGCGTTTTTGTATGGGGACATTTTGTGATTTCAGCTATTTTAGCAATTTGACAGCATTACTTGGTTCCATTTCATCCATTTCATTCCGAATTCTTACATGTACAAGGGATGTATTTGTAAATGCCAAGAATTCATGTGAATGTATGCGATTTTCGGTAAATCGACTTTTGCAGGGTTTGTAAATGCCAAGAATTCATGTGAATGTATGCGATTTTCGGTAAATCGACTTTTGCAGGGT